>OY829326.1:33718362-34107652 GCA_963691655.1 Toxonevra muliebris | reverse complement strand
TACGTTTGGGGATAGTAATTCCATTCAGATTTAACGGAGGAGGAGGAGGAAGAAGAGAAGGAGTAGCAATAGTAACACCATCAGTTTCAGGCAAGTCGCTGGTAAAAATTGAATAAAGAGCAGGACCCACAACACTACACTGTGGTACTCCGCCTTTCACTTGACATATGGCTGATATTTAATCATTTACTTTAACATAGAATGATCTTTCGTGTAAATAGAACTTTAAGACCAAATAAATTTGTATAATAGCCCTTGATGCCAAACTCCGTCATATGCTTGTTGAATATCCAAAAATACGGCAGAGCAATATATTTTGCGTTCCAGGGTGACATTATTCACAATGTGATGACATTGCTCAGGAGTGCCGTGCCTATGACAAAACCCAAATTGGTGATCCGGAACTATATCCTTATTTTCTAGAATTATTAGTAATCAACTCAAGAGTATTCTTTCGAACATTTTCGAGCAAAACTTATAGGTCTATATGAGGGCACTGAATTTTCAAGTTTATTTGGTTTAGGTATCATTATTATTTCAGCACAATTCCATTGGAAAGGAAAGTGGTTTAATCTTAGTATTGAGTTATATAAAAGTGTCAGGAAGAATATACTTTCTCTTGGAAAATTTTTCGCTACATTAGCATTAAATTTGTCAAGTCCAGATGATTTTGTATTCTTATATTTTTAGTAGATTATGAAAATTAAATCTATGCGTTAATTTTTCAAAGTCTTGATTACTGTTCCATGTTTTTAGTTAATTTAGGTAGTCATCACAACAGTATACAGAGACGGGAAAATCAGACGGCAGTTTTGCATTTTTCAATTTATCGATTTCACTGCGCACTTCATTTGGAAGTATTTGATAGGCGAGTTCATTTGAAAGGGAATGTCAAGAAGATGTTATATTTCTATTTCACTAACATTAACAATCGAGAAAGGTTCAAATGTTTTTGCTAAATGTGTTTTTTTAGATCTTATGAGAGGCTGAGAGTAAAAGCAGTACAACTTATAAGCTCAAAAAAAGCCAAAATAAAATATGTTCAGAGCAAAAACGTGTTAAGTTTTCGTTTTTGTGCTGAATGAACTGTTACACCAGTTTTGCTCCTACTTTAAGTTGTCTCATTTCCACTCCAAATCGTATTACTTGTACCGTTCTTGTACTGAAGTATCAGTTTATTTCACTATTACTCTTATAGAAATTTGAACCCGATTTTGCTTTTAGTCTCTCATTTAAGAAACTGTCATTAAAATCGCTGATTAGGAATCGTAATAGTCACGAAAATGGTAGTCTAATGTGTCTTCTTTCTACTTTGCTGTTATTCTTTTTGAAATATATCGTTCATGAAGCCTCTGTGTAAACTCGCCCAACTAAGAAATTAATCTTCATATTCAAAAATATTTAAATTAAGCAAAAATTATAAAAAATAGAAAATAAATTCTCCTACCTTCATTTAATTTTAGATTAAGTTTAATGAATTTAACCTTGATATGGCCAAAAAAAAAAATCAAAAGTTTCTAAAGTATACTACATATAGAGGGCATTGAGCATATCTAGCTTAAAAATTAAACATCTACCAGATATTTTTACTCCGATTTACAATGAAATTCCAATCTATATTTAATCTGAAGGGTCAACTAAATTAACAACCCAAAAATTTTATCCATAAATTTGATTAAAAAATAGAGTCACTGTACGTTTCCTCAACTAAGTATGTGAAATATGTAATATATTGCTAATATTTAACAAATAATAAAATACACAAATAATGTTCTTGTATCTTGGCTAGAACAATTCTAATAAGTCACGTCTTTCACAGGAACACACACACACACATTCACACGCAAACCAGTTACAACAATAATAACAACCAACAAGTTCAATGCACTTAAATACAGTAAAGATAGATATCCATATAAGCGATTGAGCTACAGTAAAACTTATACACATAGTTTATAATGCGAACAATACCAGCTACTTATCAGAATGAATAAAAAAAATAAGAAAACTAACAGCAAAAAATATATGATAAAAAAACAAGGAAGTACTTTGAAGAATTGAAAATAAAATTTATAAAAAAAAATTGTAAAAAAAAATTAAAAGAATACGACAATTGAGAATTTAAGGAAATCCTGGCGCGTTGGTTGACAAATACACAAGCATTATCTCTGCCGCATATCTATAAACAATACATATAATATTAGCAAAAAGAAAATTGCTAAAGCAGCAAACAGAAAAATTTATAAAAAAAAAAAAACAAGAAACAAAGTTCACAAAAACGCATAAAGTCAGAAAGAAAAGTATCTTCACAAATATCAACACCATCATGAAGATCATATCATCTTCAAAGTGGAAAATGATCATGATCATGACGAAGAAGAACATAATGTTGCTTGCGACCATATAAGAAGTTGTCAAGTGATTTTGAGCTGGTGCTCACTGTATATAGTAGGGGAGAGGTGTATGAACTGGTGCTTACTTATACCTCCAAAAGATTCATACTGATCGTAGTGTATAATGTTTCGCTCAATCTGTATTGCTTTCTGTGTGTGTTTGTGTATGTGTGCGTTTTTGCTTATGCCTTTTTGAATGTAGGTAATTACCAATGCAAGTCACACGCATTTGAATAATTCAAGGCTAAATCAGGGATCGTATTCGTATAAGTTTTACTGCACTTTGCACTGGGTATGCAATTCTTTTTTGTTGTTTCTATGCTAGTGACTGGCAGATGATCGTGGTTTGTAACTTAATCTTGTTGCTATATAATATTATTTCTATGTAACTCTATTTGTTGTTTTTGTATAATTTTTTGTTTCTCCTGCAATCTGTTGAACAACACTAAAAGCTAATAAGGTATGTGTGGGGTTAATTTACATATTCTTCTGTCCTTAAATGGTTATGTGGCATAGTAAGCAGGTGCCAGTATATGCATACAGATATTTAGGGTTTCCGGGGAGCAGAAGACCGAGAATAAATAAGTAAAAGTATTAGTTATGCATTGTTAGTTGTAGTTTGAGGTCAATGATTTGTGTTAAATGCAACAAAAAATACTAATATCCTTTTGCATTTAAAAGGCTCATCATTGCTAAATACAAACACTTTAAACACTTTAAAAGAAAATAGTGCACATCATAAATATTCAGTAAATAAATACATGTATGAGTAGGAAAAAAAAACGAGAAGTAAATTAAAGTGTTTTGTGAACGATCGACGCTTTTGCACCGGAAAACATTGTTTAATAATATCAATTGTGAATGGCATTAGTTTTATTTTGTTTCTTTTTATTTCCAGCCAGCATAGTACGAGTAAATGTGTTGAACAAATGAATGCAACATGTGCGCGCATTTCACTTAACAATTTCCACATTTCCTCACAGTAAAGATTGCATAAATATTCACATTTTACGCAATTTGAAAAACAAATAGACAATTCTTCGTATAAGAAACAACAGCAGTGGCCAATAGCAGCCGCAGCAATAGCTAGAGTAATAACAACAGCAACAAAAACAGCCAACATGTTTGCAGTAATAAAAAAAAAAAAGAAGAAAATGTTCAATTCATTATCGCCAACTAATGCCGATCATGTTCATGTTTTGTTGATTTCTTGTTTCTCATTTTTATTTACTTTTTGTTTTTTTTTTGTATTTGTAGCACAGTGTAGTTTACAGTGTACATACAGTTCAAAGCACTTTTGTGTAAATTACAGATACAAAAACGAACGCACGCGTACATGTAGTCCTCATCATCACCATCGACATAGAAGAAACAAGATTTAGAAGCAAAAAATTGTGCTACTCTTAGAGCTTATGCCAAAGCTAAAAAAAAGTATTTATCTATCTTCTTTTCTAGCGTAGCGTATAATTTAAGCATGTTTAAAGAAATGCTAATTTCTACAAATCTACACAAATGTAAAATGATGAATTGTTAGCGTATATCGAAAATGCATTAAGCTTCTTTCTATTGATTCTATTAATTGCAAATGGCATTATTTTTATGTACATAAATAATCTTAGATATTATGCGAAATTGATGGAGTGGTGTCTGTGGTCGACGGACAGCAAACAGAAATGTGGCATGGCCTTAAGTTAAATTTGAGTTGAATATGAAGTCAATATACTATCTATAGTTGGTATATGAATGCGCCCACTAGCGGATCCAAGAAGAGAATTTGTGGTTAACCACCCTCCCCCTCTCTCTCCTCCCCTTTCCATGAATCAAGAAACGATTTTAGAGGTAAGACTCAAAAACAAAACAAAAAAACGATCTTGCTGAAAAAATATTATATCCTCAGGCTTAAAATCTGCCTTAAGCTGTGATGTACTAGTCAGTGAATGACATAGGTTTCTGGTTTAGGGAGGGAACTTTTTCTCATTAACAATAAACCTTTATTTTACATAACAGTTGTAAAAAATAATGGACAAGCTAACACAATGATGGTTAACTAAAAACTATCATTGTGATCATCATCATTGGGCAATACAAGTAGCAAAACTCAAACCAAATTCAGGCCAAATTCCAGACAAAAACTCAGACAAAAATCTGATCGAAAATCAGACCAATATTCAAAACAAAAATCAGACAAATTTCAGATCAAATTTAGGCTTAAAATCATTTCAATATTCAGACAAAAACTCAGACCAAAATTCTAACCAAAAACCAGACCCAATCTCAAATCACAAGGAGACCAAAACTCAGACCAAAAATCGTTCTGAAATTTAGACAAAGTCCAGACTAAATCACAAATCAAGTCTGATACCAAATTTCGAACAAAATTCATACTAAAAGTACTCAAAATTTAAAGCCAAAAGTTTTTCCGGTATTCTGAGTAAATCTCAGACCAAAAGTTTGAACAAAATTCAAAATAAAAAAGAGTCAAAATATCAAATCAGACCAAATTCAGATTTAAAATCGTTCGTTGAGACAAAAACTCAGACCAGAAGCAGGCCAAAATTCTAACCAAATCTCATATAAAAAGTCAGACCCAATGTAAAACCTATATTCAGACCAAAAAGACACTAAAACTCAAAGCAAATTTCAAATAAATATTCGACCAAAAATCTTTCCAGCATTTAAGGCAAAATTCAAACAAAAAATCAGAAAAAATCTCAAAACAAAATTCAGACCAAAAGTTCCCCAAATTTAAGACCCAAAGTAGTTTCGACATTCAGACTAAATATCAGACCAAATCAAATATTTTTTTAATAGAATCGAAAATTCATATCGAGACTATCGTTCCAAGTTTGATAACCACTACATGTAGTCTAGCTGCAGTGTAAAGAATACCATAGGAAAACTAGTGATGGTCGTTATTGATGATTTAATAATTGTATTCAAGTTTTTATCAAGCTGACAATTATTTTTATTTCGTGCCTTTTCACATTATATTCGTTCTATGGCAGGTACATATAAATAATGAAAAAAACTGGAACGCGCTAATGTAAGGAAACAGCGAATACAGTCACTATATAAAATCATAGTTATTTAGAAATCACTATCACTTCTGTCACCGTTATTGAAAAATCATTGTTTTGCTCATCACTAAAGACAGGGTTGCCGTTATTTGTAAGCAAATTTCCTTACTTTTTTTACGGTTGTGCACACATGTACTTTTTTCACATCTTGTTTATTTTTTAAAAAAATATAATTTGAACTAAAATTTACAAGAAAATTTTGATATATTCGCATAATTTTTTTATTACTTCCTTTATTTCGTTTTTTTTTTTCATTCGATAAGAATGGGTAACATTAATTATGTTCATGCATACTTGGTGTCATCCCTGCAAGTTATCGAATGAAAAATGTAAGTAGTACCAAAAATTACACAGTGCCACAAATTTTCAACGAAGTTTTCGAGAAATTTTTCCAACGGTTTTATAGTAATTTGGGGTCGCTGATCACGACTGCATACACAGTTTTACTCCAGTTTTTCTCACATCTAGTTCTCCCACAATATGGACCTGAAGTTGTAAAAATGGGGCTATAAAGAAATTTGTTTATTTCGGCAGGTACGAATTTGATGTCAGAGGCAAAGTTGATCAGCACAAAGAGTACAAATCTAAATCGAAATTTCTATAAACCCGTTTGGAAAATTTCGCGCACAAAATTTTTGGTGCACTGTGTTATCATCTCTACGTTCGATTGCGTTTATTGAAAATGATTTTTTCGATTGAACTTTTGAAATTATATTTTTATTACTTTATATATATATTTTTTTTTGGAAAAATATATTTTTTCAGCTATCTTTATGACATTGAAGTCAAAATAACGATTTTTCGGGTTGACGAATCCGAATATGGCATTGCTTGCTTTTACAATTGATTCTAGAGGGCGCCACCATACAAAATGTTCTTAAAACTCATTGTTTTTGTAGGTTTTCTTTTATAAAATGTTGCAAATTGTTATTTAAAAATCAGTGGATTAAAGTTGATTTTTTTGTGATATGCTCTTCGGCTAAGTTGATCAGCATCAAATATACCATTTTTCCCATTTTTCTAGGGGGTTGTTGATATCTCGAAAAAATTCGAGACATATGTATATATAAGCATTCTTTGTCTTATTAGTACTATATATGTTTGTTTACTTCTTTTTTTTTCAAATTGTTGACTTTTTTAGAAGAATTTGATTACAAAATTTTTTAGGCCGTGGCAACTCTAACTAATGAGAACTTACTTTGTAAATGTCCAGCTTGGGCAAATACCAGGTTCCGTCTAAGAAAACCATTTTCCGACTTTTAACAACGTATTTTGTATTGTAAAATAAAGCGAAGCTTTTAAGTTCCTATCCTCGGTTATCCAAAATAAAGCATCCGACATACCGATAATAAAAACCGGCACTAATATGAAACCCTCGATTACTATGTAATTAAAATTAATCTAATTATACCAATCTCTAGTTTTTAAATTGCTTCTGACTTCAGAATTTCAGATGATTTATATAGGAGATAATTTTTCAAATCCACTGATTTTTAGTTATAGTTTTTTGTTAAGTTTTATCCTGCGTTTTTGAAAAAATATTTTAAATTATGTAAACCGATTTTTTGTGAATGATATATTTAATTTAAGATAACTGTGGTAGGTAAGATATTGTCTCTCAGGCTATTAAGAAATCTAGCCCCAAAGTTTAAAACGTTATTTCTTTGTAGCTACATTGGTTCTTTTCTATATATTGCATCTAGTTCTCATACGAATACTTTTTTTCCCAATTCTGGATTTCGGAACTTTGTTACGATGTAATTAAGTGTCTAAGATAGCATTCCTTATGATTTTCCACTTGATCCACATTCTATTATATGTATATATAGGTACTACTTCAATACATTACTAGTTAGAGTTCCAGATAGAAATATTATACATCCGGCTATTATACTACCATTTATAGAACCTCCACGTGCCATCTGACTGCACTGATGTAGAATATTCTCTTTAATATTAAGTACTATGTACAGGAATCCCATGGATGAAGTGAGCTTAATTTAAAGTGGATTTATTTTTAATTTTCCTTTTTACAGTTCAAGTACTTATGTACTTAAGTATTTGAAATTTGTTGTATTTCTAGCTAAACTTAAAATTTTCTCCCGGTGCATACGAACAATTCAAAAACTTATATGCTTTAGAAATACATACAAAATACAACCAACGGAATATGTTAAATTATGTATTCTAAAGCCTATTCATTCAACTTCACTCAATGTTCTATTTCCGGCCATTCAAAAACGATTTTGTATATAGTAATAGAGAGACTCATTCACTCATTTAAACATTCAATCCAATCCAATCTACTTGTTGGCGACCCTTAACCCTTTTTTATTGTTGTTATATTTCATTTTTGGTTTTGGTTTTGTTTTGTTAGAATAATAAAAATCATTTAAATTCATATTTATACAAAAGTAAAAAGTACGTGCCAGCAATGAATGCATTTCCGAAGCGCGATACACAGAAACGTAAACGTATGTATGAAAACGCAGATGCAGACGCACTTGATTAAGTTTTTAAATACATTCATAAACTCAATTGTTATTTTCTTCGTTTTTTTATTTTTTATTTATGAGTATATATGTGTTTGTGTATGTGAAGCACTTTACTATACCACCACCACTCCCATTAAAAAATCATTTTGTTTTATTTTCCACATATGTATGTAGAGTTAAAATAATAATAATAATAAAAAATATGAAAACAATAAAGTTTTGTTCAAGAATAATTACTTACTATATATGTATGTATGTTATTTTAAGGCAAGCTCAGTTTGTCTTTGAATACATAAATATTACTCAGTATCCAAAAGTCAAAGAGCACATTTCAGCTGAAATCATTTTGATAAGTGTAAAATTTAAATAAAAATAAATTTCATTTTTAGGAAGAAAGTTCTCCTTTTTCGATAAACAAATTACTATACTAACATACATACTCACACATATGGTGTTTGTGGTGTTGTTGTTCAACCAAATTTGGACTATAAATAAAAGAGATAACGATTGCATTGAAATGTAGTCTCCCATACAATTTTGGTATCTACCTTGTAGGATATAATGTCAGTGATGATTATTCTTTACTAACGTCATCTTGGTAGAGAAAGTAACAACTATTAGAACTTTGGTAAAATTGACACCAGTTGAGAAACACATTTAGATTATGCATATAGTTGAGAAAGATTTTGAGGAAAAGTATCTGTTAGAGCGTTTTCTTTTCTTAACAAAATGTTACATTTTTTTGCATTTTAACCCTGCCAAAATGTTGCATTTGTAGCGCAAGAAAAGAACATAAAAATGACACTGTCAGAATCAACTAATTTGCAGGGCACCATTCTCACCCCGTCATAGATTTGAGTGCAAAAGTGTTACATTTTCCCCCGCTCAGGAGGCAACATTTTTTAGAAAAGAACACAATACTATCTGAAAAGGCTGCCACTTTTTCAGAAAAGAACACGATATTTGACAGCCCTCGCACGGTGCAGAAAAAATGCAACATTTTATCGAGAAAAGAAAATGCTATTAGTTATCGGATAATAATAGAATAAATGAGCATACGAATCTAAAAGATTCATGTCGTTATTTTTTGTTTCAATTTCTAAGCTCATGTATAAATATTTCAGAACATGACTGCGTTTTATTTACATTTTTATTACTAAACCATAATCAAATATATCTTAAAATAATGCGTGATTAAGGCACTCTGTAGTTCAATGTATGAATTTGTTAGCGTAGTCTAAAAGTTTTTGAAAACATATAATCAGAAACGCCCGTTTCAGTCTTGAAATTTGTATTGAAGAAAAATATATAAGACAAGAGGTGATGCTATGAAAAATATGATATTTTCATTTTTTCGACTGGGCTTCTTCTCAGCAGTCCAGCATTTTATATTTAATCACTTGATATATCTCAGTAAATACTACATTTCCTTCTACCAGGCTAACTTTTTCTTAACTCTTTCTCAAGTTATTTTTCGAGAAAATAATGGCCACAAATTTCCTACTGGGTAATTATGCTATTCAAATACTTTTTGTAAATACTTGTATATATTATATTAGTGTGGAAATACATATGCATGTGTGAAAAATATAGGTCACGAAAGCAATTAAATGTAGATTTGCTAAAGTGATAAATTAAGCTGTGAGCCAGTGTGGAAGAGCGGACGAGGGTGGGGCCAAAAACAAAACAAAACAAAAATGTAATGTGCAGTAAGAACTTGGGGAATCCGTACATGTCATATGCGTACAATTTGTTTTAAAATTTAATTTAGTTTTCAACACATTATATTTTCATATATTTACATATATATTTACACGCACATATATACATACATGCGAAATGTAATGTTTCTGTTAAAAAAAAAATGAAGTATAAAAAAAAACTTGTGAACAAATTAAAAAAAATACAATATAAAAATATGAAGAAATTTTTAATAATTTTTAATCCCCAGCTCAACCAACTATTAAACTTTTATACTACAAAACTTGTACAATATTATTTAAAAAATAAATTCAATAAGCTTGGAGTAATAATAAAAATAGTACTTATATTTTTGAAAATTATTATTATTTACGATATGGTTTTTTTTTTATTTTGTTGGTTTATTGTTCACTACAAATTAAATTTCTAAATTTTTATTGCTAATATTTTTTTATTGCAGTGTAATGCCGAAATTTCTTTATTGTCTATTTTGCTTAATTTAATGTTGGCTTTTTGGTTAATGAAATAATAACTACCAGACATATTTTGATAGTGCTGAATAACACTCTATTCATTTAATTGTTGCAACAAAACCAACCTCTTTTTATTAAGTATTATATTTTTTTGTTTACATTTTGGAATTTCACTATTGATTTTTTGCAATAATTTTTTACAAAATTTTATTTTTTTGTTGAACCTTCATTTGGATTTATATTTTGTACATCATTGATTTAGAAATTGTTAGGTTTCTAGTAAAACAAACGAATAGAAAAATAAAAGTATTTGAAGGCAATTGTTCAAAAAAAACTATGAGTATAATGAATTTGAAACTCATATAATATATATATAAAAAAATAGGTGAATATTTGATTATTTCTTTTCAATAAAAAAGAAAGTCGAATGAATCGAAATTTTAATGATTTTGTGAGATATAGAATAGTTCAAGGTAGCTACTCTTACAAGAAAAAAACAAACACTGTATAACAAAATGGGCTTTGAAAATGTCTGAGTTCTCATATGATTTTTCTAGGCTGGTTTTCTATGCTGATCACAAATCTACAATCTTGTTTTTTCGGGTCAGGTCGAACTTTTGTGATATCAATGATTTTATGATTTTTTAATAAATGGTGAGGTAGGGGTACGTGGAAAAAAGTTAGGGGGTTTTATGTTTTCTACACGTTTTCAAAACAAATAAATAACCTTGCCATTTTTAAAAAATCATCGATATCACAAAAGTTCCATATTCCAGAAAAACCTTATAAGAACTTTTTTTCCGTGCTGTATAGTATAATTTGAATTGATTTGGGTTAGAAGTTTAGCTTTCAAAGATTAGCCACTTCTAAAAAAAGCCGTAAGTCTTAAAATTTCTGTTGAATTGCGTGGAATACTGTGGAGCTCGTTTTCAAACAAATAACACAGGAATTCACAATTGTCAGTCAGACTAGAATTAATTCAAAATTTCAAATTTTGTAAGAATTAGGTAAGAGAGAACTATCCTCTTAAACCGCAGTAAAAATCAAAATCAAACCGCAAAAAGTTTTAGTCTCATTTAAAGTTAGACAAAATGGTGTTATCGGATTTACCGTCAGTAAAAATTTTACCGGAAGGAGCTTCCCTTTTTGGGCTCAGTAAAAATTAGACAAAATGGAGCTATCACCTTCGGCTCGAGTAAAAATTTAACAAGAAGAAGAAATATCTTCATTGGCCTCAGTAAGAACTAAACAAGAAGGAACTTTCCTCTTTGGATTTTGTAAAAAATAGACAACTATCCTTTTAAACCTCAGTAAAAATTAGACAAGAAGGAAGTATTTTGTTTACACGGGAAATCAATCAAGAATAAAACGAAAATTAAATGAAATACCCTCTTTAGCTTTAGTAAAAATTAGAGCAGAAAAAACTATCCTTTTTGGTGCTTGTAAAAATTAGACTAAAATAAATTATTTTCTGTGCACTCAGTAGAAATTAGATAAAAAGGAAATATCCTCTCTGAACTCAGTTAAAATTAAGCGAAAAGGAACTATGCACAATATTTTGTCAAAACTTAATAAGAAATGATAACCTCTTATACCTTGTAAGCGACGAATAAATAACAACTCAGATAAAGAGTCGAAAATTGAACTGCATAAGACATACTCTAAAAAACCCAGTAGCAGCATCATGAGAATGAATTCATGTTCTATACGCTCAGATTTTTTTAAGCAGTTGGTTCTAAATAAAAAGTAGTAGGTTTAACTGATATTTTATTTAAAATTAAAATATCTTTGTATTCGCATTGAAAATATTCAGTTTTCGAATCATATCGACTCAAAGGAAGATGCCAGAGAAGCTCATGGAAAAAACACCAACACCTGTTCATGACAGATTGAAAAACAAAAGCACCTCAAAGTGTCTATATACCACCATCTTGAACTGCATCATATATTTTTTTCAGTTTTGTTTTTCAAAAACGCTTCTCTTTTCTCATCTCCCAGCACAATTCCACCAGCAAATGAAAGTAAAAGCCATCTTCTTTTCGAATAGTGGAGTACACATAAACCAATTAAGCTCCTTTTGTTTTTACTTACTGCAGGCAGGCAGCAGCAACATGTGCAATATGTAATAGGGGTTCATTAGCCTCTTCATTTTGCACTTGAAAAATAACAGCAAATAAAAAAACGTGTTCTTTCACTTTCAATGTCAAATGAAGAAGACCTTCAACTTCAAGTTTTAATAAAAAAAAAATTAAAAAAACAAGGCAAAATATATAAATGAAAAAATAAGAAAAAACTCCAGCAAATTAAATCATTTACTGCTGCAACAAGCAACAAAATCTTTCTTCTACCTTCCTCAACAATTGAAGCCGCAACATCTTCCATTTGCTTCTTTTTCTTCCTCCTCCTATGACTTTGACTTCAACTTGGCTGTTGTTGTTGTTGTTATTGTTGTTGATGTTGTTAATGTTGATGATGGTGTTTTGCAATCGTGAAAAATTAATTGTGAAATAAAAACGCTTTTTCAGAGATTAAAGTCAATGTACGTTTGCGTAGCATAATTTGAAAATCGTGCACAATTTGTGACACCCCCGCAGACAATAACAAAATATACAAAAACAACATGTAGGTACAGCAAACACTTGCAAAAACACACACACAATAAATAAATAAAGGTAAACGTTTTTCGAAAAAGGAAAAATAAACAAAAACGAAAATTTAAAATAAATGAATTTGTAATTGGCAAATGGCAACAAAAAAAAAAAAAAAAAGAGACAGAAAAACGGTTTTATTATTTAAACAAATTGTTAACATTGTTAATAGTTCATTAAGTCACGGTCGATGATTGCGGCAGTATGACGGAAGGACGTACATACATATGAATGAGCGGATGAATGAATGAATGAATGCTTTAATGTTTTCACTGTTTTAGTAGTTGTTAGCTGTACATATGCATGATTAAATGGACAGACAGATTGACAAATTGAAGTGACAGTATGAATATTGGTAAATTATTGGTACTGGAATGATATGATCACTGAATTGAAACATTCGAATATATTTATAGAAAAACAATTAACCAAAAACTCAGGTAGCAAATTGTTTGTCAGCATTCAAAAGCATGTTGAGGTTTTTTTGTGTGCATGTGTAGTTAATAAATTAAGTACTTTGCTAGCTTCAAGGAGTTATGATCTTCGCAAATAATATGAACAAATTGTCTAAAAATTTATGTAAACAAAAGAGAATTCAATTAATTTCTCATTGAAAGTTTATCTTTAGTCAAACTTACATTAATTTAAATAAAACTTTGTAAGCACCATTTGGTATATATATGAAATTTGTCAAAATCAAGGAGTGCCTTTTAAGTCATTATAGTTTAGAAGAGATTCAAAATTCAACTTCTACCCCTTGTAATGCATACCACTCTGACACCTACTTATATTTGCAATGACCCTCGAAAACGAATAGCCTTGTACTCAGCTACTTTGAATCTCTGAAAACTGTCACAAACATAAGATCGATGCGAAACTAAGCTAATGTTCGATCATATGAAAGAATATTGACCATTTAGATACTGCCAAAATACCAAGGTTAATGACAGAGATGGAGTAAGTACTTTTTTAATTTTTTAAGCTTTTTTTGTTACGAGGCATTTATTCAAGACTAACTTCGAGTTTTTCACGAACAAAATCGATTATTCATTGGTTAATACTATTTACTTAAGGATTTTTGTATATATTCATTCGGAAAATATCCTTACTCCATTTTAAGAATAGGTAATAAAATTTTAAATTTTTTTTCAGTGATTTAGAAGGTGTGGTATTAATTGGCCTAGCTTAAGGTGTCCACAGTAATGCAAAGCATAATTACTAGTATATATCGTCATGAGCAATACGTTTTTCCTTAAATCAAATATGTGTTCCAGTGGCATCACTGTAGCCGAGGGGTAAGTGATATGTTCTGGACTACTGCTCATGGTGCTTTGATTCGATATTTGGTAAAGAAAATAATTAGAAAACAATAATTTTTCTATGCGGGGTGAGAAAACTTTCTAAAAACAAAAAACCGTTTTCACTTCGCCGAATATTAATATTCGGCAAAAAACTGTGTATAAATAAAATACGCTCAACATAAATGTATATGAAAAGCACGAGCTAGGCCCTCAATGTGCTTTTGTTCTATGACAGTAATATTAGTATCTAGCTTACTTTTCGAGATATGCCTGTAATTTTGACAAACTTTTTAGTTTTGAAACAACAAATGTAAAAAAGTGATTAAAGTAAGAATGCTTACTTACAGTATACCGCCAAACCATTAGAAATACCACAAAATTTCCTCTAATTATCCTTGTAAATGCAGTGAGTTTTAATAGTTTTAAAAAGATGTAGCAAAATTTTTTTCCGGAACTCTTTTCTAGTGACAATTTGGGACCGATTAGTCAAGTAATAATGAAGAATTTTAACCTTAACCCTCTTCTTTGTACCAAAAACTAAACCTATGTCTTTTGAAGTATTATGGTATAAATCAGTGTTAACCTTGGCCATCTCTTATTTTTTTTTGCTTGCACAGTAAGTGCATAAATATCCCCCAAATATTCTATATTTGTCAGTTGACTTTAGTAGCTCTATAAGGGTCAGAGTCGCCCTAAAAAGGAGACTCAATTCCTCTATTTTTTTCTTACTATGAGTTTGTCCTTCCAGAAGATATTATTGTTTGAAAACTTTGTTGGTTTTAATTCTATAAAGATAATAGATTACAATGGCAAAGGTTTTTGCTCCAATAACACTAAATGGTACGAATAAAATAAGGGGAACGTTTTTTGATCCGCCTCTTTATGGCTACGCAGATCCTTGGAGGCATACATATGAAGTGAGCTGAAAATGCAATTGTGTAGAAATATCTTGCTCTTATGGTGCAAATAAAAAAAACTGTTGGAAATCAAAGCGAAAACTTTTTTTTATCCAAAAACGAATCCTTGGTTTTTTTAAACTTTTCCATTATTACTTGACAAATCGGTCCCAAATGACCACCAAAAAAAATGTCGATTAAACTTTTTTTAAAACTGTTAAAACTCGCTGCATTTACGAATAAATTCAGAGGAAATTTGTGGTGTTTGTAATGGTTTGGTGGTATACTGTAGATCACGTCGAATTTGGAAGATATTTAAGAAAGAGTTCATAAAATTTAAAATAAAAATATAATAAAAATACATTACAATTACATATTACATAGGCGTGACAGAAATCAAATTTTTAACATGCGCAATTAAATTTTCTTTAACCCTTAAATGCTTTAAAAATGTGTAAAAACCACGAAATGATTTTCAGATTTTGGAAAAAACTAATCTGTTCTAAAATATCCTAATAATAATATCGATTTATCTTTAAAAATAAATAAAACTTTTAGATACCTGTTGCAGTATGAACAATTTGGACCAAATGTATTATTCCTAGTAGATTTTGCTGGCTGAATAAAAATATAAAAGCTAAATGATTCAAGCATGTCAGATTTTTGAGAAAATCGGTCCTGAAATATTTTACAACCTTGCAATTTTATTTAAATTGTGAAAAAAAAAAATGTTCTCTAGTTTTAAATAATAAACTATCAATTCTAAAGTTATTAGTTTTTAAATGCAAAGATGTTTTTAAATGAAAAGTATATTATTATGGAATTCATAATTGGTTTTAAGTTTACTAAAAATAATTGTTAGCATTTAAAGGTTCAGAAAAATCTAATGAGACATTTTTTGATCGGTTTAAAAGAACATTCTCTTATATGAAAATTGGTGAGAAAAATTTCCTAAGACTCGCTGGACCTCAAAGAAAATTGGTTCGTGGAAATTATTGTTTGATTGAAGGATCCAGTGTTCCAACTTCTTATTCACGAATAAAGAAAATATTTTAAATTTTTTAAATAAACTATGACGTAAAATCAGAATTGTAAAATAAATTTTAGTTTTTTGAAAAAAAATTTTCCTCGTTTCTGAGAAATGTTCTTACATTAGAGCGGCCCACGAAAAAAAAGCTGTAGTTATATTTTCCTAAAAATTAACTTTGGTTTATTTTATATTGATTCACAAACTATTTCATCTTAAACGATAAACAAAATCAGTTAAAAATCAATCAAACAACCCATTATGGCAAATTTTTCAACTATTTTGATTCTAAACCTACTCGTTTTTGAATTTTTACCGTTTGTAATGTTTTATTTGGCTTAAACTTTAAACTTTACTTATACCCAACACTTTAAGCCGTAAAGAATTTCTTCTAATGATGTATGAATTATTTAATTGCCATATAAAATAAATTGATTTATTAGCTCAATTCATAAAAAGTTTTACTTCCTATTACTATTTCAATGAGCTAAATTTATATTACTCGCATTTGAGCCATAATTTTTAATTGGACCCAGTTTGAAAAAAAAATAAACACAATTCGTTTAAGTTGTAACTTAAACATATTTTATGTAAGAAGAAATTACTACTGAGAAAAAAGATTCATACCAAGAAAAATTACGCTAGGGCATTAATGACTCTCGTGTAGATCAAATATACAGTATACCGCCAAACCATTAGAAACACCACAAATTTCCTCTAATTTTGTTTGCAAATGCAGTGAGTTTTAACTGTTTCAAAAAGATATTGCCAAACTTTTTTTCCGGGAACTGTTTTCTAGTGACAATTTGAGACCGATTAGTCAAGTAATAATGGAAAGTCACCAGAAAATAGTTCCCGAAAAAAATTTTGGCAAAATCTTTTTAAAACTGTTAACAAAATTAAATGAAATATTGTAAAGGATTAAAACATTTCATTGTATACAACAAGCCTGAAAAGTACCATAAATTTGTTTAAAATAGTTTCAACGGTATAAAGAACTTTCAGTCCTAATTTGTAAATATTTTTATAATTCTTTTTTATAGATATTGAAAAAAATTGTTTATTCAACTAAACTCACAATTTCCTTAGGCTCTCCAACCTCATTGTTGCGGATATTCGTCCACCTTATTCTTTTAACAATTCACAGTTAAAAAAAAATTAAATTAAGTATTTTGAGTGGATAAATGAGAGCTGAGCTTCAACTGATTTATACACCGATTTTCAAAAATAATTTAACTTTTTGAAAGTGTGTGTCATAGAAAAAAAAAGATTATAATGTACTTCTAAGACAAAATGCACCAAATAAAATGAGTTTAACCTCCTCAGCGAATTTTATGAAATTTTACACTTAGATTTTCAATAATTTATCACTGCGTAATAAACTTGCATGAAAACAATAGCGTGTGAATAGCCGTAATTAAAATGATTTCACTTATTAACTACTCTATAATATAAATAGACTATTTATGTACCTTAAAATGTTAAATGTTTCTAAAAGAAAATCTGGCGATTCTTTTAGAACTATAATCCAAAAAACTGATTTGTTTGGCTTTCTTTGATTTAATTCAGCATCGACCAATTAATTAATCTCTGATTTTATATTCAATTTTGCATTTTAAGTACGATAAATTTTAAGCAAAAATTTTTCAATATTTTTATGTATTAGTATTTTTCACATTTATGCACTTTTTCACTAATTCGTATATTTATTCCTTGGCATTGAATTCTTTAATTTCGTTTATCTAAGATTTGTTAATTTTTTTTATTTAATAAAATGAAAAGTAACAAAACTTTGTAGGTGTGCATATAAAAAAAATTCACCAAAAATTTACAAAATGCAATTAATGCCGTTAACTATTAAAAATTTATACATATTTAGAGGCACATTTCGATTAAAGCAAATAGAATAAGGCACTTAATTTTTATTATTATTATTTTTTACTATTTATTCTCAACCGCACGAATCTAAGGAAATAATAAATCAAGAGACAAAAACAAAAGTGGAGAAAATAAGAAGAAACGCGTCCACGATCGTTGGTAGCTGACATTCGAATAAACGACGAAAAAAGACTCTGAACTCAACGAACGCAATTGACAAACTAAACTATACTTAAAATTGCAGCAGCAGCAATTGCTGCTCCAACCACAGCGATGGATGGCATTCAATAACGATTGTTGCTATAACAACAACACTGCTGTTATTTCTGCTGCTACTTCATTGGAAGCAAAACAATCGCATGTGCTTTTTAGTGTTTTGTTTACGTTTTTTTTCTTTTCGTTCAACATGCGAGAGTACGAATGAAAATGAATTTGTTGTTGTAATTTTTGGTTTTGTTTTGATTGGAAGCAGTAAGCAGCCAACAACACACTGGAAATATGTAAACACAAGTTTGTTGTTCATGAGCGCCAAGAGAGCAATAAATGAAATAACAATTGACCGTAACTGTTATGTTAACATGAATGTGAGTGCAATATGTTAACAGTTGTTAAGGTGCTGTTAAGTTAACATTAGTGGAGCTCTGTTAAATTAACATAGGGTATTCATTGCTAAGTTAACAATGGCTGAGCGTTGTTATTAGGTGCTGTTCATACTTCAACTTAATCCTTTAGTGCAGGGTTTCTCAAACTGGGGTACGCATACCACCAATGGTATGTGAAGCCTCCAAAGATGGTACGCTAGCAGATAATAAAGGGCAAATGAAATAATCGAAGGCAAAATTTTATTAAAAATCTACATTTTCGCATATTTTTTACATCATCAGTATTTATTATTACGCTACAGTTTTGGTTGGCATAAAGTACACAATTTTTTTAGTTCTGTAGTACGCGTTTGATCCACCTTGTACATTGAAGGTACGCGAAAAAAAAAGTTTGAGGACCGCTGCTTTAGTGGCTACAAAGTGAAATTTTCTATAGCAAGGATAGTAAGGAATGAGGAGGGCAGAATGGGAGTCATAAAATTTTTATTTAAAACGAAAAGCATAAAACATACAACTAATATACAGGCATACAAACATATGATTAGTTTTTGGTTACTTACTTCTCCTATTAAATGTTTCCGTCGTAATTCTTTGGCAATTTCAGCAAATTTACATAAGAATTTCTGTTCGAACGTTTGCAAACAACCGTAAAAGGAACACACAAGTAAATCACGTGCCTGACGTATTAAAATTGCACGTGTATACTCAAAATAGACAGGGTAAATGCACGAAAGATAGCTGTCAATCAATGTAGCGATGCTAGATTCCTAAAAATAATAAGGAACAAAAGAAAAAGACAAAAAAAACAAAATGTAATCAAAGGCAATGGAAAATGCAATATTATTTTGTAATTACCATTTGTATAGCTCGGGCCAATTGTTGCTGCTTCTGCTGGTCTTTGGAAATGATTTCCTTGTCTTGTCGTATTTCATCACTTGTGGCAATAGCGGCAAGTAAATCATCACCGATATTCTTCTTTTTGACCTCATCAACATTATTGGCATTTGATACATTTGATATCGTTGTTGTTGTTGTTGTTATCGATGATAGGCCAAAGTCAATATCCTCATAGCAAATTTCATCCTCCTCAATGACGCCCAGTGATGTTGAAAGACAATCTTCTTGCTGTTCCTTGTACTCCTCCTTTTCCAGCTGCTCCTCTTTTTGCTTTGATGGGACGTTTGATAGTTTAAAAGTTCTTTCCTGGCTCACCACTACTGCTGTCAACTGTCGCTCAATATCGTTGTTGATGTGGTTTGTTATTGTTGTTGTTACTTGGAGAGGTGTCGTTATTGCTGGTAAAGGTTTTTCTGTCGGTATTGCAGTTATTTGTGCTTCAACCTCAGCTGCAACGTGATGATGTTGACCCGTTAATCGATCCTTACATCTTTTCAGATACGTACGAACACGCGATTTGCTACGCTGCACTGATTGCGTTGCGGCAACAGAGTTTATGGTTGCTGCCGCCGCTGCCAAAGGCTCATCCAATTCATTCTTTGTATTCACTATTGAGGGCGTCGTCAATGAATCTTGTTGCATTTCAACAACGATTTGGCAACATTTTGATACACAATCGTCATCATTATCGGTGTGATAAGCAACACTGCCATTGTCATCATCATCATCACCATCTACGACCTCGGCGTCTTCTTCACGCGCAATTGGTGCAATTCCTATTGTTGTTGTTGTTGCTGGCAACATGCCCTCATTATTATTATTATTATAACTATTGCTACAATAACTATTGTTGTTATCTATTAAACTTGTAACATTCGACAACGATAATGACGATGCATCAACAATTTTCGTGTCATTCACCACCAACACCTCAGCCAAATTGTTATTGTTTTGACTGTTGTTGTTGTCTGTATTGTTGCCGCCTTGCAATAATTGTGGTGGTTTGGCGTTGTTGCTTACAAATTCTTCTTCTTCTTCTTTTTCTCCACCCTCCTCAGGCGTCCCATTTGCATTGGTATTATTATTATTGTTCGGATTGTTGTTAACATTATTGTTGTCGTTGTTGCTGTTGCTGTTGCTGGTATTTGGATTACCCTGCAAAAATTGGAAAAAAAAGAAAATACTGCATTAAAAATCGAGTAAAAAACTGCATGCATATATCGTCGTCACAATTATATTGATTATGCTTTTAGAACTTTTTTTGAGTTCAGTTTGGTTACGTTACGAAATCATGTCCGCATTCAGGCAAATTAGTCTTTAGGGCCCAGAGGATAACTGAAGATATTGTTTTGCATTGTTATGTATAATCAAATATAAGAAGTACTAGTTTACTTCTTCACTGTATGAATACTTAAACCTCTAAATATGTGCCCATGTAATATAATAATAATCCGGCACTTTCTGCTGATGTATGCACCTTGAGGATTCCTTTTTCTATCAACACTTTAGTATCGACTGAAAATAATAATTTCCTACATAGAAAATTTAACATGTGATGACTGCCGACGAGCCCTCAAGAAACTTTAACCGGCAACATATAATTTTAAATTATTGTACAATATACAAGCTACAAAATATAGAAGAAGTAGAAGAAGTGATGGAGAAACAAAGAACGAAACTCAATTTGAGCACCAGCAAAAATGTGAAAGTGTTTTGTTGGCCTTATACGATTAATAGATGCACTACTTTAAAGTTATTTAGACACTTTCTTCCAATATTTTAATATCATTTCATTACAGATAAGTTATTCATTGTTCCGATAAAATCTCAGCTAAGCACCATAAGTACCTAGAATTTCAAATTCTGGTTTCACGACATTTGAGAAGCCTTATAAGTTTATTTACTTTGAAACTTTTGAAGGTACTCAATGGTACTCAATATTTTTCAATAAACTCAATGAGTCTTTACCTCTTTATGAGGTGATCAAAATTCTAATAACAACACTTTCTGATTTAAGAGGAACCCATTGAGGTGATAAGGATAATTTTTCAGCGATTATGATCGTTGGTTTCTAATTGAAGGAATGAAAAAACCTTCCGAAATTTCCTGGATTTGAATATTTAGTATGTGCCCTCATTAAACGGCATGGATTCCATCTTAATAAGAGACAGAATAGAAACATTTATAGAGTGAAATAGAATTATGTTTATGTTCACAATGAACTATGCCAATCAAAATTAAAACCCTGATCAATCCTATAATTATTTCTTGAAAAATATTAAATCATGAATGCAGAGATAACTTAATAGGAAAATGAGTTGGATTCCACTCAAAGAGAGTGGAAATAAGGAAGAGAATCTTCTTACTTTTTCAGTAAGAGCTACATAGTAGAAATTGGAACTGCCATCAATGTTATAAATGTAAATGCTTTTTAACCTTTTAAAATTTTTCCACAGAATAACTCGCCTACAACAAATTTGAAGTTCCAGAGTCAATTTATAGATGTTCCATTTTTGGAGAGGTTGTTAATAGTTTTAGTCTGGTTTTTGATTTATTTTCAAGTCTGACTTTATAATCTGGTTTATTCTGGTTTCCGATCTTTTGTCGGTTTGATTTTTTGCTTGAATTCGATCTGAGCTCAGATTAAATTTTAAGTCTGCATATTTATTTGAGTTTTATTCAGAATTGTAATTAAAATTTGATCCGATTTCTGGTTTCGATTTTGGTCTGAGTTTTCTCCTGATTTTTAGTCTGAACTTTGTGTCAGAATTTTATCCGATTTTCGGTCTGCAATTCGGTTTGAATTTTTGTCCATTTTCGGTCTTGATTTTGGTGTGATTATTGGTCAGTTTTTTGTATCTTAATCATAATTTAGTTGTCGATGTATTCTCTAGTTTGATCTTTTCTGAAATTATATTTTTTGTGTTCTGCTATTCCTTTTCTCACTTTATGTCTTATATAATTTTTCTGACTTCTCATTTTTGTTGCCATTGTTACACACTTTCCATGATTGGTCCATTTAATTTGGCAAAATCAACTGCCTCCCCAAATCAAAATTGTAGATTCACCACTGTTGTGACAACGTCAGAAAAATACATGTTTGCCGTTGATATGGAGGTATTGAGCACCTTCGGAATGACTGAAACTTGCTGATGCCTTCCGCTGTTGCTGACCATTCTAATTCTTTATCTGGGGAAGAAGATTTTTTTTTTTAATGGCAGCTCAGGTCGGAATCAGGTTAACCTTAGGATGGGCACTTGGGTCTAATAAGGCCCATTTGAGTTTTAACATATATATCTGTTTTGTTTCTTGATGAATCGATCTGAAACTCAAAAAATCATTTGTTTTTCTTTCCTATATATATAAATCTTTTTCAAAGCCCTAAATATACACATATACATACATGATGGAAACACATACCTAATATAAGAGACCATGTGCGATACCAACAGCACACCTACCTATGCAATAACATGCTGTAATAGGCCATAACTATCGTTTTATTCACGTGGGCCTACTTAGGCCCAGCAGGTTATGTTACAGCCCCCCAGAAAGGCGCCCATCCTAGGGTTAAATGTTTTTGCTTAGCAACAAATCCAAGTATAAATATACCAGTGATTCCTTTGAATAGCTAGAAAGTTTTTAGTCTTGGCTTCATTCATGCTAGTAATAACACTTAAATAAATATTTGGAAACTCATAAATACTTTACATCTCACCTGACACTAACTTCTGATAATAAATTAGTAGGGTATGAAATACCGGCATATTGCAGTTTATATTGGAATCTAAAGAGTACACAACAACAACAACAAATTCTAAATACAATTGAGGACAACATTGATTCAACTACCACATACTAAAAAATATGCCACTACAAATACATACATTCATATCTATATAAAATGGTGGAGTGAAAACCAATTTTTTTTCTTAAGAGCAACCCGGAAAGTTAGCATCGGCTGGCAGTAGTAGGTGGGTAAATGGATTTGATCAAATTTTATGGCTTGCATTATTGAGTTGAGGATGAAATTTTTTTTAACTTTACCTTTGAAATATCTTATATAAATATATTATAATTTAGAAAGACATCATCAGCAGCCATACAAAATTCGACAACAACAAAAGCCAAGTTTTTGGTTTGAGAAACAAGCTTTCAACTTTTCAAAACCAGGTTTTGGCTTGAAAATCAAGATTAATGGTGAAACCCAAGTTTTAGCTTTGAAAACTTGGGTCTCAACTTTGAAAACTCGAGTTTTAACGTTGAAAACTCGAATTCTGAATTTGAAAACCCGGACTTAATGTTTTACCTTTGAAAACTTGGGTCTTAACTTTTGAAAACCCGAGCTTTATTTTAGAAAATAAGCATTCAAAGAAACTCTTCTATACCAGATTTTGTTCGATTTGATCAAAACAACAGAAAACCAACTCAATCAAGAATACTTTTTACTACTCACATCAGATGCTAACTTTTACTAGTGGACCAAAAAAAAACAATTGTTTCACTCCACCCTAATACATGAAAACATATAAACAGACAAGTATGTACGAATAACACATGTTAGTGACATGCGTTACCAGACAAAACGAAAACGTGGTAAAAACAGTTGCCAATAAAAGAAGGTAAGAAACAAAATTTTATAACAAAATGCATAACATTACAGAACCAAGCAATAAATGATTGCATGTCAAATTTTACATCGAAATTTTATAGTTAGCTAAATATAGAAGACCCAAAACACATGCATGGAAGCACTTAGAAACATACATATATAAAAACATCTATGTATGTGAATATAATAGTATTAAAAGAAAAAGGAATATCGATGCAAACGCTTGACATAGGTCAAGAGTAAAAATTCACTTTCATTGCGGCAATTGGCCAAAACCAATAGGGTGAAAGTGTTAATATTGATACAAACCAAACGAGCTAGCTGTAATTTTTACAAATGCTAATGATTTATGATCAAAAGTCTAACGCCTCAGTACGTGTGTTATTTTTCAACGGAATATAACTAAGAATTTATGCAAATAAGTTTGGGAACATTGGTTCCAAATGCTAGAAACAGTTATCGCCAACACTCCTTTAATGTGTATTGAGTCTGGCTGATTGCAACCTGCCAACAATTATTTACCTTTTTTCTTAGAAAATACATTTCAGTTTATGTGAGCTTCACTCTTCACTCATTCTAAACGTCACTGCATTTTGCATTAACGCAATTTTTTTTAGTTATTTTAATATTTTTGTAAATTTTCTTCAACACTTTTTGTAAATATTTTTCTTCTTTATTTTATTTTATATTTTTTTTTGTTTACTACTTTTTCAATCTCCTTCGAGCAAGGTTATTTCTATACCACTAGCGGCACAAGCTGTAGACTACTAAATTATATTACTCATTTCGTATCCGCGCCCGTTTTTCTTTTTTTCATTTCATTTCCATATTTTGTTTTTTTTTTCTCCTTTTTTTTATTCTAAAGTTGAAGCATTTCCTTGGTTACATTCTGCCAGCTACTGCTTTGAGTGTCGAGCTGATGAGTAAACAATAAAGCGAAAGCTTTTTGTTGTTATTGCTTTTTTCTAGTTTTCCCCCATTTGACAACTGCTGCTTTGGGTTTTCCTATAGTTTGTTTTGCTTTATTGTTGCACAGGAATGACACTAGATGTCGCTTTTTTTCTTTTTGTTTGTGTGTGTTTCTTCAGGAGCAAGCGCAATGAATAAAGCTCAAGGCACCATTAATGAATAACTTCTTTCTGAGGAAAAGAAAGCTGAATAAAGTATTTATCTGTAGAGCCTTTCAGTTTTAAAGCCCAGACTAGGAAATTTTTTGTAGATTAACCGCTTGAAACAAATCAAAAAATTGAAATCTTTTTCACGCATAATTTTGAAAGATCAGGATTCAAAATGAGGTTGAAAACGGCAGGCAATTAATTTTGTTGTAGTCAAATCGCAGCATTTCCTGTAGATAGTTGGTAAAATAAACTAAATCTGAACTTAAGATATTTTTGGCATTTAAGATCTTAAAAGATCAGGGTCAAAGATGTTGTTGAGAGTGAGGCTAGCGGAAGGCAATTAGTGCTTTCTGCCACATTAATTTTCAAAAAACGGAAGGTAAAAAATAGCAGGTGACAGCTTTTTCAGTATATCTCTGATGGATTAATCTGATTTTGAGGTTAAAATCTTTCTACCATATTAAGTTTTGAAATATCAACGTCAAATTGAAAGTGGAGTCAACTAATATTTACAATAATGGTCAAAAATAAACAAATCATAGCTTTTGCTGTAGAGTTTTGATTTTTTAATCTGAGAAAGAAGTTGAAATATTTCTGCCAAGTTAGGTTGGTTGCGTCAATTTAACCTTTTTCAGATTTCTAAGTCACCTGAGATTTTCGAGAAAAGTACAATTCAAAATTTTCCGAATCGCAGATTCTCTTGTAGATTTTTGATCGGTTAATCCGAATATGAAGTTGAAATCTTTCTGCCACACCAGGTTTTCAAAACTTAAAGTCTAAAATTGAAAATTGAATTTTGAAGTTAGTTCGAATTTTCAGACACATCGACAAAAGAACGGTCAAAAAATCCAAATTTTGACTTAGCCCGAAATCTTTCTAAATCGTTAGGTTTTGGCGTCAATTGATGTTTTGTAAGAATCCTCAGATAAAATTTTCGGGAAATGGTAGATCAAAAATAGATAAATCGTAGTTTTTGTAGATTTTCGTTCACTTAATCCGAATGTGAAGTTGATATTATTTTATCATGTCAGGTTTTGAAATTTCATTTTGAATATCAAAATCATGACTTTTAAAATCAGCCCAAAAAACTAACGGTCATGTAAGTCATGTATAAAACATTTTCAAGGGAGAAGAGTTACTTTTTAGTTTATAGCGAAAACTCGCCCGAACCTTTGCAAGAATAGGCAAGTTTTCTGGCTGAGAAAAATGACTACATGGTGCACTCGTCTATCAAAATCCTATTCAGAACAATTACAAGCAGAATAAGTAAATGTAGATAAACTTTTGACGAGAATTTGATTTACATAAATATGTTTAATTTTCTGAAGTAACCATTTAAAAGAAGAATTTCTTTTCGTATTCATATTATTATGACACATGCTCTGCTCATGTAATTTATAAAATCATAATCACAATGCTTGTGTGCCTTTGATATTTGCCGCATTATATTGCAGGCACGCAATTTCGTAAATATAAAGATATAACATCTACATACTTCAACAACAACAAAAAACATACATAAATATATTTACCTATGTATGCATATCCCTTATGCACATTTTGTCCCATTTCTATACCATTCATTTAACTACACTTACGCCTTACAGGGTGCGGCATTTTACCTTTAATTAAGTGTCAAGGGAACAAATGTTT
Organism: Toxonevra muliebris; assembly: GCA_963691655.1. Lineage (NCBI taxonomy): Eukaryota > Metazoa > Arthropoda > Insecta > Diptera > Pallopteridae > Toxonevra > Toxonevra muliebris. The sequence continues at coordinate 34,080,881 of OY829326.1, read as the reverse complement.
ATGTAGCTACAGTTTGTAATATGGGCTCAAAATCGCTTATTCGATTATACACGCACTCTTTTACACATACACACACAAACACACACATGCACACGCAATTATCAATGCCAAAAGTTATTATAAGAAGTTATTTTGTAAGTAGCCTTAGGATGCGTTTAAGAAAACCAGGTTACATATTCATTTGCTCATGCCACTTGCCACTTCTACGGTTTATACCTGTATGTATGTAAGTTAACATGCTGTGTTGTTATTGTATGTACTTAAGTTAAGGTGAAAATTCTGGCATGAGCCTCATTTATCAAATGAATTCTTTGGCTTCACATCGAAATTCCCGTAATATTTCAGAAAGGGTTCGTACTTTTCGGTTAAGTGCTGTGTGCTTCAGCTCACTCACTCTCGGTCATGGCTTAGTGCTAGTTACTAATACATTTCCGTATTAACTAAAATTTATTTTTATTATGGTATGTTGTTTGTACATAATATGTATGTATGTATGCATGATTTTTATTTTATTTTATTTTTTGATTTTCATTTTAGTATTTCAGCATTTCCGTGCTTCAAAAATAAAAATGTATCGCGTGGGTGTTGCAACACAATTGATATGAATTTCTTGTCGTTTGTTGCTTTTTTTGCGTTTTGCTCTCTTTGAATGCATAAAAAATTAATATAATTTTATTTTAATAATGCGCGAAATGAAAATGTTAATAAAATATTAACCTCTGAAAACTTGCATGAATATGTTGGATATTTGGCATGGGGGAAATCAGTGGCGTAGCCAAAAAATAATTTTGATTTTTGTTTTTTTCGAATAACAAATTCGTATTCAGCGCCTGAAATTACCTTAAAGCATATTTTGGCTGCTCGTAAATCTGTGTAATTGCAGATGTATATAGAATTATAATTCATTACGTGAGTGCATTCATAATAACCGATGCAAAGGTGAAATATGTTTGGCCAGGCAAGACAGTTCAATATACATATATAGGTTGTACGTGAACTTCTAATAGAGAATAAGGCATCAAATCAGATTCTCATAAGTGTTAAATATTTTATTATTATTTAAGGGATTGGCCCAATCAGACCCAGACGGATACTTTTTCGCTCCTTACTGCCTGATCCTTCTACTCCGAGCACTCGTAAACGAGCATGCTCTGAGTATGGGAATCCTGCTTCAATACTAGCTAGGCCAGGTGTCCAATCTCAGAATCGTCATGCCCATAACCCAATCATCATCAATGACCCAAGATTGCCAACCTTCTGCTTGTCAACGCTAGGCATTGATACAGTATGTATGCCGATGTTTCCAGCTCCTCCGGACACAACCTACAGGTATCATCCTCAACAAGTTCCATCTACTTGAGGTGATACCTGAAACGACCGTGACCCGAAGTGTCAGCGTTGTAAGCCAGCTCAAACTCCTTTGGTTTAGTCCGGCGACTTTGGCTGACTCACTGCACGACCTCCTCTCATCTCCACTGTTGTCACAGGCCCTCCATCAACCCACCACCAATGGTAATGCGTGGTTGTGGTCCACAAAATTCATCTGTTGAACCTTTTTTAGCCAAAAAGCCATCAGTTTCATTTTGCTCTATACGCGAAATGTCCACTCACCCACATAAGTGAAACCTCGTTTACACGAGCACACTCATTGAATTTTTAAATACATTCTACAGACAACCTTGAGGTTATGTTAATCCGTATATTACTGACTGATTGTCAAGGGCAATAACAATTCTCATGCTATTGACCTAACTCTCAATAAGGTGAACCAGTGCATGCATTTTCTCTGGTAAACGGACACATATTTTCCCAACCATAAAGCACAGGACAGGTTTAACTCATCTGAGAAAATACGTGACCCGGGTCTACCTTCCATTAGAAGGTAGAATTATGAAGGAAATTTTAAAAGTTTTTGACATATTTTTAAAATTACCGTTAATATTTTTAATAAACTAGCCAACCACCGCGGCATGGTCTAAGTGATGTCCCAGAGGCTTGGAAACAACCGAATTTCAGTTTCAAGACTTTTCCCAAAAACGTCTCCAAGTGCGGAGCATGTATTCTCGGTGATTCCGTGGATGCGTAATGTATGCGGAAGTCAAAGAATAGTTTTCCGAACCACACGAAGAAGACGAAAAACGTGGCACTTTGTTACTCCCTGGAACCTGAGGAAACATATATAAGAAGACGAAAAAGATCCAGCAAATACTTTAGTAAATCTTCTTAAAAATAAACTATAAAAAGAAAAAATCTAGTAAAGAACTACTGACCAAATAACCTTAACTTTAAAGCCAAAATCCGTTTTGAATTTCCTTAAGATACCTTTGGCTTATCTAAATGCTTATAATTAAGCTTTTCCGGAGTGTACAATAGTCAATAGGATCGTAGTACACTATACCCATTATATTTATCTATGGTTATGGATAAAATATCGAAAGAGCTGAGCTCTTGAAAGCAACACTCTGGAGACAATTTTGAGGCGATTTGAAAGGGCTTCCATTTTCCTTGAAATATTTGGCATAGTATAAAAAAGAAAAAATTTTTTAATTTCTTTTGCAATCCAATGTGGCACCAAATGATTTAAAATACCAAGGGATTAGCAAAAGTTCGCTAAGTTGGTGGTATTTTATTAATTTTTGAAGAATCCAAAGTTGATATTATGATATTCCATTTCAGGTAGATCGGCAAAAATGAAGACGAGAAAAAGTTCAGTTCCTAATGTAAGGTCGGCAGAAATTCCATCGCTCCACAGCAAGAAATTCGATTTGTCATTTTCTACTGATTTTAACGTAAACTAAAGCCAGGAAAAATTTTTCACATATAACAAAATCCATGTTACTGTTTCAAAGTGATTTCAGACCGGACATTTTTCTATGGAGGACGATTCTCCTGAGGCATGTGCTCATTTTACTTCAATAGGACAAAAAACTATAACTTACATATTGTTTTTCCTGGAAACAGAAAATTAATAGCGATAAGTTTTCAAAAATTTGTTGAAACTACATCGATACTTTTAACACCACGATAATGCCCCAGTACACACTGCTGAAAAACTTTCAGGAATAGAAGCATCGTTTCCAAAAATAATAAAAAAAATTAAAAGAAGAGTCTTCTGTTGTAATCCGGAAATAATTTCAAAAACATGATTTTAAGGAATTTTTCAATTATGAAGTGTATTGAAATTAATGAAAATTACGTGGAAAAATAAAAAATTATGGAAATTAAAGTTAAGAAATAAAATATTTGTTTGCCGGTTTTTTTTTTTTTTCAACCAACTCAGCGAACTTTTGCTACTCCTTCCGTTTATCAAGTATGTGTTACTTTCCAGGTTCTGTGCATTCTATTTGTGCATGAATGGGAAGGATGAGGATTCAATTGGCGAACGGAAAAGATTTTTCTCAGAAGTTCTTGACGTTTAGAGTTTTTACATTGCTAGATAAGATATGATATTATAACATAAATATAAAAAAATGGTTTATTTGCCTTTCAGCAGTTCAGAGAATTGAACCATAGCTTTCTGTACAGTACAATTCATATTGCCTATGCAAATGGCCATAGGTCAAAGATATTTATTAATATCTTAGATAATATTTAAGAATTTGGAAGTACGAGAATATTAAGAACTGTGGCTGAAAATACCCGTCATATTTTTCTTGACTCAAACTCAGTTAAGCAAATCCCCCAATACTCTTCATTATCTCAAAAACTCATTTAAAATTAAAATTTGTTCTCAAATTTTTACTCCTTTCATGCATTTTGGTCACTATAATGTACAAAATTCCAAAAGCTCTACAGCCTTTCCCAAAAACTTCTTTCATAATTTTTTTGGTTTTTATTCTTAACAAAGTCCGAATCAACGAATATAAAACAAGAAAAAATTGTTTTACCCCCCAATAAAAAAGTTGAGAAGAAAGGGTTAATTCAGAATTCAGCGGGTCTAGTTATGAGAGCGGTAGCTCCTGGAAAAAAATTATATCTACCAAATTTTTTCATAGCACATATGTTTGTATTTCGTAAAATATTTTTCCGCTGAATTTATTAAGAATTTTTATTCTCATATCCAATTTCAAATCTTACCAATGTATGCCCTTGACCTTTGCATTACTGGGTATAGATATGTATCTGAAATCTGTGTAGTAATTTCTAGTGTGCCTCATAAATTAGTTGTGCTTACATTTCAACAGCAACAGCAACAGCAAAAGCACAGTGCAATTATTTATTATTCATTTTAATAGTAACATATGTATTTGCAAAAAAGTTTCCATAGTAATTACATATATTGTTGTAGGTAATTAAAATTCTACTTATTAATATATCTAATTACACTGTCCGACAAAAATTAAATTTTTTCAAAAATAACAAGGTTGTTTCTGATAGAACTAAAAGTTTACTTCTAAATTTTGTTTTACGCTAGCCTAAAGTTGGCCCATTTCTAACAAATTAAATATAATAAATCATAAGAAAACGTGTTGATTTTACATCTGAAATTATTTGAGTATTCAGCAATTTATCGTAGAACTTTTCGCAAAACATTTTCCTCCAATATATTAACTTATTAGCTCTCTATTTTATAAGTATTTGTTGCTCTTTTCAGAATAAATAACCTTTTGACCCATTATAAGAGTTGATAGAGATTCTAAAAATAAGTTGCTCATAAGATTATATTATAGGTCACAGAACAACAGAAACTTGGTTTTAATTAAAATTAACACAAATTTCAAAAAAGTTTTATATTTCCACCAATGAAATGCAATGAACAAATGTGTATTTAAAAGTACTTATTTTCTAAGCTAAAAATATATTTTACATCACAAAATAAATATTATAAAATTTAATTAAAATTAATTAAATTAAACACTCATATCTTCAAAGGTGTACTAACCCTTCAGCTTCTCCCTTTTCTCCACAAAAAATTTTAGATACAAAATTAACAATTTGTGAATAGTGACTTGTTTATGTTTTTATTTATTTATTTACTTTTTTTTTTTGTGTTGAACTGTGTTACCTAAGTTAAGTTCATATATACAAAAGAAGTACATAGACATATATGCATACATAAAAATTGGATGAGATGAGAGATGATTAAGTTCAACTATCATACAATGTACCTACTAGTATTAGTTCAGTATTTTCATTAATATTTATGTAATGAATAATTTAAGTAGTTACATATGGTATATCTAAATTCCTGAAAAAATAATGAAATCTCAAAAAAAAAAAAAAAAAAAAAAATTATTTTCTTTACAAACTAGTAACTAATACTAAAATATTGTTCATTTAAGCTAATTTTAATTAAAACTTTTGTAACATTTCTCTTCCACCAATATCGACAACTTCCACAACTCTTATTAAATATTTATACCCATATGTATGTATGTATATATTAATTATAGTCTGATAATAACAATCGCAAAAAGTAAAAGATGCAATATTTCATAGTAAAGTGTTAAATTGTTGATATTAATTGCACGCTGCGGTAGTTAAATTGCTTCAAAGAAAGCACGAAAGCCACTAAGAAATAAACAGATAGAGAAGAAGTGGCATGGAGAGGGTTAAATAAAGATAAATATGCAATGCAATTTAAATTTACACAATATGTATACTATTTATTTATAATAATATTTATCAGTGGAGTGGTGCTTATTTGTTGGCTATGGCTAATAAAGCAATGCAAATGAAATATTACAGAGTTTGTTAGCCATGTTGGTGGTACGGTTGGTGGAAATACACATACACACACATACAAATAAAAAAAATTGAAGCTGGAGCATCTTAAATGAAGCAAAATTTAATATGTTTTTTTTTAGTGCTTTGAAAATTTCGTTTAATACTTTACATCCTCTAACTAGTTACGAGTGAGTATGTGCTTCCAAAAAGTTTGCCAACACGCATTCAATCTTTGAATACTAATTTTTTTTTTTTGTTATAAATATTTGCAATGCACGAATTATTATAATTTATCTTTATTTATTTATAATTTTGACTTAATACATACTAAAAAACTAAAAAAAAAAATAAATAAATAAAAATCAAGCATGAAGATATTAATTTATATTTATATGTGGTTTGTGTGAAACGAAAGCAATTTTAACTTTAACTTCAACTTGAAAATATATGAAATTTGCACATTGAATTAGTACAACACAAACGTGTGACATGGAAAATTGTTAAAAACTTTATCCACATAATTGTTGTAATAAAATGATTAAAAATTGTTTATTTTTTTGTATCGTATCTTTGAAGGTTATGAGTATTTTAATTATTGATTGGTGGTTTAAAGTAAAAGGAAACGTTAAAATTATATAAAATTGTTTAAATAAAATTAAAAATTTGAATTTCCATTGCTCTATGAGTTTTTGAGATAATGAAGAGTATGGGGAGATGAGTTTTAAAATTTAATTTTAAATTTTTTTTTGTGGAAAAAACAACTAACGTTTATTTTGCAATGCAACATAAACTTTTAGTTTAGAAAATATTTTTAAAAACACACTTGTTCACTAAGTATAAAAGATGAAAATTTTAAACATTTTTGGAATTTGAGTTTATTTTTACTAAAGTCAAGTATACAGAATTTTGTTGTTCAGTGACCTATAGTAAAATTTCATGGGCAACATATTTCTTGAACATATTAACCCTATATCAACCCTCGTAATGGGTCCAGAAAGAAACTATTTAGAAAAAAGACAAAAAAGACCCATAATGGTGGGTGCCAAAGGGTTAATGTGTTGGAGGAAAGTATTCTACGGAAAATTCTATTATAAATTGCTGAACATACAAACAAGCTCTGATGCTAAACTAATAAGTTATATTATGGTTTATTATACTCAATCTGTTAGAAATGGACAAAATTTAGACTCACGTAAAAAGAAAATAAGACGTAAACTTTTAAAACGCCGAGACCCGTATAATTTTTTTCCCCGAGTTCTATCAGAATCCAGTTTCAGAACTATGTTTGTTGAACTATGTTATTCAAAAACAAAACAACACTGTTACAATTTTTTTAACACCCACAGAAAATAATTCAAAAATCGTCAACCTTTCATGTCTTTTGTACACAATAGTAACCAAATTATTTATTGTACATTATATTGTACATTAGAGTTGCTTGATTTAAAAATAATTTTTCATTTTTAAAATTCCCGATAAGTTTGAAATGAGAAGTAGTGAAATATGAAAATTTTTTTGTACAATATATTAGCCAAAAACAACGAAAGGGTTAAGGGTGTATTCCCTTGATAACAGCAAAAAAAAATTGTGAAAAAAAATATCGAAAATGGAGTGTGCAAAATTTTTTTCAATGGAGAATAGAGTGAATTGATTTCTTCGTCGCCATCATGATATCATTTTTGAGAAAATGTTTAAAGCTTTACATTTTAGAAAATTAAAAATTATTTCAAAAGGGGCTCACGAACAAAAGTTTGAAAACTCAAGGAAAGTTGAAATTTTACTTGTACTGGAGCGTCATTTATAGGTTGACCGATTCAGTTAAATTTTTGCACCAGGGTCTATGAGGGCAAGAAACTTATTTTTGGTCTCTATTGTGATCAAAAATTTATCACAGAGAGAAAACTTAAATTTTTCCCAGTTAGTTTTGTTGAAATTGCATGTTCCATAAAAATGATGTATAAGCCGGGGTCTCTCGAAAATAGCTAGTAAATATTTTATAAAACCCAAAATGCGCAAAGCAGATTTTTCTTTTTTAAACAGTGTCTGCCATCTTGTAAAACTTTGTTATGGTGGGGGTTACAATAGCCTCATGTATGTCAACCAGTGTAATGTAGAAAAGTAAAAAGTTATATGGATTTGAGTTAAAAGTCTAAAAATTCCAGACTGAGGCAAGTCAACATTCTTCTCGGTAAAGGTAACTGTTTATAATAAGAAAATATACACATTCTGTATTTGACTAATCATAAAAAGCGATTTGGGTATATTAGGAGATATTGTGACTAAACATTGCTTACTCAAAGAAAACCAGATCAGAATCAAAGACGTAATTTTGGGGTTAAAAACCTCGATGTCGATAAATATCTCAGCCGATATAATCGGTGTTCTGATATTAAAAGGCTTTTTGCGGGAACGAAAATAATGAAATTTTCACCTTCTGCAATTCCTAAATCAGCTAATGAATAGTGGAGATTCGATACAAATAAATACAAGTAAAAACTCGATACTTTTCATTCGATTCAAGTACTTTTTTTACTCGATGCTATAACATAAGTATTTTACTTGGCATCGGAAAAAAAGGTCAGTATCGGATACTCTATACTTTTGGAAAATATTTATTTAAAAAACTGAAATATTGCTATACAATATTTAAAATTGTGGATCATTTTACAATATTTTGCAGCAACCAAGTATATATTTCAAAATGCTACTGCAGAATTATTCAAAATATTTCAGTCCATATTGCAATATTTCAATGTATGACAATAGTATTGAAGTTCTAAAGAATATTTCCGGCCATGTATGTAATGTTTATTGAAACCTTTTCATTAAAATAAAATATTTTTAACAAGCTTTAATCTGTTGATTAGTTTTCCTTCTATTATAAATTTTCTAGCGATTTGCTAAATTAAATTAACGTAATTTCTATTTGATTCACGTGTTTCCAGTGGAAATATCTTAAAACCATGATTTATAGGCGAAAAACTAGTGTTGAGTAGTGTAAACTGTAGGCTCAACCATGTTGTATCACAATGGGCCGTACTGGCCTGAATGTTTTCCTTGACAACCACTTAAAAAAAGAGTAATTTGTCTCTTTAAACGAGTATTCGATACAAGTACATATTCAATACTTTTTTCCGATATTTTCGGTAGCATCAATACTTTTATTCGATGCAAGTAATGAGTAAAAGTATCGATACTGTGTGGGTATCGAATCAACACTACTAATAAAGAACACTATAATAAAATCAATATTAGGGCAATGCCACTATGCAAGTTCTGTACTAAAACAGAAAAGCCATCGGAACATATCTGAATATATTGAAGAAAATATAGATCTGTCTAAGAATATTCCATATGGCATCTGAGCCCAGTTATTATGTCCAAATTCTTAAGGGAAAACTAGACTAAATGAAGGGAGAGGAATTTAAAACAAATTTTATGCGTCGCGATATAATTTAAATATCCTCACTAGCATTACATTGCAAAATTCTGGTTCAATTTTTCTATAGTTAAATAAATACAAAATTTAGGTGTCCTTCTTTTCTTTCACACTAAAAAATACTTACTAAGCTCAGAGGTACAGAAGAAGCCTTCCTTATTTGCTTGAAGACTTGGACTGCTGTGATGATATACATGATGATATATATTTTGCTACATAGAAATTCAAGCGTATAAAAGCCAAACAAATCTGAAAAGGTACTATTGAAACTGGCAACTGGCTGAGTAGGAATATCAGAACATAATAAGAGATTAATTGGTGATTGATAAATGCTTCACTCTAAAATAAACTCGCATAATATAATATCATGAAAATAAGAATTGGAGATGGGCGGGAGGACTTTTCAAGAAATGAAGATTGAAACAAAGAGAGAAAGTACAGCGAATTGAAAATATTTATGCATTAAACAGATTGATGAAAGCGTTCAAAACACGTCTACATGGTCGGCCTTCTGGCAAAGTTCAGGTCTCAACACTAATCTGAGTGTATGTACTTGAGATATTATACCCCTTATAAGATAAGGGGAGAAGAGTTGTTTTAATTTAGTCATCACTTTAAAATTTTGTTTATTCATAGGCAACGATCAAATTTAGTTCGAAATCCGACCTTTGAATCCGATAATGATCCCTTATATCTAAGTGAAAGCTTGAAGCTTTAATTATACGTTATTAGCTCATTGTTGACGTAGAAAAGCACAACTCTGCTGTTGACTATTTTGAGGACATATCAAGGGCATCATATATATTTTTATGAAAATGTTACCAATGTTCGTAAGAGCACGAAATACAGCTGTCACCTGAAGATTATTGCCTATTTTCAAGGTTATTTAGGTACAAAAATATCACATCTTAAGGTACTTAAATATACAAATCGAATTGCATCAACTGATTTGCATATTCAAAACAATTAAAATTAATTTCTACTTCACACCTATTTATGCTAGCAAGTGCATATCAGTATCCAAATCAATTCCATTTCATTTTCAATGATGCACTCGATATATTTGTTCAAAACTTCATGTAATAATTACGAGTATTTTGGCACTTTTCAATAAAAAAAAAATTTAACTAGATACATGCATTTTTACCTGCATACATATGTACACATGTAGAGCTCTTAAAAATCTGAACACTTTCAAGTATGTAATATTTTTGTAACTTTCATAAAAAGTGCATAAAAAAAAATGTACTAACAAATAAACAAACATCAAAATGCAATAAATCCAACAACGCATTGAAAATTGAATTTGACTTGATGCATTCACTCCTTCAGACTTACCGCGATTGCGGGTTGCAACAGATGCAAATGTTGATGTTGGTGGTGGCGTCTTATGAGCAGCAACGATGACGGCGACGACGATGATGCTGCTGCCATATCAAAATGAAAACGTGAATATTGCTTCATAAATATTTTCCAGATTACATAAGCCATTACAATAACAAAAACAACTGCGAACAACTATAATGATTTTGATTCCTGATTGTGAAACACTGACTCCTTGCTGTAAATAAGGTTCAACTACAGCAACATATAAACACAACAACAACGACGACAACATTTCCAGATGCAAATACAAATGACGTGAGCTCAGCAGCATGCGAACAAAATGCGTAACAGCAGCAATGATGATGAGAATGTTAGCAATGATGACGATGATGCTGATGTTGACGGTGGTAGAGGTGACGGTGTTGCTAGTGGTGGAACTGCTGGCGTTTCGCGCTTTCATGTTATTCAAATATGCCAAAAAAAAACACAAAATACGAAAATTGATTTAGATCGCACGAACAAGTGATGTTGACTTTTGGTTTTGTTTGGTTGGTGGTTATGATTATGCAATTTTAATAGTTGTAGGTAATTGAAAAACAATCGAAAAAGTAAACTGTATGTACATATGTGTACCTATATAATAGATTTTAAATTAAAGTATTAAAAATATTAAGGTTGAACTACACCACTGATATTAAAAACACTACAAAGAACTTAATCAAGGATACTCGAAGGCAATTAACCTTGACGTTTTTAGCCGCCTTCAAGTCGCATTCAAGTCGCATGCAAATCGCGTACAAATCGCATTCAAATCGCGTACGACTTTTTGTTTTATATTATTTATTTTAAATGCACTTATTATTTAGTAGATATGTAAACACGTACTTATGTTTTTGTGTTTGAGTGTGGCAACCTTTTGCATATTCAATTCGTTTATTTACATTTCTTCATTTTATAAATTCATTTTTGTGTTTACTTTTTAACATTTTGCATAACGCAGGTCACGACGGAAATCGCCAGCATGCAATCTATCAATAATAGCAAAAAAAAAAAAACAAACAAAAATATTAATAATAATGACCGAAACGATAGCGATGGTGCGCGATGGCGTTGGAGGTGGCGGTGATGGCGATGGAGGTGGTCAAAAATCATAGTAGTAATCGCAACCAATGGCGAGCGGGCGGGCTCAAAAAGCATTCACTACACCATCACCACTACCTAGCTCAAAAATATCTTGGTCAAAGAAAAAAAAAGAAAAATTAAAACAAATAATGGGAAAACAACGAGCATAACACTGAGCCATAACGCACTTTTCCACTTTTTCACTTTTCTATATTTCCACAATTTATCTCCAGTTTTTTTTTACATTATTTTTAAAAACAAACAAACAAAAAACAGTATGAAATATTAATAGACGTAAAATGAAACGAGAGAAAAAAAATCTGCAGCAAAACACACAAAGTCGAAAACTCAAGCTCAAACTCAAAATAGTTTGTTATTTAGTTAATTTTAAACGGACGCGCTTCACGCTGTAGCTGGCTACATATCTGATAGATAACAAGCTTCAAACTAATCGCGAGTTTTTCACAAAACTAAATTACAAAAATGAATTCAACACAGCACACCAACAACAACAACAAAAATGAAAAGAAAAGCCTCAGCGCAAAAAGTAAATAGCAACAATACAAAAAACGTACACATTATTAATTTTATGTGAATGTATTTCTTACAATGTTCGTATATACACACATAAATACATAACTGACTGACTGTATGAATGAATGAGTGAACAAATGAATGAATGAAAGAATGACTAACTCGCATTAACATGAAACAACAAACAACAACAATATCGCATATAGCAAGTAGTAAGTTTAATGAATTGTTAAATAAAACACGCTAGACACTATGCGGAACACACCTTCTTATCGCCGCAACAGTTTTATGCTGCCGCTATTGTGGTGGCATCATCTCCCCCTTTGCTTTTTATGAAACTATCAAAGCAATGCACTCAAAGAAATTTTGTTTAGTGTTTATGCTATTTTAGTACACACTTTTAAAAAAAAAAATAGTACGTGAGCTGCGGATTTCTATCCTTGCGAATGGGTTAAAAAATTTCGGAACTTACGAGTTGATAGTAAAACCTATCATTAATGAATCTTACAAAGATAAACATGGCTCCTGATAATAAAATAAAATCTTTCAAAGATCATAACAACTTCTGTAAACTTCTTGAACTTCTTCTGAATATTATTTCATCCTTTCTGAGACAAATTCAAGGGCCTGGAGATATTCTGAATATTATTTCATCCTCTCTGAGACAAGTTCAAGGGCCTGGAGATATTCAAAAAAAATGCCATAGCAGTTTCGTGCCGTGACAATAAAGTAATAATTTCATTCGATAAATAACTGATGGAAATAGGGTGTTTCCTTCAACGAAAATGCTATATTTTAATTTTTTTTTAGCATTTGCAATTTAATTTGTACAGGAATAAGAGTTAGGGGGAAGGCTAGCGGTGCTTTTGGGGTATTATTATTATTATTTGAAGGAAGGACGACTCGAAAGTCAGGCACTGCGACCTATAAGATCTTTTGTACCAAAGCCCCAAGAAAGAAAGAAAGAAAGGAAGGGAGAAAGAAAGATTGATAAGAAACATACCCAAGCCGAGAATCGAACTCGAGGCTCCAGAAACAAGAGTCTGGCACTCTTCCACTAGACCACAGTGGCGATGGTAGGACCTACAGTTTAACGCCGATTCCGAACGGCTATGTGGCAGTTTTTTATCAGCTCGGTGGTCTTGCCATTACCAACCAAGGTGTGTACTTGTACACATTCTTATAATTCTCATCCACTTCATATCGATAGTGAATATAAGAAGTTTATGAGAATTAACCACCAGACCGAGACGGTAATCGAACCCGCAACCTTCTGGATGAAAGTCTAGTGCACTATCCACTAGACTATCGAGGTCGTTTGGGGTACCTTTTATTAAATATACATATCTATAGAGTTATTTACTTTAAAAATCAGTTGAGTAGAAATTTATTTCGAAGGCCTTACTTTATCGCCCAGTTATAAATAAGTATTTGAACAATTCAAACTTCTCTTGATATTTATTAGAATGTGAATAGTAAGGGAGTATTGTCGTGTATGAGACTAAAACCTGATGTTTTATACACTGTCGGAAAGGTAATGAAAATACGCAATTTTTATCCCAAAAAAGTATAATGATTCCATTGGCACGCAAAATATTATGACCAATTTTCGGAGGATGTATATTTTTGGCAAAAAAAAAATTTGTACCCGGGCATGAGACACCTACAAAAATCCACTAAAAATTGGAAAATATGAAGTAAAAACCCATAACTATTTATAAACATAAAATTTTTTTGTAGGCCTTCAGAGGCTAAGATAAAAAGAATCGCCAACGCAATGTTTGCACACTTTAAATGAACAAGCCGCTTGCATGTGATTCACTTCAAGGACGATTTTATTTTTTGGGGTTGACATGGCTAAAAATACAAAAAACTGGATCAAAACACTAGTTAAGTGGTTTCTTATACCCGGTGATATGCTGTGTCTCATATCCGGAAAATAATGACATTTTGGAAGTAACAAAAAAAAATTGTTTCCAACCATATATTGGCATAATCCAAAATTGGATCGCCAAATATACAAAAAACACTAAATGCTAATGAATTCACTCGAAAATATATCACTTTGAATAAAATCAAAAAAAGTTTTCGTGATCGATTTTCACATACGATGTTTGCAGCTGATACAAGCAATACATTTATTCACTCCGGTGTTACCACCAAACTCTTGCCAACAGGTTTTACTACTGTTGAGAAGTAGGGCCCTCTCTCGACGTACGAAAATAACGCTCTTCAAGTCACTCATCCTCCCCGTCCTAATGTATGGCGCTGAGACGTGGACATTAACCACCAACGATGAGAGGCTGTTGGGAGCGTTCGAGAGAAAGATACTTCGCAAGATCTATGGTCCTGTGTGCGTGGACCACGGCTAGAAGGGTATTTTATTAGAGCCACGGAGGTGGAACGCGCAGAAGAGGAAGACCTAATCTCCGTTGGAAAGGCCAGGTACATGGGGACCTGTCTACACTTGGCCTTACTAACTGGCACGGGCGCGCGCATTGCAGAAGCGACTGGCGAGGGTTTATAGAGGCGGCCAAGACCGATCATCGGTTGAAGAGCCAACTAAGTAAGTAAGTAAGTTACCACAAAAACTGGCAATATTGATATTGCATGTTGTAAAAAATCAGCTGTCCCATACCTGGTGCTGTCTCATACCCGGGTACACTCCCCTATATAAAAGTAAACAGAATACAAAATCGCCTAGACAACATCGATACAGAAACTAAGTTTCTGCCTAAATTAAATAAAAACCAGGTCCACTAATTTCTAAATAAAATTAATAAAGTTTTACAAACATTTTACATTGAGTGTGCTAAGCTTGTAGCTGCTTATTCATAGTTAAAATAGAAAAGTAGAAAACTAATATAAATATGTAACTGCAGTTGATTTTTACATAATACATTCATATTTTTTGTCTATATATTTATTTGCTTCTTTTATCTTTTACTTTTTCTAATGCACAATTTTTTCCACCGAATTCCATTCATTTTTTTTTTATTTTATTTCAATCTGTGCATAATGTTTCAAAAGTTATTTAAATTGTCATGTTTTGCTTACCAGTCAGAAAAAACTTTTTCATTTTGATAAGTGTGTGAATTTCACTTGTTAATAGCAGCTTGTGTGTGATGTCATTCTGTCTCTCTTGTCTTATCAAGAATTTTGATAATATCATTGAATACTTTATTCATTTGTTAACAAAAATATTATGCAAAATTTGCGATATATCGGGGGGTGGCTTTCTATTTCAACCCCTTAAATTGCTGTAATATTTTTGATAATAATAGAAATAGTTTGTAATTTATTTTTAGATTTTTATCGTTTATATATATGCATACAAATATTTAGTAGGGTAAATAGTTTACTTTCTATACAGTGCTTTGAAAAAGTCTTCATGCAAATTTTTAAAATTGGGCTCGGGCTTCTCTCACTCTGCTATTAACTATTCCTTTTTCATATTCAGTTGCGAAATTACAAAAGAAGTTTCACTTTTATCGAGCACATCCCAGTTTTTCTTAGAGTATTTCGTTACGTTTTGAGTCATCGAAATAAAACAAAAATTTTGAACCTTTCTTCAAAAAATTATCAAAATAAAGAATATTAGTTAAAAATATGATTTGAAGGTATAGTAGGTATCAAGAGAATTTTATGTGTTTTCTCGGTGAAAGTTCGCTCTATTTCGATCAGTATTGGGACCATCCTCAGCAGCCTTCAAAGCCTGTGTAATGGGTTCTTAAAATTTAAAACAAATTTACTACATAATGGGTTAACGCATTATGCTCCGCTAGGAATTAACCCTCTACTGTAAAGGAAGCCAAATATGGCTATTCATATATTTCAATTTTGCTATTTTTTCTACATAAACGTTTGTTTAAATGCCTGAAGCCAATAATATATTAGGTATTATTAAGTTAATTACTAACGAAATCCAAAAACTACCGTTAATCGTCAGCATATTCTACTCTGTAAAAACTTGCAATTCATAAAGCTGGAAAAAATTAGGGCATATATTTTAAGTTGATTTCCGAAAATTTAAATTATTAAAAGACAAAAATATTTAAATATCAGGAGCGAAACGCTCTAGATTTGTTAAAGCATTGGGCTCTAAAATACCAAAATATTAAAAAAAAAAAGAACGAAACGTGATAGACAGGGGATGAATGCAAACAAATTTTTAAGGGGAGGGATAAACGAGTGGTGAGTATTTTATCTAAAAAAATGTTTCTGTGATATTAAAATGTAGTTTTCATATAATATTTAAAGGAGACGTATTTTGACCTTCCTGGTCGAAAAATTTAGTTCAAGCGCATATGAATCTGATATCGGCTGCATCTCCGCCGATTTGCCAAGATGTCGGAAAGCAACATCTTTCCGAATCCGTCAGAGCAGCTAACTGCAATGCTACCGATATCGTTGAACGATGTCGGACTGGAAATTCTGGTCTGATATCGTTGAACGATTTCAGACCGACATTAACTAGTGAATTTGGTTGGATATTATAAAAAAATTGTAAACGTTTTATTACATTTTAATTGAATCAAACTAATTTTAAGTACTTGCTGTCGCCGCACTTATTTCCTCCAAAAGTCTGCTGTGAACATTTTTTAATTCAAGTTGTGTTTGGCTGGGTTCATTTTTTATTAAATTTTGAAGATAACTTTATCTGCCACCAACTGTCACGTTTATTATGATTTCATATGCTGTAGACCCGAAATAACATTGAATCGGTATGGAAGAGGGATGTAGGGATTAAATTCCCTTGGATCCGCTGATATAGGCAACTAAAGGATGATATCTTTTTTCTACCATTTTTGAATACAAACTCAAGGAGCTGAAATTTCCGCGATCATCCTGATCTCTAGGGTCTCTGAATATTGTCACGAATGAAAGTTTACCTATAAAGTTAGGAACTGTAATGTGAATGTATGTCTCTCGTGAAAATCGAAAGACAATTCTTCTCTCAAGAATCCTTAAGCTCGGAGATACATTAAGAATATATCCAATCTTTGAGACAATTGAATTATAACTTTATCATACTTTATAAAATACAAAAGATCATTCAGATTGCAACAGAACTGAAGAACATTTTTTCACACAAACAAATGACTAATTGCAATAATATAAAATATATGCAAAAAAAGAAACTGAGTGGCATATAAACTTACTCGACTCACTGTATTTTGGAATGTGAACAATATATAGCAATAAAGTGTATATGTTCACACAAACAACACCACTTTAAATTCTACTTTCGTATTGCACAACGAATTCCAAAATGTAGGTATACGAAACGTAAATAATTTTTTTGTTTTTTTTAACAGTCTTATGTGTAACTAATGTTGTTAAGGCTGCAGCATGATATCACACGCCCACTGCTGCAAAACACAAAACTATTTTAAATCACCTTAAAGTAAAATTAAGTTAACACAATAAACAAATGCAAATTAAGTGAAAATAAAAAGCGAATGTTTTTAT
Organism: Toxonevra muliebris; assembly: GCA_963691655.1. Lineage (NCBI taxonomy): Eukaryota > Metazoa > Arthropoda > Insecta > Diptera > Pallopteridae > Toxonevra > Toxonevra muliebris. The sequence continues at coordinate 34,063,321 of OY829326.1, read as the reverse complement.
TTTTGAACAAATGCCAAAATTTCATAAATTTCACTAATGCGGTAGTTATGTATATATGTATTTATGTGTCTATATACAAGTAAATATAATTAAAAAGGCATATAGTTAAATGCATAATACACATGTAAACATAACTCACATAAAACGCGACCTCTAAGAAACACTCCCTCAGGATTTAAGTGAATATCCTGGCAGTATAAAATACTACACACCTTTCTAATAATACATAGAACCATAAAAAGCAACCGGAAATGGGAATAAAACAGACAGGCTGACAGGCAGCGTTATTGCCGTTGTCATTGACGTAGTCGTCTGCTGGTGGTTGATTACTAAAAATAAAATAAAGTACGGAAAAAAAACTTCAAACTATGGTCTGCTTTTGTTTTTTTTTTTTTTGCACATACATTTATATACACTAATATTAGGGAAGGTAGTTAGTTAGGTAGGTTGGCAGTAGCTCCATTTTAAATTACTCCTAGACACGCAAATTTTTATGTTTTTGTCTTTTGTACATATTTCTTTTTACTTTTCACTGTTGAATTGATTGACGAATTGCATTGCACTCACAAAATCAATTTGGTTAATTGTTGTTTAATACCCAAGCATGCATAGCTGCTTTCCATTGCACGTTGGAAGTCAAGTGCAGCATACCTACATGCAAATTGAAATAAAGCTTCAATATATAATAGAAAAATTGTAAAGTAATGTAATTCTTTTGTAAAAGTGTATAAGAGATACATCTTATTACCTCGGAATATTCCCAGTTGCACAAACAGTGAGTACTCCTCAAACGATTTATGATTTCATTACTCCAAAAGGAGGGAGGGGGAGCAACTCCGATACAGTAACAAAATTTTTGGACTTCACTAACGCAATTTCATAACTTTACATGGTCTATTTTTAGAAATAATGATAAACAAAGACAGCCTAATTGAGTACTTTAAATTTGTATATCTTACTCTCTCTTGCCCAGTTAACTCTTTAAGGTTAGGTAGGGTAAAAACTGTCACACTTTTCAACCCACCTCGAAAAGTTGAAATTACTTATAGTTTAATATTTTATTTACAGTTTGGCATTCTGCTGGTAATGATATAAACCAAAAAAGTTTCTGTTCAACTGGTGTTTTTATTTTCTTTAAAACAGTGTGCATCAGAGCTAAAAATCAGTAACTAGTACTAGTATCATTGCAGGAGTAAAAGAAACAATATTCAATGACAATAAATTTGTTTGTGTGGCTCAGTTGGTAAGCGCGTCGTTTAATATTCGCGATGCGAATTTTTCGACCACAGGTTCGCGCCTGGAAAAAGGCAATTGAAGAAAATAATAAAATTATAAAACGATAATAGTAAATAATGAAAAACAAAAAAAAAAAATTGAACAAAAATGAATATAACATTATAATTAAAATAAAAAATTGTGGGATTTGAACCTTGGCACACAAGATTTTGGGTGCTTAATGGCATTTTAGACAACTTGTCTATGGCGTCATGAATTTGGAAGACACTATTTCGGAGTTTTGTTTTTCTATGAGATGCAAATTAGCTCATGCTTGTAATTGTGTCCTCCTTTATTACTCCTTTTCGAGGCTAAAACTAGTGCTCCATGCCCTAGGACATAGAATGTTAAAAAGGAGTGCAAAATGCAAGAGCTCTGGAGCAATAGGGAGTAATCGATTGCTCGCTTTGGAGCGCTCAATGATTACTCTTACGATCATCCAAAGTTCAACTGGGTTACTAGTCTGCAAAATATCTATGAATGTGTGTGTTCACTATGATCTACTTTTTTAAATGTTTTGGTTTTTTTAAACTTTTTATCATTGCCGATGAGTTACCAACACGAACATTGTGGCACTGTTGTTGCTGTGCAAACAGTATAAAAAATCCGATAAAAATTCATGCAATATAAATTTGGTATACTAAAGTAGTCACTGACCTAAATCTACAATGTTCGTTCGCAGTGCAATAATAATACGTTACTATTCGTTTTGATCGATTACTTGTTTAAATATAAATATTTTATTTATAGAGTGAAATGGAGTGCAATTAGAGTATTCCGCGTATGCATAATTGTGCATGCAAATGCAACTCTGTAATATTGTAGAGAATACACTAACGGGAAAATGCAATAGAATGCGGCTGACTGCAAGAAATATGCAATCAAATGCAAAAAACGAAAGTGCAAAACTCTGTTGTGGCCTCTATCTAAACCGTATTGAATTAATTTTGAGGTTAGGGCATACTCAGAAATTTACTGAAAGAATTTAAAGTTAGAAGTTTTGAATAAAAGCGCAAAATTTCGGTTAGAGACCAGAGGTTTCGAAAGGAAGCCGGAATAATTTTGGTAGTCAACTGAAATACAATATAATTTTTGTATTGTAAACAATTATAGAATCCCGATATGTTCGACTAAGGACTTGGAATTGAAATTGGAACCATTTCGGTGGTTGTTCGAGAGTTTGTTTATCTGAATAGGGACAACCAACCTCAGTATTAAAAACAAGAAAAAATAAGGAGGATACTTGGTTTCAGTTTGCACCATCTAAACTTCATTCTGGAATGGTTTCACTCTAAGGTTTATATGTTGTATAAATTTTATTATTAATATAAATGGCTTCGTATGACTTTCATTTGTTCTACTAAGAGTTTTTCTCTTGACACGTTTTTCCTTAGAACTATATTTTAAATATGGGTGCTTAAGTTTTAGGGTTTTTGCAGAAATACTCTGTGAAGACGCATTTTTTTAATAATGCTATTTTCGTATACCTACTGGGGTCAAGGTTTTAGTTAAATTTCTCAAATATACCTACAGTTATTTCTATGAAAGCCAGAAAGACAGAACTGTGAAGATTTGAGACTGAAAAGAGATCTTGTACTAAGAGATCTTCTTAATGGAACAGAATGTGAGGTGTCTTTTACTGATTTTCCTTAAATCAATGATATTCTGTCTAAATTTAATTTTCATTTTAAAGTTTTCCCATTGTTTGCAGCCCATCATGTTTTGTTTAAACTAACTTCATCTCAGAAATTTAAAGAATAGAATTAACCCTTAAATACCCACTGGTCACTGCAGTGACAAACCACTTCTGCGGCTGCCTGTGCCGCCATTTTACGTTCGCCATTTAAAATAAACATCTGATCTTACTATCTAAAGTTTCTTTATCGATACGTATAAATAAGAATGGAAAAATGACAACTGTCGTACAATTACAGTTATTTTTAGCTCGAAAAGCATGTTTTGCAAAAATTTTAAACAACTAACTGAAAAAAAGGTGTTTTTATTTTCGAATTTTGTGTAATAAATATATTGCCGTGTGGACAAATTTGTGTCAGACGGTATGGGATAGCACCAAATAACTATTTTTAAATATTATTACGAATGTATTTTAATTTAATCTCCAGATAATCGCCAAAGGTTACCATAGAGGTCAACCATATAAATTAAAATAACTGCACCTTAAACTGATTTATTTGAAAACACGTAGAACAAACGTTGTTCGGAATCACAAATACTACCTCTGGGTATGTTTTTAATTGAAATCGGACGTATTGGGCGTTTAAGGGTTAATGAATTTCCTTTAGGCCCACAATTTATAAAGTTATTGGTTTTATTGAAAATTGTCATAAATAAAAAACTAATTCTCAAACCAAGGAATTCACAATGAGCTACAAAAATTATCCGAGTTTGGGTGTTTAATGGATGAAACATTATTTACATCCTAACCTAAAACTTTAGTTTTTAATTTTTGCTTTGAAGGAAATGCAAAATTTCCAAGTAATTGTTATTGTCAATCTGTCTAGTGGTTAGTGTTACTACGCAGAGCTGTAAAAGATTGCAGTCATCTCAAGTTGCATTCATTGAAGTCACTGGAAATGAATTACGTTTTCTGATTACAGTCTTTGATTTCATTTGAGACTTATGACTTTAAAAAATTAAGTCACCAGTCTTTTTGAGGTCAATGACTGCTCATTGATTATAGCAATCAATTTGAGACTTCAAGGCAAATAAGTCACAATCACTCACATGACTTCACATTATGCTTGAAGTCGCAGTCATGACTTCAAATTGGTTTCAAGTCACAATAATGACTTCAAATTGGTTAGAAGTCTTGCAGTCAATTGAGATTTCACCTTCAGTGAGTAAAACTTATTATTGAATGATAAAAAATATACGGTATTTATAAGTAGTATAATTATTTAATTAAACACAGTAAAGCTCTTCTAGATTTTAACGACAATAGACAGTTGTGGAAAACATATTATACATCTCAGCTTAGACATACATTCATATAAGTACCCATCATACATTAATAGAACAGTTAATAACCAAAATTTTGTACTAGATACATATATAATTGCAAAATTTGTCTACTGACAAAAAAAAAAAATGTAAAATGAACATACAAAATCGGAGAAAAAGTTCAGGAAGTTTATATCACTATATTACATTACGCCTAATATATTGATTTCGCGGTTCAAAAATCTGGCTACCCTAGTTTGGGCGGATATTTGTAAAAAGAAAAATAATTCGTAATAAGTGTTAACATGAAAATGTGTAAAATTCTGAAAAAATAACTTAAATTACTTCCAAGTTGTTTCCATGAATTCAATTTATTTCAGTGAAGTTAATTGATTTTATTGAATTAAATTGAAGTCAATTGACTTCAAATGACTGCAATCGACTCCAAATGACTTCAAAATGAATGGCTTCAAGTCAATTAATATTTTTCAGAGATCAGGACTGCAAATAAGAGACTGATCATACATGACTTCAAAAAAAATACTTCATTAATGAAGGATAAGTCATTGACATCCATATGACTTGTGACTTCACAGTCTTAACTCTGCATTCACAAAACGACTGGAATCTTGCAGTTTTTTTTTTTTAGAAGTCAATCGACTGCAATCGTTTACAACTCTGCTACACAGAGGTGCCCGGGTTTAAATCTCGGCACACTCAAAAATAAAAAATAACAATTTTTCTACACGGCACCACTTCTTGGCTGACATAGAAATTGCTTAAGAACAGCGTTTTACTTCGCCATACAGATTCAGCATAAAACTGTAGGCCCCTTTTCTATTCGTGCACAAAAATAACTCATACAATATGAATGAAGTCGAAAAGCTCGTTCTGGGCCCTCCATGGGCTGTTATGCCATAGAAGAAGAAGAATACTATGTACCATTATTTTTTTAAGTTCTTTTTGTGCTTTCTTTTTATGAAATTGCTTTTCCGTTAATCAATTTCTGGTCTATGTGTCTTTACTGGAGTAATATTCAACTAACCAGCTGATTGCCTGCATTTAGGTTCACTTACCTTTTTGTTTGTCTGTTCATCTAATAGTCAGTATTTCCATTTATGAATCTGTTTATGAACTAATCACTTCTGTTTTAGTACACATTTTCATTTTCGTTGTTAATATGATATTAGAGCTTGTTTTGTTCCACATTTCTTTATAGTGTATAAAACTTACCCAATTTCCAAAATATTCCTTAATCCATTTCAAAGATTCACTTCTATTCAGAAACATGACAGTGTTACTGTAAATTGTTGAAATCAGCACAAAAATTTGGTGCAACAGAACACCATAATCACAATGAAGGAGACCAAACATTGAACGCGGCGGCAAAAAAGCAGACGAAAGCGAAAAACGAAAACAAAAAGTGACGAAAAAAAATAACAGCAACAACAGCAAATGGAATAGATAAAAATCCCATAACTTTTAAAAGTGGGACAAATGTGCGTATATACAGTGGTATATATTAAAAAAAAAAGAGCAGCACTTTTACCATACTCAAATCAAAAGACTGAACGACCGACACGGAAGCACACAAACACACACGTTTTCTTAATTTATTAATTAATTAAAGCGAATTTTTTTTCTTACTGTATTAAACAAATTAATAATTTTTTTGTTTTGGTTTTTACTAAGTAGGGGTTGGTAATTCTTTTCTTTTTTTCACTTTCTCGGTGCGTTTTTACTGCATCGATTGCGATTAACTGCGGCGACACTGATATTAACTTAACTAAGTAACTAACAAACTGACAGACAGGCAAGGCGAATGAATGACTACTGTACGCTGCCCCTGATTGTCAACGTTAACGAAGTTAGTGAGTGATATCGGATATATTACTTGCTACTTATTGTTGTTGTTGGTGCTGTTCTTGTTGTTGCTGCTGAAGGTATTGTATTGTTTTTGTTTTTCTACATTCATACATGCCAAGAAAATAAATAAAACAATAAATAAACAACAAATGAATAAATGACAAAAGCAAAAAATAAAAAAGAAACTTATACTTAGGTACAATTGTGGCATTTTTTGTGTTATTTATTATTTTTTTTTTTTTTGCAGTCGAAGCACATCGCATCAAATGCGCGCCAGACCTGCCGGCTACCCCCACCATCGCCGTTGTTATCACCTCCCTCACTATTGCCGCCGTTGCGCTCTCATTTTCAACGCTTCAATCGCAAATTCACTCTCAGATTCAAATTTACAAACAGAGCTTTGAAGCTATGATTGGTCTCGTCTCTAGTTTTGTGTCTTCTGGCATTTGTGTCTTTTCGAACGAAATATAAAAATAAAAAAAAAAGAAATAATGGACACATGCACATGTGGAATATGGACTGATTACATACGTTATGCTTACAATCAGCAGCCATCATGAGAGTATGTAACACAATATAATAATGCAGTAAATAACTTAGGAATTTGAAATTTGTCGTCGCTATCGCCGTGTATAATTACAATTACATACTCGGAGCAGCGCAGAAATTGAGGAGCAGCGTACAAGTGTATGGCAAGTACGAATTTGAGTAGCTCATATAAAGAAGCTTTAGCTCTCAGGTAGATAGAGGTACGGATACGTGAAGCCCTATATTTTTATTTATTTATTTACTTACTTATTGTATATTTATTTACTCATGGTTACTTCTGCCTTTTGTTATTATTATTATTATTATTTTTACATGCCAACATATGTACATATAGTACACCACCCATGTATGTATACTGTATGATTAATGTTTTTATTGTTGTTGTTGCTAGTTGGCTGGGTGTCGCATGGGCATTGTTTAGAATGAGAATTGTGTGACTGACACACTAAAGAGCAAAAAAAAAAAAGAATACATTAACTACAAAGAGCGCAACAATATACAAAACAAAAAGAAAGAAATATTTAGAAATTCAATAAATTATCAAGTAAAAATAAGAAAATAATTATATAGCTACATACAAGTAGCAGTGTTTCCCAAATAATTTGAAGATTATCTGAGAAAAAAATTTTGGAATTTATAAATAAATTTTGATAGTTGGAGGATGTAGAAATCATCGATGAAGAGAGAAGACTGAAGGAAACAAAGACAGCTGCTTCAATTTAAAATGGAAGTTTTTGTTGAACCTTGGTTTTAACCCTTTCAATTCCAAGAAAAAAGAAAATTTTATAAAAAAGAAGTTATTCGGTTTTGGATAATTCATCATAACGACAACAGTTATATCAGACATAATCAGTTTTTGTTTAAATAAAGAGCAAACCCGTTTAACTCTTGTCAGATTATACCCGCAAAAATGTGTTGGTGGGTTCTGAAAGGGTTAAAGGTTAAATTCCAAGGACCAAGCAGAGAGGAATTACGGAGTTTACCCCTCTCTCTCCCTTTCCTCAATTTTTTGTTGAAAACTTTTATAAAAAATACTCTCTCTTACATTGAATCAATCATATCAGAAATGTTCTAGATAAAAATTGGATGCCGGTTTAAAGGAGTTGCCTTGAGTAACCCATCCAGTATAATTCCAGAGAATTTGCCGAGAATTTGAGAAGACGGTTAAATGGGTAGCAATTGACGTTGACAATATTCATATGTATTTAAGCTTTCAGTGTAGGTAGTTAGCAAATGAAAAAGTTCTCATCTTCACAAGTGTAGGTAGGTACCTGCTCAAGTAATTCTAGTCGTCGTACCAGTTTGTGTTGCAATTTTTTAGGAAATTTAACACTAACCAGATATACATACATATAAAGTCATATTTGAAAGCAATATAAACAATTAGTAAACTAGCATTGTATTTAGCTAGATACACAAAAAAGTACATAAATAAGAGAGAATTCGCAGAAAATAACGTAACAAAAATTTAAAGAAAAAACTTAGTAACCGGGGACCCGCAAGGAGGGGGTTGAGCAAGTTCATTTATTTTTTTTTTTTTTGTTTACGTAGGTACCAAAAAAGATTTATCACTAAATATTTAATATTAAATTAAATATTTTTATTTAAACCTCCCCTCCCGCCATAAGAATATTCTGCGGACGGGCCTGATAGTTACAATTTGTTTATGAGTAATAGAAGATTTCTACTTACAATTGTGTTTGAATATTATAATTCAAAACCATTGTTAAAAGATGAGCTATGTATGAAACACAGACAGCAGCGATAAAGAGGAACATTAAAGACAAGTATATAGTTGTATTTTTGGTTTCCCGAGCTTTATGATATGACCTTCAAAGGTGAAATAACTGCATTAGCTAAAGATGCGGTAAGATTTAAATATCTTGAATGCAGTTGAAACCATATTTCTGAAAGAGATGTTTGCAAAATCATGATTAGAACTCAGTTTGATGGCTCTCCATAGACCTTCTAAGATAAGTTATTTGCTCATTCGAGTTTTCAGAAATTTCCTAGAGGTATAATGAGGTCTTTTCAACGTTTATTTTTTATTCATGACTTTTGCTGTTCGAGACTTCAATGATTTGAGCGCAAATGTGCAATTTTTCCTTTTTCGTATTCTAGTGTAGAGGAGTGAATTTTAGGAGATTTTTGAAGTGCCGTAAAAAAAAGGCAATCAATATTTTTACTATACAGTTTTTCATGAGTTATTTATTAATATTACAAAAATACAGAAAAAAAATAAAAATAAAAAAAGTTCAAAATTCCAAAAATGAGCAGCTGATGAAGTGGGGGGTCTCAAAAAATGGGCACGTGACCATACCCACGATTCCAACCCTCCTAGCAATCTGGAAAAAAAATGAAAACGGTTATTAACCTAGAGTAATGTCGCAATGTCCGGAACTACGAAAAAGTTGAAAAAAAACTGGCGGCTGACTGAAAAAAAAACAATTTTTGTACCACTTTTTTTTACTTTTTCGAATTTTTTAAAAATAGAAAATTTGGGGGTGTCAGTTCCCGACATAGACAAGTATATAAAGAAGACTCTCAAAAAATTTCAAGTAAATCGGTGCAGTAGAACTTGAGAAATCGTGGGTATCGCTTTGAAAAAGACAGTTTCGAGAAAAACGCGTTTAAAGTTTCGCGTCAAATATTTCGCGGTTTGGATGCCGCGTCAGCAAAATACCTATATCTCCGAAAATAATTTGAATTTTGAAAAAATCCTCTTCTAGACATATTCTTAAATAGTTAAACTTTGAAAATATGAAAAAAAATAGATTTTTTTTAATTTATACACTAGAATACCCCCTTAATGCATCAATAAATTAAGCTATCTCAGTAGCAGAGAGCGCGGCGAATTTTTCTTCGTGTGACACTTGGTCAGTGAATTCGCCTTATGCCTTAAGCATAATTACGATAGACGAGGGGAAGTAAACAGCTGATTCATTACCGTCGTAAAATCAGTTTAAGTAAACTCAGTTGCGATTTTTTGTTTGTGAAGACGTGCACGAAGAAAATTAACACCATTGATATACCAATATTTAATAAAAATTATAACCGACATGAATTCGAATAATATTAAACTGACAATCAGCTAATCAGATAAGCAACTCTGTACCATCACCCCTCAATGGGAAAACAGAAATAAATGTTAGTCGACGGGCACCTGACGGCGGGAAATCAGTCGTCGCCACAACTCTGTGTCATTCTAATTTTGACATTAGGTGCCAGTCAGCGGATTTACCGTCGTCCGTTGCAATTGTGTTTAAGGTTTGCTAGATTTGTGGACAAGCGTATTCGCATCGAGCGATGGCTTTTCGCCATCAGCATCTCTATAAGTGAAATCGCTAGCACTTAAGTGTTTATAGCGTGGCGATTCTCCTAGTTCCTAGTTTCATATGTGTTTTAGCTGTATAAGGTAAACAGCATGTGTGCCAAAACAAAGCGTTTATTGTTGTTTTTTACTGCGTAAAAAATTTTTGAATTATTAAACAAAAATTTGAGACTTCAAGTGCTTCCAATTAATATAACCTCATTTCAGTCAAATTCTTGAAAAACTCTCTCTCTTCTTGCTCCTACGTTTTTTTATATTAAAATTTTATTGTGGTAATGTGAATGGTGTGGGTTCCACAAATACTATTTTTCACGCTCAAGATAAATAAATTTGTCTATATTATACACGCGATTCGCTAGACTAATTCATAATTATTTAATTTTGATTCTAGTTTTTCGTCACTTGCAGGCGCTTAATTCTAAATCGCTTTGTATTTACACCCGTAATTGATCGCTAGGAACGAATTACATCAGATAGTCGAGCCGCAATCAGAGCACTCAATGATAGTTTGCGAATGCATAAAGCTACCAAATGAACGGGCAAAACAAATAAACTGCAAATTTCCTGTATACGTGGACATAAAAATATGCGAAAACATGAAAACGAGAACGCTGATTGTTTGACAAGGATGTCAGCAACCAAGAAACATATTAGCTCCGAACGCTTCCTAGGTATGGAAACTCACACTAACTGGCGCTAGGCAATTCCATTGCGCCCGATTTCAACGTCATGACAGTTAAAACTGCTAGTTGGGAATTTAAGCCCAAAAAGAGCTGCTTAAAGTCTTAAGCTAAGTAAAATCCAACTCAAAATAATCGCAAGTTTCGCTTCATGTCATTGAAAACTGAGAGAGCACATGAAAAATCCAGGTAAAGGACAGCACCCTACTCGTAAGAGGAAAATATGTCTCAACACGCAAGTCAGACAGCTCCATTATGAAAAAAAAACTTCTAATAAAAAACTAAAAAAATATTTGTGAACCACTGAACGGCTGTACGAGAATCTGAGTAAAAGATTCTATTCGCACCAATGCATTCATTCACATCCCCATGTTCTAAAAAAATCATAAATTAAACATTATATTATGTGAGAATATAAGAAGAGTTGGTACCTTGCCTCTTTCTAAATTTATGGAGCATGTACTTCTTGAAAAAAAAATTATAATAATAATATGCATGAAAATGTTAAGAATTTTTATAATTATTAAACAAAAGTTAAAACTAAATAAATCATGTTATGTTTGCATGTAACGAATTTGCATTTTTGAAATATCACTCATGATTAAAAATACCAATAAATAAATACCAACAACAACAACAGCAACTAAAACGCTGGCAATAAATTTTCAACAAAATTAGGTTCAAGCCAATTGTCCATAATTTTTAAGCATGTCTCATTTTTCAAGCCGCCCGAACAACATCTAAAATAGTGTGAAAAATTTAAATATTTGCATTTAATGCAAAGTCACAGTCGCAGCCACAGTTAAACATACACACAGACATATACAGTGTTCAGTACAGTATAGCAATAAGTGTAGATTAAAGCAGCAGCAGCAGCAGCGCGCCAATATTGCTAATTTGCTTTTTTTCGCATAAGATCATAAATTTTATTATAAAACGACAATGTTGTTGTTGGCATATAAACATACACCCCAACAACAGGAACAACAACTATATACAACATCTCGACAAACGGCAGCAGCAGCAACAGAGGCAACGCTGAACCATGGTCATAGTTTACCAATGAGTATGACCAAAACAAAAATGCAAACAAAAAAACAACAACGAAAACAAATTGTTATGTAAATTTTTTTGCATTTGGACAAGTGCAAGTGCACAAAGGAAATGTTGCCAGCAGTAAAGTGCATACCTGACCCCCTCTCTTTTCCTCTCAAACTGACTATAGCTTCTCATATTTGCCGATTATTGATTTTCACAATTGTGAAGTTAAATGCAAATACAAATTGATGCACGCAATGAAGATCATAAAAAAAAAAAATGAAAAATAAAGAAACAAAAAATAATGTGCCATAAATCTGCGGGTATTTTATAAAACCAAAAGATGAGGGAAAGGGAAATATCAGTGCAGAGAATGGGAAAGAGGAGTAGTAACAGAGTGATTGGGATTAAGCGCAATTGTTGGCAGAAATATAGCCGTTTTTCTTCTTTTTTAAGGATTTTTTTGTCTGCACTTCTTTAAACTGCAATCTTCACATAAAGAACAACAGGTGGTCTGTCTGTCCATCCGTTTTGTTGCAATTCAATTTGCATTTATGATGCAACAAGTTTATACACGGAATATTTTTGGTTGGTTTATTGGTTGGTTGATTGGTTGGTGGAAGACATTTCAAAAGTAGTTTTTAAGTATGCAGTGATATAGTAAACAAGTTCAGGAATTCATAAATATGTTTGTTAAATTAGAACATACAAAATTTTGATTAATTTACGCCATTGTTAAAGTTTTGTTTCTGAATCAACATACACAATCAACTTTTTAATAGTATAGAATATTTTTTTTAAATATATATATAATAGAAGAAGTTCAATAATAGGATCCAATAATGACATTGTCAAGTTTTTGGAGCTCAATCAGTACAAGTAATGGGGGCAAATTCAAAGCTACTTATATAAAATTTAATATATAATTGTCTTTTATACGTTTCCAAAACCCTAATCCGATCTTAGCCAAATCGCGTACGCATATCCGTTGGTCTTCGGAGATTGTCCCAGCTAGATATAAAAAGTTTTGGGCAAGTGTGCGTGGCAGTTTTCATACAAATCCAACACCATTTTTTTTTTTGGTATTTTTCAAGAAATATGGACCACGTTGAAACAACGGAGCTGAAGATCTATATTCAGAAAATAAAAAATTGTGTGAATTGAAATGTTAGCGGTAGTCATTGGGAAGAATACGAATATTTTTAAACAAGTAGGCGTCGCACCTCCCATAGGTTAGGTTAGATTAAGTAATTGCTTCTCCCTAACCCTCAAATGCATAAGCCCGCCTCAAGGCGGATTAACATATATCTTTAAATTTATTTTAAATCGAGGACCAACCCCATGTCTTTTTACTAGTTTTAAGAGAGAATTTCCGAAAGCATTTTTTTTAGCAACTCTAGCTCAAAAATTGTGGCTATTTTAAAGAGTCAGGCGTTGTGGACGTGAAAATTATTTTATTCAGAAGTGTTTTTTTATAGTGTATTTTTTTAAGTTATAGTAAAAAATAAATAATAAAAAAAACTCTGGTAAGTAAGATTCAAGATTATTTTAGAATATTCAATAAAACTTATGAATGTTTTTGTACTGCATAAGTGATAAATAAACGCTTTGATTAAAACCGCGTCAATGCGGACCTATGCATTGCACATGATAAAAATCAGCCGCTACTTTTGACTTCAATTTGCAATTTATTTAGGAAAAATGTAGAATTGGAAGGAGAAACGCCGATATTATGTGCCTAAGATGACAAAAAAGGAAATTAAAGCTTTGTTCAAAGAAATGTATAATATAGACAATGAGAGTGATGGGGAGGAGGTAGGCTTTGGGAGTAATTCCAGCCTTGAAGATAGCGTGCAATTCGGAAAATGCATATATGCATTGGATTTGGAACTTACATCAGCAACACCGAACATATCATCCGTGAAGGAAACTAATTTATTTATGAAATAAAAAGCTTCCAACTGAACCTAAAAATGCCTTAGTGGCATAATTCCTTTTGCGAAGAATCACCTGAGTATTCTCTTTGTGAGTTTGATGGAACAGCATACAAAATACTCAGTAATAGTACTGAATTTAAAAATTTATTTGGAAAAAAGCCAATCTTCAGTTACTTGTGGGAGAGATGGAATTTTAAGCCCTCAATATGGCCGACTTTTCTAATTTCAATACACCATATGCCGCCTTTAAGTATTTTATTTTGTAACTCATAGTAGAAGAAAGCAATGTGTATTGCTTTGGTTTCCTTGTTTTAAATCTTTAAAATAATAAAATATTTAAAAAGTTTTACAATTCTTCGTTTTAGCTTATTTTTTCAGGCTATTAATTTGCAGTGAGCACTGCATAGATCCGCCTTGAAGCGGAATTTACATTTGGAGCTTCTTAGGAAAAAGTAAGGCAAAAATCGAAAATTTATCAATATATTCGTAATCTGTTGCCACAAATTATTCTAAGAACAATTTTTATTAAACAAAAAAAATCCATGCATTTGAGGGTTAAGCTTGGAGAAAACCAAATAGCTGCATAGCTTCGTTTTGATACGTAAGGGTTATAATAAGTAACAGATAGAAAGAAAGGAATAAATGAAAGAAAACTTCATTGTTGCTCTAGAAAAGGAAATAATCGAAACGGTTTATCTGATAAATTACGGTTACCGTAGTCTAGCTATTAGTGTGTTGGGCTGCTATACAGAGATGCCCGAGCTCAAATCTCGGCAAACTCAAAAATATAAAAATAAAAATTTTTTATACTGCACCACCTCTTGGCTATCAATGACAAACCTTCAAAGGTAAAAATTTCCTAAGAAAAACTTTTCACTTCGCCGTTCAGATTCGGCAATAAACTAAAGGTTCCTTCCATTCATGTATAAATATAACTCGCACATAAGTGGATACGAAAAGCTCAGTCTAGGGATATCGTTTTCTTCCACTAGTGAGTGCCTCGCAGTGTAAGAGGAAGATGTTACGGCTTCCCATTTTCTTTGTAATAAAAAGACAGATACTGCCCTGTCGTATACTTAGAGTTCCCACCGAGATTGCAAGACCCTGAAAGTAAATCTGTCATTATTCAGAGTTCCTTTTTACTTAGATTCAGACATAGTCAATTCTCCAATTAGTAGCATTGACTATGCAAGTTCGGGAATTTGAGGCCAGTATAGTGGCTTAGGAAAGGGATCTCTGCTCTTAGTTTATCTTTTATATATACAAGCAAAAAAAAATTCTGTAATAATTCTTTGGATGTCTGATAATAATTACAGTTTTTCCTGTCTTGCCCGGATAGTAAACGAAAAACTGTAATAATTGATTACGATCAAGCAATAATTCCCTTGAGTTTAATTTATAATATCCAGAATGAATCAAAAAAAATTTTCGAATGAATAAGCACATTGTACTTCACATTACAGTTAATATTATTGGATTTTTTACAGTGTGATTTTGTAAATTTTCAAATTGGAAATTGAATTTTTACTAAGCATAATAATACTTTTGATATCAAAAATCAGCAATAATTGAAGAGTTATAGAATGTTTTATTCTCTTCCCTTCAAATCGCATTGATGAAAAGCAAACAACTCGACCAGCTATCTTCATGATTCTAGGGTAATTCAAAAAAAGATGGTGTTTCAGTTTCAATGGTTTTTGGAAAACTGTTCGATAAAATTATGAAATGAACATGCAATGCTAAAGACTTTTGCTAATAAAATAATAAAACTTTCATTTAATATAGTGTAAACATCCCAAATCTTACTAGCTTCAGGTAAAAGGTCCCGGATAAATAATCAAAAATGTCTCAATACATAATGAAGCAAATCCAGGTACTAACCAATCTTTTTGAAAGTTATTTTATTTAATGATAATATAGAGAATTATATTTGATATATAAAACAAAGTAAATGTGTGATTTAAAAAATGAAAGCAATGAAACAAAAATTTGTTCATATATTTTACAGTTTGCCCCGTAATTTTTAATTGCCGATCATAGAATATTTCAATAATAATTCAGTATTTTTTATCAACTCAATTTGTATTTTCTGAAACTGTAATAATTAAGTTTTGGAATGTATTGTTTGCAGTTTACCCATAAATTTAGATTGAGTATCTCATGAAATTTCTAAATTACAGGGCGAAATGGCAATTTTTCCTGATTATTCTGTTTTTTTTTTAATTATCACACGTTATTTTTCACAAATTTTTTTTTACCGTTTGAGTTCTATTACCTAGAAAAGTAAGTTTTTTCATTCTCATTTAGGTACTTCGGCATGCGCAGAACTCCAGAATATGGTAGTTTGAGTTTTTTTGTCTAATTCATTAATTGGTTCTGCCTAATTCATTCAGTTCATGACTCTTACACTCAACCTTATGGAAAGAATTTCCGTTTAGAAAACTAAAGAGCATTTCCCATAAGCTTCGAATATCTAGTTTTTAGTCAATTATGGGTTATACTACCAGACAAAGTAAATAAGTAAATATTAAGAAGTCCAAAAATCAAGGTTCCTTGTTCACAATATCCTTCCTTTCATTCCACATGAGCCTGTTTTATCCAATTCAACCACAGAAGAGCTCTCTTTTTTTAAATATTGAAAATTGATTTAAATATTACAATCATATACAAAAATTGTGTTGAAACAATACGGAGATAATGTCAACTGCAACTCACGAGTATTTGGCTAAAATTCCAAAGCACTTCCACAGTTGTCTGATGTTGTCGTGTCGTGTCTCGTTATGTATCTTGTCTTATATTTTTTCATTGTTTGTTTTATATTGAAATTTTTGGTATACGGTAGTTAATCCAAATTAAATTGTCAAAAATGATAATTGAAAATTTCACGTAAAAATAATTTCCATGCCATACCACGCTGCCATGTGCAAATGTCAATCCTTTTTTTTTTTTAAAAAAAAAAAAAGCAAGAAATCTCTTAGTTAACAATTTGCTTGAATAAAACGCGCCCAACTGTTCGTACATACAGACTCACTCCACCAACATTTATGAGAAATGAGAAGAAAAAACGAAAGTAGTAGTAGTAGTCGCTGAAATATCAAAAAAAAAAAAAAAAAAAAAAGAAAGAAAAAATAAATATGTCAAATTGATTTGTATGTCAGACACTTAACAAAAGTAAAAAGGAGAAAAAAAAAAAGTTCATACAAGTGAGATTAATTTTCGTTGACAGTTTTCGTTTGCGATTGCATAATAATTGAAAGAAATTAATTTTTAGACATTGAGCTGAAAAACAAACAACTACAGCAGTTACAAAAACAGCAACAACTCTGAAAATTGTGGTATATGTAAACAAAAGATTTAAGAAACGAACATGTTTGAATTGAAGAAAAAGCTGCTTGTGCTTAGAAAAATATTGAAAAAATAATAATATAAATATTTGTCGGTACAACATATATAGTTTTTGCTTTTACAATTGGGTAGAAAATTCGTGACTACACAACAAACATTGTCATTTTTTATTATTTTCTTTTTCATACTTTTTATTTTTATTTATAGAAAAAAAAGAAGAAAAGTAATACTGCAATCCATTCCACTTCACTTCAATTCACTCCCCCTCTACTCTACTACACTTCACTCCGCACTCTGTTGTAAATGTAAACACACAAAATTGTCAGCGTTTTTATTATTTATGTACCTATGTTATTTATGCTATACAACTACAACAACCATTGCAACAACTAATAACTAGGCACATGTTCTATGAAAGGTTTTTTTTTTTAAATAAACAAATCGCTTTGAAAGAAAAAGCAAAAATCATACGTCTCTCATATGCAAAAACAAAGAGCTGAGCGATCGTCGTTTTCATTTGCAAAATGAATGTTACTTTTGTTTTCATTTAGTTGGTTGGTTGGTTTAATGTTTTTTCATTGACTTCTTCTGCGTCTTCTTCTTCTATGTACTTCATCGTTCCGTTGCACCAAACCCTTTTTGTTGTCATTTTTTTGTGCCTGTTTGTTGGTTTGGCTTTTATTTTTATGACATTGTGAGTCAGTTGAGTTGAGTTGAAAATGTTGTCGCTTTCCAAGTTTTCATAGATAGATAAAAATCTAGCGACACGATCTCATTATCAAAAAAAAAAAAAAAAAACTAACAACAAGCGCCAGTAACCTAAATTTTTGAGCGGTTTTTGATTTGTGTGCTAGGAAAAAAAACATAAGTTTTTTATGTGTGTGCTTGACGATAGTCAAAGATATTGAATTATCCAGCTATATCTATATAAATCCATATTAAATGTTATTTTCATGAAAATATTTATTGAGGGAGAGGTTTCCAAAGTTACTCGTCTGAAAGGAAATATATGAATTAATATTTTGTAAGCTTTCATATCGGTCTTTGTAACCATTCTTGTTGCGTTCATTAGTTTTTTACCACCAGTAGTTTTCAGTTGTATATTGAATTCAAACAATGAAGTGAACATTTTTTTCATTGCAATTGTTACCCTGAGACGGTCCTCATTGCCATGGAGGTTTTATGTTTTTAGCTACTTATGCTTGGTTTTCACTATGTCAAATTCAATCAAATTTGCCATAATGTTGGCAAATTTCATATAGAAAATTCTCTCTTTCTCTCTCTTTGACAGGGAATATGATATAGTGAAAACCAAGCATTACAGTAGTTCATCATATTCGAATAAATGCACTCTTTTCTGTATTTCAAAATTAGTAAAACCGCACAGAAATCTTCTTGATAACCAAATAAAAACTGAAAAAACTTTCCAATAATCTAAACTTTTTGAGAAAAATTTAAGCTGAAACCCTCAAATGATTATAAATTTTTTTTTTTTTTTTTGGCTTTTCCATTCGCAAGTCCTAAGATTTTGTATGAGAAATGAGAGTATTTGAGATAATTTAAATGAGATGTGAAGAGATCGAATAAGGTAGACTGTGAATTGAACTAAGTGAGCAAAGTGAGCAAAGCAAAGTCTATGTTATTTGCAAGGATTTCAAGAAAATTTGTATTTTTGACAGTTTTGATCTTCGGTATCTAAACAACAGAGAGCTCGCTGCTCCGCTAACTTTTCAGTCCCCGCTCTCTTTCACATTGGGCAATTCTTGGCAAATATTGTTTTCTCACTCACTTTTGAACTTGGATTGGTTTTAACATTTTCTAAGAAATACATATCGTTGCCAGAGAATTGATTTGGCGTATGTGTATAAGTATTCCTATGCCTATACGCCAAATAAATTCTCAGGCGACGATATGAAGAAATACATTATTTAAAAAAAATTAGGACATAAAAAATTGCCCAAAAATGACGTCCAATTAAAAAGTAACAGTAAAGTTTCTTCAGATCCAGATGAAAATACCGAAATTTAGACAATAGACAGTAAGATGTACAAGGCTTGTAAGTTTTAAAAAATTCAGCAAAAATTTTATAAAAAGTATAAATTATGGTTGAAACTTCTGAACTTTAAACCTCCAAGTCATTAACAACTTAAGTTCAGACCATCTTCCCACAAAAATAACTATTGATACTCAGCATTCTGAGAAACAGCTGTTTCACCTTGACTTCAAAAATGCTAGCCGGCCAAAATATGCAAGTTACATAAGTGAAAAACTGAGTCTAAAGCCAGGCAAACTGGCCGATTCTCCCTTGTCTTACAGCCCAATAAGCCTTTTATCCTCTATAAGTAAAATACTTGAGAAAGCTATCAAGAAGAATGAATCTGTTAGAATTTATTGACTCACACAATATAATGCCCACCCACAAATATGGATTCCGTAGCACAATACCATACATCCACTTGTCAAGATTATATATACGCTCTAACTTCAGTAGTGGTCTCTCAACTGGCATGATTCTCCTTGACATAAAAGCTGCATTCGACTCGGTATGGCATAATGGGCTAATTTATAAAATTATAAGGTTTAATTTCCCCGTTGAACTGATCAAGATTATAAAAAGTTTTCTGCAGAATGTGTTCTTCAGAGTTTTCCTTGGTTCAAGTCATTCTGATAGCACCGCCCTTTCTGCGGGTTGGTCACAGGGTGCTTGCCTTTCCTCAGTGCTATACAATATTTACACTGCACATTTTCCCACTTTGGCAAACTGATAAGCGTCTATTTTTGTAGACGATACAGCCATACTATGTGCAGCCGAATTTGCGGTGGATGTGATAAATAATCTTCTGCAGATTATCATCTCTAAAGTCATACTACGCTAGATGGAAGATCTGCGTTAATGCCCAGTAGATGTAAGCGATATATTTTTCAAGGAAACCCATTTCCGTCCCCCAAAGTAGTATCCTGTTCGGTAATACTGAAATCCCATGGGAGCGCAACGTTAGGTATCTAGGTGTCATGCTAGACCCAAGGCTGACATTTAAAGAGCATATAAATTACGTTGTCGGTAAAGTCAATCTTATGACACGAGCAATGTATCCGTTTTTGAACATGCGTTCTAAACTTAGTACAGAAAACAAAATGCTTATATTTAAAGCCTTATTTCAAGCTATGATTTTTTACGGTGCCCCAGTATTCTACAAAAGCGCCAAATGTCATATAGAGAAGCTGCAAATTACTCAAAATAAACTGCTTAAAATGATTTACAATTTACCCTGGCACCACTCCACAAACAACCTTCACAGCTAAACTTGAAGCCCTGGTTTTTCTCATTTCTATGATTTTTTTTAAAATAGCACCTTGTGCATACATCGCGTCAACTTTAAGCATAGGACTTACCGCGGACAATAGTTGTCAGGAAGATAGACCGTAGTTATCCCTAGTTTTAAGTAGCATTCTTTGTTGTAAGTTAGGCAAATGTGGTCATAAGTAAGTTTCATATAGGTTTTTTAAAATTTCACCTTCATAATCCATACAAATAATAATTAAGTAGAAAAGGACAGAGTTCTGAACTCTTTATCCTCTAAGTTAACTAACATTACGAATTGTATATTATTTATGAATAAACTTGAATTGAATTGAAACTTTTTGCAGTAATTACAACTCTAAGTACATTAGCACAAAAGGTCTTATAGGTCGCAGTGCCTGACTTTCGGGTCGTTATATTTATCGATTTCTAACTCTGAATACAGCTTGTAATCTCCGAGTAGGGATTTCATATTTTTCGCAGCTGTCGCATTATCCTAGACTCAAACCATTCAAACAATTTCAATTTAAAATATGACTTATCCAAGGCAATAAAAAACTAAGTGCAAGCAGCAGAAAATGCAGCTATAAAACTTAAATTTCTTCTTTTATTCAAATAAATAATTACTTAATTTCTCCAAAAAAAAAATTGATAAAAAAATCTCATTAAATCTCCACTTTATCAATATCACATACACGTATGCAACATTGCGTTGTTGCAACGACTCAGCTGCAGCATCATTATCGTCGCCACCGTTGTCATCATTGTCTTGATGCAACTAATTACAAATTGAACCTGAACCTCAACTCAACTCGACTCGAGTTGATGACACTTGCGTGTAAATTACAATGTTAACATCAATTGGAATTGTGCAATAACATTGTCAGGAGCATCAAAAGCAGCAGC
This sequence comes from Toxonevra muliebris, assembly GCA_963691655.1. Taxonomy (NCBI): domain Eukaryota; kingdom Metazoa; phylum Arthropoda; class Insecta; order Diptera; family Pallopteridae; genus Toxonevra; species Toxonevra muliebris. The sequence goes on along the minus strand of OY829326.1, from coordinate 34,042,132 downwards.
ACACAGTCATTATGAGTATAGTCGGTACTACGAGTAGACTGCAATATGTTGCTGTTGCAATTCAATGCAGCAATTGACATGCAATTTTTTTTGTCGTTGTTAACACTTAACCAGTTGAAGTGGAAGAAGATACAATAAAATTATTTCATTTTTTTTTAATTTTGTTGCTTTAGTAAGAGTTTTATGTTTACTTTTGTTGTTTATGTTGTTTAAAACACTTAACACCTTTTTTTATTCCACAAATTGTTTTCTTTTCAGTATAAATTTGAGTGAGACACACAGATATAATTCAAGGTTCATTTTAAGATGCAATTAAACAAATTGCATTTTAATTAAGTGCAGTGCAATAGTAACAACAACAGCAACAATAAAGCAACACAACAAGAGTGCAGCAACGGTTGCGTCTGTTGCATTGGTACTTGAAGATAAACAAAAAGTGATAAGAGTGCTGCAACAGGTTTGTGACTTGAGTCTTTTGTTTTTATATGAGTCTGCGTTTACGTTTGCATTTGCGCCTGGCCTGTTCGCATCGCTTGTGTAATATCTTCCGCTAGTCAAGGTCAATTAACGTTCAGGTATCAGTCAAAAGTCAAAAATGTTTTATTAGAAATGAAAATTATATTACATTTGATTTGTTTCTCATTAATGTTTTTTATTTATTTATTTATGTTTTTTTTGTGCTGCTCTCAAGACATAGGAAATTACAAATAAATGCAGGAAAAATTGCAAACAAATGTTTGGATTAAAGAAAAATAATATTGCCAACTTAAATTTAAGTAAAAACTTAATAAAATAGAATCGATTAGCGAAAAGATGATGCGATCTCGACAATTGAATGAGCATTTTATTTGGGTTTTTTTTTAGTCAATTTATATCTTGTATATTCATGCAATTTTATTTGTTTATGTTTTAAAAATTATTAACTTTTACTCATAAGAGTTTTAAAGTGAAGGTAAAACTTTAAACTATTTACTTTTACATAAAACTACAAATTGCATTTAACTTTCAATTGCAACTTTTCTCACATCTACTAAATATGGGCACAAAATCTTTTTGCACTTACATTGAAATTGACATTTTCACTAATTACAAACACATATGAAATATTTTATGAAATTGTGATTTTTGCACTGTTTGTCTTTATGTCTATTTTTTGGTTGGATCTTGCAAGTGCTGCAATATTTTTTTTTACTTTTAATGCAGTCACTTGAGAATTCATAAGAAAAACTTCAGAAAAAACTTGAATATAATTCACGCATATACGCACATTTTCCAGTGAGCCGTACGAGTTTATTATAAATTAATTTTTCCACAAATTTGTTGCATACACATTTCAAAATCGTTTGGTAGCACAGTCTGACATTGTGCCGCGAGAGTGTTGTTGTGGATGATCTACGTAGTATTTATGTATGATTTAACTCGGTAAAGAAAGACTGAAAATAAAGGAGACTAGTCGGTAAGGCCCTGGAAATTCAGAAATCTCTTTATGAAAAACAAATAATCCATAAAAATAACAAATAAAAAACTTTTCGGTTTTCCAGTTTCAATGAAAAACTGAAATCGATAAAAAAAAATCTAAATATGCTCATCTCTGTAATACGCTCCAACTGTAGCCAGATCGTTGTGTTTGAATTTATATTCCCTATAAAAAGTAAAAAGATACGATTTAGCATACATCCTATAGACCTTTTGTGTTTATTTAAATACCTATGTAGCAACACTGATGACGAATTGTCACATAATTTATTATCAAAAGAAGTTCTCAAAATTGGACAGTCAAATATATGTTACGTCCTTTGTCCTATATCCGGTGTTCTATTTTGCTATTTATTAGTAAAATCTTATATTTTTCGCATCTTATTTACATCGAAAATGTAGTCTACAAATCAGATTACTGACATTCCATTAGCACAACACCCTTTCATTGTTGCATTGATTTATTGCAAATACTTAATAAATTTATTGCCAAGTATATAATTTTTTTTTTTTTATAATAATATTATATTTATATAAGTGCATATAGGAATGTGCAAGTGCAACAAAATGTTGCTAATAAATTTTTGATTGTTGATTTTTTTTTTTTTTTTTCTATGCTGATGAAATTTGACGTTTCAGCATTTTTGACATTGCAGAGTTTTTTCCACTTCTTTGTAGTCATGTATTTATTTAAAAACGTCATTGAACTTAAAAAAAATTTAATTGTGTTTATATTTTGTTAGTTTTCAAGCCGCCAATGGTTTAAAAAATCATCATTAAAATCATTTTCACCATTGTGTCTGTATTTCAATTCAATTTGTGCAAAGTAGAAAATTCAATCAACCATGTAAATTTGCATATTTGTCATTTGAACGCTGAAAACAACTGAACCCTGACGTCCATTTCCGTTCGATTTCATACGATGTCGTAAGGTTTTCATTACTAATTTACATTTTACATACAATCGTATATTTTTGTTTATGATGGAAATTCATTTAAAAGTTCAAGTTTGGCATGCAGAAATTTCTTATTTAAATGCGTAATAAACTATCAAACGCGTTAATTTTGAGGTGGACATAAAAAACAAAATTCTTCAATTCTTGGAAGTTGTAGTTGATGGAATATGTCATCAGTTTTTAGAGAACTTATGTGATTTTTCATTTTATTTGTATTTGCGGAAAAACCTTAAAAATTAAATTGGAATTAATTTCAATCTGTTTAAATATCAAAAGTATGAAACAAATTTTGTTTTTTTTTTTATGTATAAGTATGTAGTAAAACAAGTTGCTATGCCAAAGCCAAAACTTTTTTGCTGAACACAAAAAGAATTGTAATACATACCTACGTTTAAGATCTTCGAAAAGGAAAAAGAGCCACCAGATGAAACAAAACAGGTTGAAGGCGGTGCTGATTCAAGTTATTGGCACAATGACCACGACGACCATTCAGTGGTTAAATAAGAGGAAAGAGACGAACATTTCGGCGTCAATGAGCCTCAAAGAAAGAAGACAGAAGGTGCAAGAGATGAGCAAATGTTTTTTTTTATAAAGTTTTTGATTTTTGGAATTCGCAAAGATTGTAACTGATAAACTTCTGACATGCAGCGAATCGTTTGGACGCGAAATGAATAAAATAATGTTTCATTAAAAGGAATGAACTTTCATAAAAATCTTGAATGATTTTTTTTACTTTCAATTTAAATTTCACTTTCATTTAGATGCAAAAAAAAATACACAAAAATTTCAGACGCATTAACAAAAAATCATAAGCTAAAACTAAAATACGCACAAAAATATTCCTTTTTTGGGTGAGGGGAATTTCACTTTCAAGTCAATTTAAATTTTTTCTTACATTTTCGATGCTTGTGTTTAATTTTTTTTTTACCAAATTTTAAAGCAGATTTGAAACCCAAATATTTAAAAAGAATTTAAAAATAATTTATTTCTTAACTAATTATTTTCTTATTATTTTTTAAAATGAATTTCCAACTAAAATTCACATTTTCTACTTTCAATTTCATTATTTTGTATAGTTTTCATTTTCATTTGTGTCGTCGCACTTTTCCAAAATTACCAAATTTGGTCAACAGTATGAAAATTGTGTTAGGCTCAACGCAGCACACATTGTCAAGAGCATCTGAATGAGCAATACTGCTGCTTGGCGGACTACTGTTGTCATCACTATTTCAACAGCATTCAACAGCAACCACAACAAATACTTAAAGAGTTTTTCCTTTTAGTAAATCGTTTGTTATGTTTTTATCTTGATGCGCAGTCACCTTGATTTGTTGAGAAAATTGTAATTTTTGGCATTTTAGCGAAAAAGTTTTCCCCCACACAAACACAAACACACAGTAGCGCAAACAGACAACAGCAGTTAACTTACTGGAAGCCTACTGCATTGCTGCTGTTATTGCTGCATGCATATACTCTTGATGAAGCTCAGCAAAAACGCGCGAATGTGGCGAGCAGTAAGCGAGCGAAATCACAATGATGAGCTGCTTTCCACGGATTTTCATATCAGATACGCGAATGCGATTAAGTGGGTGCATATATGTATGTATGCATACACTTACACTGTATAACATGTATGGATACCCGTAAGTAGCTAAAGCTATATAGTTGGCTGCTTGCTTACTTGGTCGCAAACTCTGATTGTCACAAATGAAAGTGAAATTTTTCGCATTTAGAATTGAAGTTGCATTGATGTTGTTGGTATTGTGTAGCTGATTAAGGATCTTTGGTGTGTTGAGCTTAGCTCAAGCTTAAAGTTACTTAAAACAGATGCGTAAATAAATCGATTAATTGACATTGATAAGTTTTCGAAAGCAAATTTGTATATGTATGTATGTATGTATGTGTGTGTACAACAAACAATCGAAGTGATGCCGCCACTTTTGAATGTGACGAATAGTAAATAGTAGAAGGTCATTGAACTTTTGGTAGATTGTTGTGGGTGATTGATTTGTGTATATGCAAATTTAGTTAGTTTAAAAAAAGAAAAAACAAAACAAAAAAACAAAAAGCATTCGGTAAGCAGTTAGTTTATCAATAAACAACAAAGAGGACAATAGCACAAAAATAATAAAAATAATTGGAGAAATCTTTAATGTTGATGCTTGAAACAAAGATATGAAGCGCTTTAATTATAAAGCATTAAGATTGTAGAAGAATTGTAAAAAGAATAATTTGTTTTATAAAGAATTCTTGTTGACTTGAAGTATAGATATAAACGGATTTGTATCTGTATGATTCTCTGAACCATGCTTAAAGAGGCAATCAAAAAACTCCATAGCGCATGGAGAGAAATAAAACAGATGGAATAATTTTGTACTGCTATATAGACAAAAAAAATTTGTAAAAATCGAAACTAAAGACAAAAGTAATCCAAAATGATATTTTTATAAATTTTTTTCTATAATTATTTGAATATAAGGGGGTCAGTCCCTCTAGAGCCAGGAAAAATATGCTTTTTCCGGAAAAACCTAGACAATCAATCATCCAAGTATATTTTAAACAACTTTTATACAATGTTTAAAAAAAATAACACCAAAATGTTTCAAAATTATAAATATCAATGACTTTACCAATTTTTAATATTTTTATGAAACACTTAACTTTGTACGAAATAAATTAATTATAGTAGTTAAATAAAAGCATGTTTTAATCAAAACTTTTTGCTATCCGAATCAGTTTGTAGGTGTAGTGATTTTTAATAATATCAAAAAAAAAAAAATAATAAATTATGATAAAAATTATTTGGGATTTTTAAATATATTTTTCAAAAATTTTTATTTTTATCATGAGTGATTTTTGTTATTAGAAAAAATTACACTATGCGACAAAATAAAGGCTGAATTTTCTGAATCCAAATCTCTCAACGGTTTCCAATAGCCTACTGAATAATACTGCTATGCCGTTTCGCTACCTCAAATAGGTCAAATAAGCGATTTTTTCAAGGTCAAAGTCTGCTAGAGAGGTCATATATTTTATTTCGCTTAACTCATTAACCAAAAGGAATTTCGTGTTGGTGTTTTCAGCAAAGTTGTTCCTCTAAAATAGGGCTACTATATTACAGACCATTATAGTAGCAAAAAGTTAATACAGGATGAGGAATTTGAGACTAAACGAATGACACCGCAGGTCTTTATCAGTTATTTTAAACTGTGAGGATATTAGTTTAAGTGAAAACAATGAAAATGTTCTTCTTTTACCTGGATACAATTTTACTGGACAAAGTAACCCCGAAAAATAAACATGAACCGATAAATTTTGCCCCAAAAGTGTAAAATTATGAAAAAGCATAACATAAATATAATGACTCACAAAATTGATCAAGAGCAATGCAGGACCTTTAGATATTATCCTATTTCAAAAATTGTTTTCTCTTGTGTTCATCTAGAGAGAGTAAAAACTTTACTGTTACTTTTTGATTTTATGCCCTTCTTATCTATTTTCATATTTGTTCCAAAAATGTTCCTTTATGTGCTCAATTTTATGAGTCACTGTAAGTACAAGAGGGTTCAAAGGGGGGATTCAGGGTTAAAACTTCCCATAACCGAGGAGAACCTTATAAATGTCCCTGATAAAAAAAATATACTGGCATACTAAAATTGCCAGACAACACTTCAACTTATACTTTAATGCTTGAAACCGATGCGGAAGAAAATCATATTTTCACTTTGCAATTGATCTTAATGTATGTCAGCTGAATTATGTACCAATATCATGAATAACGACTTCCAAAATAGTTTACAAATACAATTTTAATCGAAAAGGAGTTATACTGGTTGAAGGAGCTAAGGGTGAATTCATCAAACGACGTGCCTTGGGATGGATTTGCTGGGTCTGAACTGGGATGGCATTGTTATTGTATGCGGTTTATAAGAAGCATGAAAGAGCAATGCCATCTGAAGCATATGAGTAACAAATGTGCTGGCGAAAGAGAATAATACACACATATATCGAAGTGGCTGGACCAATAATATACTTTGACAATAATCTTAAGCAATATGAAATCATTTGAGGTTTTAAAGCGTTAAATTTAATGCAAATGAAAATGTAAAAACTGAAAAAAAATTTAAGAGAATTTTACAAGCTTTTTAGTTAGGTGCTCTATCTTAAATGAGTTTCTGTTCAACATATTGAGCCATGATTTTTTCGAAAACTGTTTTTTGATCGCAAATAAAACTTGAGCAACAGGCGCACCTTTCTACAACATTTTAAATGTCAGAAATGAATAATAGCCAAGAAAATGAGTGGTGAATTTTATCGTTCCACATGTTTACATGTACGCGTGATTGAAGAATTATCGTAAGCGACACTTTGAACACAAACAGCTTTATCATGTGAAGTTTTCTAGAGCTAAAGAATTAGCTGTTAATAGTTTTTTGATGTGTAAACATTTTAGCTCAAGGTATAGGCAAAATTTCAAATGTGTAAAATATAAGAATAACAGTAACGTAAGATGTAAGATAACTGTAACGTCCAGTTACCCTCTCGCTCGCACTACTGCGCTACATGACTGTGCTACTCTAAACAACAAAGAGAAGAGAGAAGAGATGAAGAGAGGGAGAAATCAAAATACGAGCGGAGATTGTTTGTTTATGTTTCGATCAATTTACTCACACATATATGTACATACGAAAACAAAATGTGTGTGTACATTTATTAGTGGCAGAATTATTTGTTGGTGTTAAACGTGTGGAGATCGACTATACCATACAAGCAGAGAACTCGCCATATCAAACACAGGCGTTTGATAGGTTTTGCATTCGGTTAGTTAGATTGGATTAAAATTTAATATTTTTTAAAATATATAAACAATACAAAATGATAAGTAATAAGGAATCTAGGATTCAATAAATGTATAAGCAAATGATAATGATAGCAAACCACTGCATTATAAAAATGTACGCTTTGTACGTTAACCCTAGAAAGGCAACCCTTTTTTATCTATGTAATTAGCAAATATGTTAAACAGAAAAAATCAAACTTATTTATTATAAAATCACTTATTTACTTCAATAAAAATACATTGATTCTTATTTTTATTAAATGCAGTTAAGGCAAATCTCTTTGCGGTGCTTTTAAAAAGTTTTGGGGTGACTGGTCACCCCTGTTGCCTTTCTAAGGTTAAATGCGGAAAGCAGTTATCGTCGCTTGAGAATTGATTTGGCGTATGTGTGTACAAATTCATATACCTATAAGCGAAATCAATTCTCAGCTGACGTTATGTAAAATTTTCACATTTAATAAAATTTTAAATCGACAGGAAGAAAGCGCGGAAAAAAAGATGCAATTACAGCTGCTTATATCGTGCCCGATGCATTGACTAAAAGAAAAGTAATGCAACTACGATTTGGAGAAATTGCAAAATATTTTTGCTATCACAACAACAAATGTATGCGATATGTAATAAAAATTTGCATTTGCAATGATGCAAGACCATTTGCAATTTATAGAGAATTGGGCTATTATATATAAAAGATAATGATATCTAATAAATTTTTAAGTTAATAAAAGAATTGTTTTAATTTGAATTATTTACCTAAGCATATAGATTATACATCAAATCCCTATATATGGCTATACATATGTGAGCTTATGTATATGGCATTCAGTTGGCTTAACTGTTTACACATCAAATGTCTTGCGTGCCTTGCACACATTCATTTTTTTTTTTTTACTTTCGCAGTTACATTTGTCAGCAGAATTTCTATTTAATAAAAAATGTTGCCAAAATTGTTAATTTTGGAAGAAAAAAGAGTCAGTGATAACTTCAAATATTTATTAAATTGTTGCCAAAATGCAATATTTTATAGGAAAATGAATCAAAAAACGTCAATTGCAATTTGTGCGAAAAGTTTAAGCACGCGGACAGGGAAGAAGATCAGATTAGAAAGAAATGACTTACAAAAATCATATTTTGGACAGAGAAAATTAAAAACCGCTTTTTTTGATTGATCAATTAAAAAGCAAAGAAAAAAACTCAAAATTTTGAATTTTAATAAATAGTTTTTGAATAAGAACTCTATTTTCAGTTACCTCCTTATTCAGAGCATTTCTTTGTGACTGCCTTAAACACATTTTAATAGATATTTTAATTTTTAACCATTATAATAAAAAGTATGAAGTAGTATGAAAATTCATGACAGCAAAAAATATCGTAAGCCCCATAAGTTACTTACAAATTTCAAAAAACAAAATTTTTTTTTCATCGTTCGATAAACAGAAATAAATAAGTTATCTTTGTAAACAACATTACGGTATTTTTTAAACCGTTGAAAAGAAAAACACAAAAAAGCGCCTCCTGAAAAATTATGAATTTGTCGCTTACGATAAATTGGCGATCATGGCTCGGTAGTTGGAAAAGGGAATCTGTCTGACGCAGTAATAAGGAAAACTCTAGCTGATTATATGAGAAGAAATCAAAGAAATTTGGTTAAATATTTAGTATATGCTTCAAGATATAGAAATTTCCCAATTAGCTACTGAATTTAACTATTAAAATATGAATTCAAAGTTTTATAATTGGCAGACATCTTTATAAAATATTATCGTTGAGAAAATTTTTATTTTTATTTTCTAAAAAAAAAAAAAATTATTGCCGGCCATATTTTGTCACCACTATAACTAGCTCTCTATATCAATTCAATTGGATGTGCATTCCTTAGCGCTTTGGGTTCAAGGAGCTACACTATACTACTTTCTTTACCTAAAATTGTAAATACTTTATGTTTGAGTATTACTTTCTCAGTAAACCTTTCTGCTTGCCCAACAACTAAAAAAAAAACAACAAAAACTAAACTAAACACTTGACTAATTGCACATGAACTTGTATTTGCTAACATCAACCAGCAGCAGTAGCAAAGAAAACAGCGTCATCATCATTTAAATTTATAAACGCGCCAATCATAAATATTTATGTTTTTTCTTATCTGCAGTTTGTTTATTTGTTTTTATTTTTTGTATAGTATTTGTTTGTTTTGGTTTTTTTTTTTACATTCATAATCAATTATAAAAGTGTGAAACTTTCAATTTTACACAAAATCTTATTGACACACACAATTTTGCAGTGTGTCGTCCAAAAGCAACTAGGCACCACCAACACTAATAATAACTCCAACAACAAAAACAACGTATTCCTTCAACAACTATTCATGCAATTAGTAACAGCAGCAACATCAGCAGTAATAGCTGAAAAGGCAGACAGAGGCGACTCTAAACAGTCAGGAGTTAAGCTGAGTGAGTGAGCAAGTCGAATTAAGACGAGATATCGATGGATCGACAGGTTTTGTTACGATTTGTTATTTCTAAATGTCACAATTTTCCCCCGAAAATCAAAATCAAAATATTCAAGCACAAACACACACATACACACTCACAATATCGTTGGCTCAGTGACTGAGTTTTGCATGACTTGGCTAAATGATAATGCATTGAAAATGTAGTTTTCAAAAACACAACAAAAAAATATGATCGAACCAGCAACATGTAAAATATAAGTGAAATTTTATCATATAAAAGGCAAAAAAAAAGACGTAGTGATTGTCGTTGTCGCCATCACTGTCACCATCCTGCACCATCCTGCACCATCACTGTCGCCTTTGCCCGTTACTGTCACAACGTGTTCAAGTGCCTGTTGACGCGATGACCACGACCATGTGGACTCGCTATATAAAATTGATGTTTCTATTATGCTGCTGACATTGCAAAATTGCATTGAAAATGAAAGTTTACACAAATTATACAATTTAGTTGATCATAAAATCCAATACAAAATGCGTGAAATTAAGTTCAGGCTAAAGATTTAATTTGAAATATTTATCAAAAAAATATATATACATATATAGGTAGGTTTACTATTAACACCTTCTGGCTGATATGCATGTACATAGAGAGGTACCTTGTCTATTCGTAGTTGTATGTGTGTATGTATGTATTGATAAAGTGAAAAGTGAAGAGTGGCAATTTTTGAGTTGCTTTTTGTTGTTTCAATTTGAGAAATGCTTTGAACTTTATTTTATGACTAAGCAGAAAATACACACTTTCAATATAATTTCCGCGGGTGTTAAACATCATCATATCATATTACTTATGTATGTATATATGCATGTATACAGTGGCGGAGGTAGGATTTAGATTTGGCACAGGGCAGACTGGTTTTCCCTAAATTAATGGAAACCAATACAAATTTAATTTTGGAGTAGGGCGGATTTTTTATATTGAATCTTAAATATGATCTCAAACGTTTCAGAACTGAAGAGTAGCCAACATAAGGAGATTAATAACTAATATCCGGCACAATATTGGCACAATGACAATAAAAATGAGAATTCAGAAAATGGTTAAGACGAATCTAAACCAAAGGCTGAAAACTAGACTAAAAATTTGATGAACACAAAGACTAAAACTCTTAACAATACTCAAAGTAAAATTCAGGCAAAAAAGCAAACCAAAAAACCTATTAAAATTTAGTTCAAAGTTTGGACCAACATTCAAACGAAATTCAGATAAAAATTCTGACCAAAAATCAGAGCAGTTTCATAAATAAAATTCAGACGACAAATCAAACAAAACGAAACAAAATGTTAGACCGAAAAGCTGACTAAAATTCTGAATAATTAAAACCAGAACTCAGACTAAAATTTAGACCAGAAAACAGACTAAAACTCAGACCAATAAATAAAGCTAAAGCAGTTCAGAAATCAGACAAAAAGCAGTCTCAAACTCAGACAAAAGAAGACAATAAATCCGACCGATATTCAAACCAAAAACTAACCTTTAAATATGTTTAAAACCCCGATCATGAAATCAAATAAAGCACTCGATCAAAAACTAAAAATTGGACTTCTACACAAACTGGTCGTAAAATATCCGCTTTTATTTGGTCCAAATGTTGGCATGAGTGGGATAAGCCGCTTTGGGATGAATGTGGTAGTCCATCAAGGCTCAGCCTTAAGTCCGGTGCTGTTTAACCTGGTTATATATCTCCAAACGATAGCAGCAAAGTTACACCAACTGCCTTAAAGCTGCAGGAGAGACGTATCCGGTGGTACGGGTACATTATGAGAAAGCCAGAAAACAATAAGGTAAGGTAAGTCCTGGCGATGCAGAAAAGAAAAAATGGACTTTAAGGAGTCCACCTAAAATCTAGGGAAATTCTATTAAAAACAATATGCGGGAGCGAGCGTAAAATAAAAAACTACGCAGTACCCGACGTCTTGGAGATATCGCCCAGGGAAGGCAACGAGAAATAGGGCAAAGCTAGGATAAAGAAGAAGATGTAGTACAAATGTTTATAATAAAAAAGTGCGTGGTGGAAAAATTTAATTCAGGGACCCTAACGGTTATGCGTTTTATAGTAAAAGTCAAATATTAAAAGTTATTTTGTGACTTTTATCGTAATAGGCTAAATAAAACGGTAAATTGTTGACTTTTATGTTATTTGATAAGAAATAATAGTTATATTTGGCTTTTATTTTTTCGGGCAAAAAAAAAACAGTTATGACTTTTATTTTGTTGGCCAAAACGTACCAGTTATATGACTTTTATTTTTTTTGCACAAAAATAAATGGTCAAGCCTATTTGCAAGCTAACAGTTTGAGCAATTAAAAAAAAAAATAATGCCATTCGATTCAGCTCATTCGCCCGCATATTATAGGTAAAAAAAATTTTAATTATTAAATTCCGAAACAACTGCTGCAATGACCAAAGTAGGTATAAAAATAGATAGGCTTTGGGGTCTGAAACCATTAGAAAGGTCTCTTCGTGTACTTTTCGGAAATGTATTGTACATTGTTAGCCGATGCCTAGAAGTTATTGCCAATTTTGTATTCCAGTTTATATCCATATACTTACATATGGGCAAAGGTCATACAATGGAATGAAGTGGATTCCTATGTATTGTATACCGTTGAAAAGGTCTCAAGGAGTACTTTTCAAAAATATATAACACCATGTATCTTCAGTGTTTCGTTAATTAGTTATAAGGGTTGACCATTTATTTTTGTCCAAAAAATTAAAAGTCATAAATTAACTGGTTAAACATAACTATTATTTCTTGCCAAAATTTATTCTTCAATAATTTACCGTTTTATTTAGCCTATTACGATAAAAGTCATGAATTTAAAATTCATACAATATTAGTGAAATTTAGTTCATGAAGATCACAACCGTACATTTGAAGATCCCCTACGGCTATTTTTGGTGGATGACTTTTTAAGTTGAAAAATGGAAAGTAGCAGTTATTTTCGGTCCCTGATTTAATTATAATTAAAAAAAAAATTAAATAAATTTTAGTTTGAGTTTAAAAATGGAAAATAACAGTTATTTTTGGTCCCTGATTTCATTATAATTGAAAAAAAAAATAAATAAACTTGACAAAATTGCTATGAAACTGCTCGCTTTCAGCATGATTGTCGTAATCTAAAAACAAACAAATTCGAGTTAAGTATGCAAAAATAACTGTTATTTAAAGCTTTACCTTGTGTAAAAAAATCATAACGCTATCTTTTAAACTTTTTTCGTGAGAATAATATTTCTTGTAATTGCATTCTACCCAGTGGTAGCTCACTGAAATCTTTAAATGCGATTTTCTCGAAAATTTGATTTTGAGACAGTCTTGCAGAAATCAAGCGAAATGTTCCAAATTAGAGAATATGCAAGAACATTTTACACAATTTTAAATATTTAATTGTCACAAAATGAGATATTCATATTTTTCTACAGAATTTTAATCATTTTTGGGAGGCATTACAGTCCTCATGGTCTCCCCTATATGCCCGCTACTGCATACGTACTGTATACACTCAGAAGAATGGTGGTGTATGCCTCTCCATTTACTTGTGTTTTTGCGTGTTATATTGTGCATTTTTCCTGAAGCATCTTAAAATATTTCACGTTTATGTTAATAATTTTATTTGCACTAGCGAAAGTTTTGTCTAATAAATAATGCTAAGTTTTTCCTTAGTAATAAATTTAGATCATTTTTATAGCAAAAATAAGTAAATATGTGAATTAAATTGTTTAATGAAACTTATTCTAATATAATCTTTAATATTATTCACTTTATGCAATCTAATTGGTTTCTTTTAATTTAAGATATTTAAAAGGATACTATTGGTTGGCTTCAGCAAAAAAAAAAAAAAAAAAAAATGGTTAAATGAAATTGTTTTGCCCTTTCAAGTTTTCTGCAACAATCGAAAAAATACACGCCCTTAATTTTTGTATTTGTATGCATTAATCCAAAACAAAAATCTACTTGGGTACCTATTGTTAATAATTCTCATTTAATTTTCCATATATGTACGAATCTGAATGACTGATTCTTCGAATATGTATGCATGAATACAATCCAATTAATTTATTTATATTTAAATGAATTGCACCACACCTACAACAACCAACAAACCCACCAATAAACCAAGCCACCAACCAAATTACGTCAGCAACAATAAAACCGATAATACACAATAATGTATCACGCATGTGACCATTAGTATTGTCAACAGCAGCAGCAGCAGCTAGCAGCAGACAACAGCCAACAGCAACACTCATACACGAGTACCTATATATCAAGTATGTTTGTATATCTCAACTTCATAACTCATTTTTGTGTAACCTTTTGAGACCTGATCATTACCAATTGTTATTATTAATATTATTAACCCGAAAGGCATGCAAAACAAAAAAGATTTAAATCTATTTGTAATTTCAAAATAGAGCAAATAAAAACAACAAAATTGCAAACTAAATTTGAACTTCAATTGTTAATTTTGTTGTTGTTGCTGCTGCTGTTGTCGTATGTGTCGCCAATTGGAGCAGTTTAAGTTCACAACATCAAAACATTTAAGCCACAATTCTATGTTTATTACATGGTGGCAGCTGCGCGCTCTTGCATTTTCAGAATTAATATCACCAACAGTTTAGAACAATATTGTGTTGTTAATGGTGAGAAAAATTATTTATTGTTTTTATGTTTAGCAATAAATCTTTTAACTTACAAAATTTGCAATCGTGACAGATTTTTATTTACCAATTTTCATTCCTCGATTTTTTTTTCTTTTCTTACTGCTGAATTTGATTTTACTTAATTTTTATGACTATTATTTATTTTTTTTTTTAATGTAGATAAATTCATTTAGATTTTTTTTTTTTTTTACGGGATTGATAATGACACTCCTCATATTTATGTATATAAGCTTAATAAAATATTTTTATATATAAGTTATTCATAAACTTAAATTTTTAATTTATTGTTGTATGTGTGTGATCTTCCCTTTTGATGTTCTATAAAAACTTATATAAGCATAAAAGCAAAAGTGATTTATTTTAATTAATCAATAATTATAGGTTTGCTTAAACTGAAAACTGAAACGAGAAAAGGTAGTTGAAAAGCTTCTTTCGCGGTGCTCAGAACATTCGCGAATTTCTAATATATTATTAAAAATCAATTTGCCGTTTAGTTGTTGAAAGTCTTCTGTATAATTATGGAAACTTTGATGTGCATTTTGCTCATTAAAAGAAGATCAAGTAGACTTTCGAATATTTTAATATTAAATTCGGCTTGGCGTTAAAATTTTAAAGCCAATGCAGGTTAAATTTCTGGCTCATATTGATGAAATTATTATTCTATTAGTGTAGAACATGTGTGATATTTAGAAGAAAAAGTTTATAAATTTTTATTTTGTGCTTTTCTTTGAACTCTGCATACATAAATTCTAAAAGTTGAATACAAATGAATGGAAAGTTTTAAGAATAGTTTTTTGATACATTCACATATTACGATGTATAATCATGAGCATGTGTATGAAATTGCTGTAGTTTTATTTTATTTAATATTAATACTATGTTTTGCCGAAGTAGACTACTTTTTCCGTCCTGTTTCGTTTCCTTCAACTTAATTTTATTACTTAGACAGACTATTAAGTCTGAGTTTTGACCTGATTTTGGGTCTAAATTTTGGCCTTCTTTTGGTCAAGTTTCGGTCTGAAAATCAATATGGTTTTTAGCCACATTTAAACTACATTCTACCTTAACTTTTGGTTTGGGATTGGCTGCAAATTTTGTCTGAATTTTGCTTTTCCTGATAGGAATAATTTTAAAAACCGAAATGGGTCATAACTTTAATCTGTTTTTGGTGAGAGTTTTAGTCTGAATATTTAAATGATTTTTGGTCCGAATTTGGCGAGCAGTTTTACCTGAACTTTGACCTATTTTTGGACTGAATTTTAGTTTTGCATATCGGAGTGATTTTTGATTTGAGTTTGGTCTGAATTTTAGTACAAATTTTGATCTGGTCTTCCTCCTGAATTTTGGTCTGATTTTTGGTTTGTTTTGGTCACAAATTTGCTCTGCATTATAATATGAATTTGGTCTTAACCCTCTCAGGATTTTCGTACACATATGTGTACATGAATTTAAACATTTTTCCTGACTTTGATTTAAATGCCAAACAAACAATTTTGATATTGATATTTTTTTTTGTGTTGTCGATTTCAAAAAATTATTAAAAATACTTAATAATAAAAAAATGTGTAAAAACCAAATTTTTGTGTAAGTCGGAGTATTTTAGAGCTCCCTGAACGTTTTTTATAAAAATATGTGTACGGCTAAACCTGAACATCTAAAACTTTGTGAATTGTGTTTTTTGATTATTTGGGGGCTCCTAAACAACATCTCGATGTTTTCCTACTACGAGAAGTACACATTCTCCTGCGAGGGTTAATTTAAATCTTAATTATTGTCGAGTTATTCGTTTGAATTTCGATTTCATTTTTGGTCTCAATTTTTAATTTAATTTTGGTCCAATTTTTGGTCTAAATTTTGTTCGAGTTTTGGACTGTTTCTGATCTGAATTTTTATCTAAATATTAAAATGATTTTTGGTCTGAATTAGGTCTGCATTTTTGTCCGAATATTAGTCTGCTTTTGGGTCTGAATTTCAGCCTGACTCAGATTAAAAATTCTGGTTTGGTCTTTTGTCAGAATTTTGGTCTAATTTTCAGTTTGCTTTTAGTCCAAGTTTTAATCAGAATATCGAGCTGGGTCTTGATTTGAATTTGTTCTGATTTTTAGTCTAAATTTTATATGGAATTTTTGTACAATTTTTAGTTTGTATTTGGTAGGAATTTTGATCTGATTTTAATCTGAATTTTCTGTCTGATTTTTGGTTTAAAGTTTGGCCTGATTTTCGAACTGCTTTTAGTCTAAGTATTAATCTGATAAACTGATATTAATCTGATATTAATCGAGCTGATTTTCAGTTGGAATTTATTGTGAATTTTGGTCCGATTTTTGTTCTGAGTTATCTGAATATCGCAATGATTTTTGTCCAAATTTGCTCAGACATCAGTTTATTTGAGGTTTTGTTCAAATATTTGAATGATTTTTGGTTCAAATTTTGTCAGAGTTTTTGTTTTAATTTTAGTCTGGTTTTTTGCCTGAATTTTGGTCTGATTTTTATTCTGATTTTTATCTGAATTCTATTTGCTTATGTCTGGTTTTTAATTTAAAAATCGTAATAAATTTTTGTCTGAATTTGGCATGAATATCAGTTCAATCTATGGTCTGAATTTCGATCTGAATATCAATGTGATTTTGAATGCCTTGAATTTTGATGTGGCTTTATTTATTTATCTGATCAAATAAAAAAGGGAGACTAAATCTACTAAGATATTTGCAACTGAGACTTAAGCGCATCAGCGCATAGCACTTAGAAATGTTATGTCCAAACACTGCTGGATAGATTTTTTTATCATGATCATTTTGATTTACTGATTTTGGCATCATGAAAGGCAGCCTGAACCTGAAGCTATCAAATTTTCTCAGAAATTGTGAAATCAATCAGAAGCTGTAGCGCTAGCCAAGGCTTCTGAAAAAAATATTATTCCTGATACATATATATGTATTATCAGTAATTAATATTTTTTAAAGAAACACAGATATTCCCGTATATGGAAACAAAACTTTGTTTCTTAAACTCATTTTTTTTTTTTTTACTACACAACCAGCTTCCTAGGAAAACAAATTTCTACCATCAAAGCCTTTTAATATCAATTGAAATGCCATTAAAAACGCTTATTATTTGCTATTATTAAATACATATGCAAGTGTGTGTGTGTGTGGATAAACAGCAGCAGGTTTGTTTCTTAAGTCTTTTGTTTTTAGCAGCATTTTTGCTTCCGCTGCGCATCAAGGTCAATCCAGCAAACGCATAGTTATGCTTTCAGTCAAAAGTCAAATATATTTTTATGTAATTGAGTATTTTTTAAGTAAGAAAAAAGAAAATGTTTAGTTTTCCGCAAAAATGCAATAACACTAGTTATTTTGGTTAATGCTGGTGTTGGTGTTGGTGGAATTTTTCATAATATTACAAAAAGACAAAAAAAAAATAATAACGAAAGAAAGAAACAAGAAACGTTTACTGTTTAATATATGAATACTTAAATGTAAAAATGCATTTACTTTTTGACATTATTTCTTTCGTTTCGGCTTTTTTTACTTTTGTATTTTGTGAAAAGGTCATGCGATTTGTACATGTTGAAATGTTGCGTTCATGCGGAAGATCTTCGAGTCTCATTGATTTTAATCAAAAAACAAAAACTTAAAAACATCAAACAAGCAAAGTAATAAATAAAGAAAGATGTTCAGATACTTGAATGTCCATATGTATATAATTACAGTAATGTGCCGCAACTGCATGCATAAGTTACAGTTGCAACAATTTTGCGTAATAATATTAAGAAAACATACTTCAATTATGTGCTTAGTGACATAAATTATATCATTAAATCAAAAATGATTACAGTTCATTACATTTACATGAAAATTTCTTCTACCAAACATTTTTTGACCAACTATCAACTGCATACCAGAAGAAAGAGAAGAAGTAAAGGGCGCTTAAAAATCCTGCAAACATACGTTAAACTTTCACAAATTTACTGCCAAGAAACAAAAAAAAAATAAAAATAAAATCATCGATTAATATGTGGCAATTTTAATTGGAGCTGAATGGCGATGGCAGTGCAGCCATGCTGGGTGGGCACTTGCTCTTGTAATCTCCTCCACAGCAGAGTAAAGCTTTAGAAAGGGTATGTGCGTTAAAATGAAGTACGCACTTGTTGTTGTTTATTGCTTATATGTGCAGCACAGTTCACTGCGCATTATAATTAAGTTGCACCAGCATACACAACATACTTGGCAACAACAGTCAGTACCTACCAACTGAGGAAATCAAGGCGTGCACTTAAATGTTTTCACTTAGTTTTCTATACGCAAGTGTGCAATGTTCATTAATGTGGCAAAATAAAGAATTGGGCGCCCCCTCGAAAAAATTTAACCAATAACAAAAAACAACAAAAATGATATGTGGTATTTTTTTGCTTCTTCACTTGTTAGCATCTTTAGCATTATTTATATTTCGTTGGCTGGTGCCAATGTCCTCATGTGTATGTGTGTGTGTGTATGTGTAAAGAAAGTTACATGTTGCTTTGATGATGCGTTACCGCCACCCAACAGTTCTTTTTGTTGTAGTTACTCTTGTTTTCGTTTTTGTTTTTTTTTTTCAACAAATATTTTGAAATGAAAAGTGAAATTTTATTACTTTAATAAAATACAAATATGTTAATGCGCCAAAAAGCGCGCATCGAAATATTTTTCTTTCTTTTGTTGTTTGCTTTGGATTGAATTATAATGTATTATGAAAGGGTGGATTAAAAAATCATAAAAGTATTTATTTTTTTGAAACTGGGTATCAGTTTGGGAAGCTTGTGTTAATTCTAAATCCAAGTTTACATGTTTCTGATATCTAGTAACCCACAGTAAAATTTCATGAGCAACATTTTTCTTGAACGTATTAACTCCAAGGGCAAAGACTCATTAGAGATGGAGTTAATGGGTTAACATATTCCATAAATAAATTCTATGAGGGATTTTACTATAAGGTGCTGAGCATAATAACGTTTCTTGATACAAAAATAACAAAGATATCTTATGTCTTATGTAAAATTATGTAAAAAAAATTTGATGTTGAGCTCCGTCGAATGAGGTCTGCCGTCTTCGCCTTTAAGGTCAGTCGGCATGGTAACTAAATTGAGTGTCGTACAATTTGACCACGGCAGGCGTCAACTGCTGGGCGTAAATCTAACTTCAAGAGCAACAAAGCTGTAAAACAATCCAACCGCGGACCCAAGGGAGGTTTTATATTCTTCTCCCTTTTATAACCGCTAAAGACATTAACCAGACGATTGTAAATTCATTAAAACTATTTATTTTTCAAAGAACGCATACCTGTTCTGGCAATCGCGATTCATATGTCTAAAAGCACTAGTCTTTGCGATAAAGTCTCACCAAAATTTCGTTAACTGTTGAACTTAGGCCGACATTACGAGCCAAATTAGGAAAGCGTATTTGCGTTATTGATGTCCTATCTTCCGTTAAAGATCAACAGAAATGTTTTCTCTATTTGTGAAAGCGATAAAGCACTATAAAAATAATTTTCTAGTAAAGATTCCTCTACCATTGATATAACGTAGTTAATCATTCGACACAAGCGAAGCAATGGTGGAAGCCTCTCCCCTCCTTTATCTTCTTTCCTACTTTTCTTCTTCTTGTTCTCTTCCGCTGCTTTATCACTTCGTTCTCCTATACAATTTTCACTGCTAGCGCATATATCATATCCATGCCACGGCATTCTTAACCCAAAAATAAAATTAGAAGTTTTCATCCTACCCTAATGAATATACCTTAGCACTTGTATATAGATTAAAATCGCTTCATGGGCATGGGGCCCAGTGGCGATAGTCATAGCAGCAGCAGCAGCGATGGCAATATCTTGATCAAAAGTTTTTTGTGTTTTTATGTAAGAAAAAAGAAGTTTCATTTTCGTTCAACGACAGTGCGACAATATAAAAAAAAAGAGCAAGCAAGTTGTGATGATGAAACATTACAAAAGAATACTGAAGCCTCCACACATGAGGAACCGGATGAAGTAACAACAGAGCAGGAATTCCTTCCTTTTATATTTATTCGATTTATTTAATAAGCGAATGAGCAAATAATATTGAAAAAAACTTATTTTTTCATTTTCACTTTCATTAAATATTTTGCTAACTTAACATAAAATCTCATGATATTTATTTTTTTTATTTTTGTTGTTATAGTTGTTAATACTTTGCCATTTTCACTTTTTCCCCATCATCATCATCTTCTTCTGCCGATAAGTAAATGCGCTAAAAAATTTAATTTTCTTTGCAATTCTTACTAAAAAGGAAAAACTCATTTCAATAAGTGAAAATCGTTATGTCCAAAAAAAGTGAGTGAGCTAAACTAAAATATTGTCAAATGTTACAAAAAAAAACGAAAACAAAAACTAAAAATAAATGCAAAAAAGTGAAACACATCTTGAAAATACTAACACATACATGTGTCACTAACACATATATGTGTGTCATATAGCAATGGCGGCAAAGTTCATCGCATGTTAAATTGAATTTAAAGAAAATAATCTACAAAAAAAAAAAGGAAAAGAGCACAACAAGAAATGCAAAACTGCAGCAAGCTGCCTCGTTGGTTAATAAGTACGTATATATACACAAATGTGTATCTAGCTATGAGTATAAATAAACACACATTTAAAATATAAGTACATACGTAAGGAAAACTCCCTTTTTTCGGGCACACAACACACATACATACACACAAATGAAAAACAAGAAAAACCAACAACAAAAAACGCTAACACTCTGGCTAATAAAAGTGGGTTACTGGCGCTTGTTTTGGGATACGAGATCGTGTCATAAGATTTTTATCGTAAAATGCAAAAACAAAAGCCACAACAACAACAACTGAAACGAAACGAAACCTCGAAACAACCAACAAACAAAAATATAAAACTGACTCACAGTTGGACTCCAAAATGTTAGGTACATGCGATTGAAGAAAAACAAAAACAAACATGCAAAAAGGGTTTCATTGTTTGCAGAATTTCGGGAATTGTGTTAGAGAAGCTGAATTGCTGTTTGCTTTAAAATTTAAAGTAAGAAAGTAGGAGGAGGAGTGGCTTCTTGCCACGTTTTCCCTCATTTTTAATATTAATCAAAACAGTTTCATGAATATTTTATGGAAGAGAATACCAAAATCACTATCAATAGAATTTAGTATTAGCTTCCTTGCGAAGATCACGCAGCGATAATATTCTGGATAAAAAAAAACTATCAAACTCTTTCTATCTAATCAAAGCTGTACTTGTCAATCTTTATAAACAATTCCGTATAAACTTCGAATAAAACTGAAAACTGGAACTGCAGCTGGAGCCACTATTCGTCTTAAGCCACATGAAAGGAACTGAAACACATCGAGGCTTTATGCTTTCCAAACATTATAACAAAGACAACTAGTTGGTAAGGCCCAAGTAACTGGGGCTATTTTGTTTTTTTTTTTTTGCTCAAGAAATCTCTTTATGAAAAAAAAAATATCAAAAGAGAACCAAACTACTCGTTTGTGTTTGTATTTTTATTTGCAGTGTTTGTTTTTCAAAATCCGCTAAAATGAAGAATAAAACGCGTATTTTCTTAAAAAAAAGCTTTAAATTTTTTTCCTTATAAAAGTGCGAGAAAACTCAATACAATTAAACTTTTTCACTTATACAGGCATACATCAGATACTTCTAGTCAATGAAAATTTCTTCGATTTTTCGAAGATATTTTAAATTGAAAAAGCGCGCTAATTTTCAAAAAGCACTAAAATCAGCAGGAAAAGCGCTGAGTTGTGTATGCAGATAGTTCGTTAGATACTTCTGAGAAATGCCGTTATTCATGTCTTTTCTCTCTCTCTTATTTATTATTCACTCCCACTTAAGCAATGATTTTTACAACGATGAATGCTTTGTTCAATAAGCGAATTTTAGAAAACTTCCGACACTAATATTTCGGAATTGACTTAACCGATTCTAATAATTCTGATAACTTTTGGCCAACCTACTCTTCAAATTGATATATAATATAACAGTGTAGCTCTTCTGGATCTTCTGGAATAAAATTGTAGTTTACACTAATAAATGTATAGATATAAAGATGAGCTACTCAGTATAGGTATTCAAAATTAACAAAAATTGATGCAGCTGCGAAATATGTATCATTACATCCTGCTAAGATGTTTATACCTCATTCAAATAGCTACCTAGTTAATGCTGCACTGGTACATCATAAGAAGGCACAGGTTGATGCATGGTCAGCGTACACGCATATATATAAAACCATTAATCCAAATAGGAGCCCTACATGTCTTCCCACCACCACCAATCGCATTAAAAACCTCTGCTTCACTCTTATCCGTCTGGGACATACACGCCTTACACATTCATATTTGTTTCTGAATAAATCGCCTCCTATTTGTCAATTTTGCAATATTTCCCTACTAACAATCAACCATATTCTGCTCGAGTGTCCCTCTTTATCCCAACACCGACTAACCGTTTTTAAAAATTCCAAAATCCTTGATATTTTGAAAGCTCCCACTGACTCAAATGTAAATATGATATTTTGTTTCCAAAGTAATTTAAATCTTGCCTCTTTAATTTAGCACTCTTTATATTTTGATAAGCTGATAGCCCTGGCAGCTAGTGCTTTGGAAATTTATTATAATTTTAATATTGTAGTAAATGTTTAATTAATAATAATAATAATAACAAAAATATTTCTGATTGACATTTGTGCTTTCAATGAGAGAAAGCTCTTTTTATTACTCTTATGTCTATATTGCGTTCCCAAAGCTTTAATTGGGCTCTTTCAAAATCCTACTCAAATTTTAGCAGTTACATTGATTTGACAGCAACCTATTTTTATTTATTAATAATATATTGGTAAAGTAAAATTAATGACTAGTGCAGGAAATCCAATAAATAAATAAATAAATAATAATAAAGTATGATTACGTGTAGGAAAACGAGGATGGCTTTATATTATATCTTTGGTTATAGTTTGAAGTAATTGGAACTAATTAACAAACAAAGCCAGAATTCTTCTCATTCTCTATCCGAGAACCCAATTGAGGATTTTTAATAAAAGCAAACTGCGAATTCTGACGAAGATTCCAACTAAACGGTCTAAACCCAGAGAACAATTCTAAAAACGATTGAGTTTGCAATATAGTCGAAGAGGCTTCGAAACATTGTTTATAGAATTTCATCAAATTGATACGCAAAAGACTTTGAGAACTCTTATCCTAAAAGTTCTCAATATTTTGAAAGGCGATATGCCTAGCTATAATTAAAGAGTGCACCTCCCATGCAGAAACTTAACCGTTCTCTAGGTGACGAAGTACCCAGGTATCTTTTTCGTTTTAAATCAAATTTTTTATTGTTTATAAGTATGCTAGGAAGCTGAAACTCTCTTTTTATTAACTTCATATTGTCATAATTTATGTTTCATTTGGTTTTTTCCAGTGGGTGTGGTAGGTTAAAAACCTTTTTACACCTTTACTTGGGTGAAAAAATTTGTTATTTTTTTTGTCACCCAGAGAACGGTTAATGGAGATATTTCCAAAATTTTTATATCTTTGGATAAATTTTTATTGTTGCGAGAACATGATTTATATTAAAGTTCAAGAACTCTTTCTACTTATCAGACCTGAGGAAATTACAGAAAATGGAGAGATATTGAAGTTAAAATATTAATGTTCGCTGATGATGTGAAATTATTTAAGTCTTACAACGAAATAGAAGGTCAAAATTTACTGCGATCTGATCTTTTGGCATTAAATAATTGGTGCCACTGTAATTTAATGTCTTTAAACCTAAAAAAATGTAAGTTCATGGTTTTTTCTAGGTATGAATTAGATGATCACGAATTGGAGCAGGTTTTTTCGTTCGTTGACCTAGGTGTCAAAATGGACACCAAATTAACTTTTAATTTACATATCAACTCAACTATTAATAAGGCTAAGGGCATCCTTGGTTTTGTTAAAAGATGGTCTAAAGAATTTAACGATCCATATGTCACGAAACCACTTTACACTGCACTTGTAAGACCAGTTCTGGAGTATGGTTCTGCTGTGTGGAGCCCTCAGTACAACTGTTATGCTGATAAGTTGGAATCTGTGCAAAAACAGTTCCTCTTGTTTGCTCTACGTTCGTTACACTGGAGTCCATCACAGCACCTCCCTCCTTATGAACTACGGTTAAAACTTATAAGCTTGCCAACTCTTCGGAGCAGAAGAGTTATGCTAAATGTGATGTTTGTGACTAAATTATTAAATGGTTATATTCATTCTCAATTCTTACTCAATGAAATCAAAATTAATGTTCCAAATCGCTGTTCCTGATATCCCATTCCTATTAAACTTGATGCTTGTAGAAGAAACTATGCTCAAAATAACCCTTTTCGTTGTATGTGTAATGATTTCAATTCTCTGCACGACATTTTTGACATTTCCGACTCTCTCCAGTATATAAAATTAAATGTATTAAATTTTCTTAATCGTTAAACAGCTGATGATTACTAATAATCTGCAGCTGTAAAGAAGACCAAATAGGGATTTATTCTCCCCAATCAGCGCTTTATCAGGGCATTCCGGAATGCATCTGAACCGGTCACCAAATCCGTACGACATGCGGATGTGCCCCTCGTGCGGATAGGCGGGTAAGTGGGTCCGTTGGGATTCGTTCGTTAATTGTGAGAAAAAGAGAGAAGGGAGAAAGAAGAAGGGGGAAGAAGGAAAATTAGTTTATACTTGTGATGGAAAAGTGAAATAGAGAGTTAGAAATTCCACAAACTGACGTCTTTGTTCTTTTTTTCACCCCACTACGGGTTTCGGATTTATTCGTATTCTTTTAATTTGTATTATTAATTTAGTATTCTTTAGCCACCAATTCAACACCCAAGTCAACAATTTCAATTTTTTTTTTTTTTTTTTTTTTTGAAAGCTTTTTTAGTATAATTCTTAACACCAACTGCCAGAAATGTTGAGAATTCCTATAAAATCCACTGGCACTACCCAGCTTGTAAAAGCTTTCCTCTTCCATTTTATTTTCTGATTTGTACATTTAGGGATTCCATATTAGTTCTGTGAAGCAATTCCTCGTTGGATACAGGCGTGAATTATATTTTTATACATAGATCTCGATGGATATTACATTTAAATATGAAGACAACTTCCAAATACAGCAGCAATAGAAAAACATTTGACTTGCTTGCTCGGGCTGTTGTTACGTCATCCAAAAAACCAAATGCCACGCTATCTTTCGTAATTTGATTTCTCAGTTTTACCAATAGCGACTAATTCGCTTTTATGATATGTGAAACTATATCCCAACTCAAAAGGATGTCCAGAAGCCTTCACTACACCGCCGCTATTTACCACCTGTTAGGCCTAAAACTTTTCTCTTCTAGAAGTTAATTAAAAACTCAAAAGTCATCGCCTTAACAAGACTTAAACAGATGTCGTCAGCGTAGTCTCAAAAAATTGCAGCCAAAACTTTTGATCCAATAGCTGTCTGATTATGATAGTAAAGTGAAATTTGACACATCTCCAAAAAATGATTGATAAAAGTTGCCGGAGGCCATCAATCAATATCAAGTGCATACAAATCGAATCTAAATGCCACACAGTGCTCTGTGATATAATGCAAAAAAAAGAACCAGCATGGAAATTTGTCTGTTGTACGTCGATTGTCAAGTAAAGCAGTCGCTATAATGTTAGAAACTGCAAACAACACACAGATACCTCAGCTTTAGAGTTAATAAATATTTCAAGGCAAAAGGAATCTGTATATCGTAACACCCAAAATTATCGACAATATTTTCAGTTTTCTTTTTCACTTTTATGTTTTTCTGTTTATTTTAAAAAACGGAATGGATCGCGTGGGGACAAACAGAAACAACAACAAAATCGGCAAGGAAATGTTGCTGCTTCTCTGCAACAAAAAACTGCTACAGCTCTGATGCTTTTTTTGTGAGTCAGTCTTATTGGCAGCTCAAGTTTGTTTACATTTTTTTTTTTTTTGTTATAAGTTTTTGTTGTAGTTGTTATTATTGTTATTATATTCTTTACTTTTCGTTTTTTATCTTTTCAATTTCGTTTGAAATTTTTGCGACTTTGTTTGGCAACATAAATAATGTACTTTGACAATTTGTGCATGTCGTCAGTGTATGTATACAGAAAGGAATAACAGCAGCAACATAAATGCATTGACAATTTTTACTTTGTTGATTTGTTTGTTTATTTATTTGTACTTAAGTGTACACACATACATATTAACCACAACTACAATCAATTGAAATACGAAAAAATAAACAAAACAAAAACTGAATTTTCAACAACAAAGTAGTCACGAAATTCGACCTAAGCTTGTTTTATAATTTAAGATTTACTTACTCATACTTTGTACTAAATCTTTTTTTTTTTAAGTAGTCAAAGAAGTTTTTATTCCGCTTTTTTTAAGTAAAGAAGTAAGTAAGAAATGTGGATCTTGGTGTGTGTATGTTTAACCCTTGGATGTATACCGTGGATCTATGGGACACACAACTAAGCTTACGTTAGTTGATTACATCTTTAAAACGAAATGATTTATCCACTTCAAAATTTCGGAGTACTCTTTCTGAGCACTTCTTTAAATGATCGATTACTTAGGTATATTACATTTTTTAAATATCTTTTAAAGAAATTTTTCAAAATTTGATCTTGGTCATTCAGAACATTAAATTGAAACCCTAAATTTAAAAAAAATGGAATTATAAAAATCATTAAATTTATAATTTAATTAATGC
Organism: Toxonevra muliebris; assembly: GCA_963691655.1. NCBI lineage: Eukaryota > Metazoa > Arthropoda > Insecta > Diptera > Pallopteridae > Toxonevra > Toxonevra muliebris. The sequence continues at coordinate 34,014,889 of OY829326.1, read as the reverse complement.
ATTTCCCCGAAGAACCTTGAAGCTTCATCATACTAAAGGATGTTTTGAGAAATGCCAGTTTAATACAAGCTTCCGCACGCTTGAGTATGGAAATTACAACGCTCAGACAAATGCGCTCATTTTTTGATATATACTCACAAATGGAAAATAGCCACTCTGAAAAATCGAAACGTGTGAATAATCTCCTTTAACAAGCTTAAGCTTAATAAAATATTGGCCAGTTATTGTCTTTGTTATGTCCAAAATAGCGGGTGAGCTTTAGGATCGTATATCTGTTTAACCCTTTCTGTAATTTGATACTATATAGTAACATTCACTTTAACCATTAAATGCACACTGTATCTTTAGAGATACAACCATTTAAACTGACTTCTAATCGTTCTTTTAACAAGATTAATACTAATACTATTTTTATGAATTCTATTATAACAGAGCTTTCATTTAAAATGTTTTTGCCCATTCTAGAAATTATTAACTTTAGAATTTATAGAAATGAAAATTGGGCAAAAGCATTTTTCGAAAATTAAATAAAGTTTTCGCATTTCTGGACTGATTTTCTCAAAAACCTGATGTACTGAAAATATTTAGCAATCATAAATGGATTTAGCGACCGAAACTCTACAAGGAGTGATATATTTGGTCCATGCTGTTCATATGATTATGAGTTCCCAATGTATCTTTCAGACAAAACCCTTTTTTCAATAACATTTTAAAAAATAATTTTTTTCGGCAAACTCAAATTCACTTTCGTTCTTCTCTCCTCCTTTACTCATCATATATTTTTTTATAGTTAAAATCGGTGCCTTTTGAACATTTAAGGGTTAATCTGTCTGTCTTCTTTCGGTTCTATAAATTCTTATTGAGGTTCTTCAATTACGGGATTTTTTTTACTGATACATGTGTGTTTACACTAGGGTTAAAGCATTTTTGCCATAAATATGTGTTCATATTCATATTTATGGATTTGATTAAAGAAAGTGGTTTTTGCTTTTAACACAAAAAGTTAGAATTCGATATTGAAAAAATAGTATGAATTCTTCTCATTTCATCATCAGTTCCCTAACAGTGCTAAAGGCGCTAACTAAATCGGCTACCGTGAAACTAGACATTTTTCAAATTCCCGAAGACCCTTTTTCTAATAACTTCAGCTAGATTCAATGTTAGTAATTGTCTAGTAATTTAACTTAAAACTAAAAATGTGGCCTGCTTGGCTTGTGTGAAAATTCATTTACATTTATGTTTTGTTAGTTCTAGTGAAGATCATAACCTACTTGGCCCTAGATTCAAGAACCTTTAAGGAAAAGGTTGTCAAATATCATGTAAATATATTAACTCTGCTACTCAATATAATTAAGTATTCCACGAAGTTTCCATTGTGATGTTATGGTTCATTATATTATGAAGTTAGATTGCTGGATTATTTTAAGACTCAGTTTGTTTATGAGCATGCATATTGCAAAAAAAATAATTATGATTTTACACATATCACTGATACTATTACAGCCACTATTTTTATATATTTCTTTTAAAAAGGAAATACATTTATGTATATTTATATATATATATTTTTAATTTTATCTCTCGAAAAATACATAAAATTTACATTCATTTCAGCAGTTCCCATACTTAATGCGACATGTCATTTTATTTGAATCAACAACAAAAAAATATCCATTCTGTACACTCATTTCGCATGCATTTCGTTTTATTTATTCACTTGTGTCGAGTCCACTTCAAGTGTTCAAGTGATAAGATCATCATAATTTACTTAGTTAAGCGCCACCTTGGCTTGGTGGCTACGCTTTGAAATTAGGCTTGTGTAGCTTGGCTAAAATGGTTGGTTGCGTGTTTTTTTGTTTTTTTGTTTTTAGTTTTTTTTTTTTTTTTCGAAGAGAAATTGTAGTTACAAGAAAACATATCCACCCACAAGTTAACGAAAGAAAAACATTCATTTCATTTTCGTTGGTATGTTTTTATATTATTATATGTGAGATAAAGGTGAAAGCGATTTTGACTTTGAATTTTGAATAAACATGAACTTTTAAGTGATCTTTCTTTTTTTTTAATTTCATTTTAATTTGAAATTATTTTAACCCTAATACTTGTACCAGTGTTTCACATAAAAAAGATGCAAATAAGTTCCAAGATAAATTTGCCTTTTAGTGTTGTCTTTGATAATTTATGTGACAGGAAAGCTTTTAATTTGTTTGACTTTATTAGCTTCATAAAGAAGATGTAGAAACACACCGTACTTTGTACCTTCATCTTCCTCTCAGAAAGTGATGTGTTTATTGCGTGATATTGTTGCAAAAATTTCAAAGATTCTGGGTATGTGAAGGCTTTATGTGCTTTTTATTTATTTATTTTTTTTTTACTTATCTAATTTTATTTTATTTTTTTTTTTATAGAGAAAAATTAAATTTGAACCTATTTGTTAGACTTAGGTTCCAAATAAAAGAAAAGGTTGATGAATAAACGATGATGTAATAACTCATAACTAAACATAAGACCAAACTTGCTATACTAGAATATGCACCCATCTCTAGAACAAAGAAAAAGTTACCTCAATTTAAATCCACGAAAATTTCTCTCGTTTATGTTAATTTTCCTCAAAATGAAGAAAAATGTGCTCCATTCATGCAACCATGGTATTCAATTTGAAGTAAGTTTTTTCTTCATTTTTGGAAATTTAATTGCGGTGCTGCCCACCAATTGAAATCAAATCCCAAGTTTCAATGAAATTGTTAAAACAAAAATTAAAGAAAAGTAAGATAAAAAAGTAAATAAAACACAAGAAAATATGGGTGTGGTAAATGGGCATCTTCAAATATAATTTTTTTTTCGAAAACTTAGTCCTTACAAGAGACGACCTCGATAGCCTAGTGGATAGTGCACTAGACTTTCATCTGGGAGGTTCGGGTTCGATTCCCGTCTTCGTCTGGTGGTTAATTTTCATAACTTTCTTATATTCACTATCAATATGAAGTGTATAAGAATTATAAGATAGTGTACAAGTACACACATTGGTTGGTAATGGCAAAACCACAAAGCCGATAAAAAATTGCCACACCGCCGTTCGGAATCGGCGTTAAGCTGTAGGTCCAACTATATGGTATCACAATGGGCTTTCAGGCTTAAGTGTGTCTCTCGACAGCCATTCCAACCTAACCTAACCTAGTCCTTACAACGCATCTCTGCATAAAAGTTTAACTCAAGAGCTTTTATGAATTACTTGGTCTATTGTTAACATAAATGCACATGGAACAATGGACGTTTCCATAAACCTGTTTTTTCCAAAATTTAGTCGCACCAGCATATAAAAATTCAGGCACCATTTGGCTGCAAAAAAAAGTATCAAAATACCAAAAAAGAACAAATTACCTTATTTAGAATAAAACAGGGTAATTAAACTTACATACTATTTTTGCATAAAATAATGAAAATGTAAGAAAGAGACGAATATACCAAAAATGTTCTCCATACAAAATTTTTGTATATACAAAAAACTAGCTTTACTCTTTTGGCTTTCAGATAATCGCGTACGCTTTGTCTTTCTTTTGAATTTTTAAGTTGGCGTCTCTATTTCAAGCGAAGTGGTTTGTGGCTATTGATATAATTTTTGAAAAAAAAAAATATATATGTATTGTGAAAAAAATAAAATATATTCAAAAGATATAAATTTCAATAAAGTTCAATTTATAATTTTTTGGTGGCCATAAGGATCTTTTGATCATTTCGTATGAATGTAAACCTTAATTCTTATTAAAAATAAAATAATAAATGAAGACAAGTAAAAAAAAACATGATTTCTATGCCTTTTAATTAAAACAACATTGTAGAAAATATTCCATAAATTCAGGATTTCTTTTCCAAAAAGTAAATTGACTTTAATCTATGGAAAATTATTCCTCAAACTGAGGAAAATTTTACCTAAATTATATACAATTTCTCATATTTCAAAAATATTTCCTCAACTCAACGAAATTTTATATATCTAAATGAGGAAACCGTTTCAATGGCACCAAATCATTCTCATTTTTCCTCAATTGTATAGCCGTTTTTCTTCGAACCAAGTAAGTATTTCTCTGGGTGTGGTACATGATCTTTGAGGATTTTCACAAAATTTTTCATTTGGAAGTAATTGAGCTGAAGAACTATTATCTCAACTAAATGCTAGTTTACACGAAATTTCAGCAGATAGGTTAGTTTAAAATGGTCTCATAAAGGATTTATAAAATATTGATACCTATTTTATCTACAATAATTATGACACTATACGCCAATGCTATGTTTTTCGCATTCATTCGTATTGTGCGACTTGTGTTTCTTTCGACAGACCTAGAGTTTTATACTGAATCCAGACAGCGAAATGATAAGTTTTTCTTAGTCAATATTTACTCTTATAGGCTTGCCAGACGAGAGATGGCGTCGTGTAGAAAAATTCCTATTTTCTATTTTTATTTTTATTGTGTTTTTTTTTTACAGTATCGAGAACGCCACTCCGAACAATTTAACCATTACGGTCCAGATATTTGATAACAGAAGGTAATGGTTTAATCAAAATTAACCAAAATGTGGTTTTTCTTCTAGAATTATCGGCATTTCTAACTGCATTGATTTAAATGTGAATAAATCTGTAGCTTCCACTTTGGTGCCGCTGGACATTTACATAACATAAACAATTTCCAACATAAATTTCAAACAGTCGTAAATATTTTTCAAAAATTCGTTTCGTGTAATTAAGACAACTCGACGAGACTATTTCAGAACAAGGCAAAAATAATGGGATTTTCTTGTACCGGATAATATAATCTATGTATAAAAAGTCCTTGATGGAACCAATTAGAAATCTTTTTTAAGTCCTAAGTCGAATCAAAAATGAAAAATTTGTATTCGCAAGTTTTCAATTTCGGTGATTGTCAGACGTTCATCACCTTGGCCAAGATTAGCTAACTGCAATCTCACACTAAGTCGTCCAACGCTCTGTGTTCAATGAACCACAACGACCATAAATTTAGATGAATATTTACGCAAATAACTAAATAAAAAAAAGCAATTACTTCTTCTAATGTACAGTACCACATATGTAAATTTTGCAGCAAAACTTACGTCATTTTGAATTGCACTTAAAAATATGTCAGTATATGTGTCTACTTTAGTTAGTTTCTCATGTGAATACAATTGCCTTGAAGCCGTCTATAAAAACAAACAAAAAATCAATCACATTAGAATAGCCGCCAACAGCAAAAAGTACATTACACACACACATACAGACGTGTATTAAATAGTAGTCGATACTCATAAAATAATTTTTTATCACCTGCCGGCGTTATTCTTATGTATACATTAAGCTATAAAAGAAATCAAAATACTACACAACACAATTACGCCCACAATAACAACACTTTAGTTGTGCTCTTAAACTTTGTATTATCACACAAGCTGAGAAGTTGAAGTTGAAAGTTTTTACGACGTTACGACGCTTTGTATGTATGACTGTATATATAACCATAACCTTGGCATTCGTTTTGTGTTCATCACACGCCTTCCTTAGAGTACATATGCTTGATGTTAGCGCGCGCGTTCAGCTTCTCTTCTCTCATTCAATTCAATTCAATTCAATTCAATTCAATTCATATCAAGGCTTTATCGAAGGTGTATAAATAAAGTTCTTGTTTTGTTTTTAGCGTGTATTTTCTTTGATTGAATATTACTATCATTTGTTTATGCCACTGGTACTATTGCTGTGATATATAGCAGTGATGATGTTGGGTGATGATGTTTGTCGTGGGCTGCAATTCTTATTCTTATTTTCTTTGTATGCATTGAAGTCGAGGTGTTCGATTAGTCATGCTAATGTAAGATTTTCAGATTAATTGCAGTTACGGAATGGGTATAGAGTATAATAAAACAGATACATTGTTTTCAGTATAATAAAATGTGTTAATAATGTCGGATTTCGATTTTGATTTCCACATTGTTACGACTTACTTTTAGCTACTAAGTACAATTTAATTTCCCTGAAAATAATTATTTTAAACACATTGTTAGTGAAGCAAATTTTATTACCATATTTATTAACATTTTTATTCAAAGATATGCATTATGTGGAAATATATTTTTTAATTCAAATCTGATCACATTACACAGTATTACAAAATTTAGTGAAGTAGAAATACCTGGAAAGTGATACTATTTTTCTTGTAGGTCTTGTTGAGTAAAACAAGTGTCTGCATTTGAAATTTTCCAAACACCCCCAAAATCTTGATTTACCGTTAAAAAACCGGGTTTACGTATCTTTGCGCACTTATAAGCCTGTAACTTAGTTGATTATCAACAGATTTTAAGTTTCTTACCAGTTTTAGAAAAACAAAACTTAGACCTTTCTAACGATATTTATTTTATTTAAGAAGATTTGAGAAATCTGTGTGTATTTGTGTAGCCAACACAATTTTTTTCCACTTTTTTCGCCTTTTCTCAACTTTGGTGATGTTTCTACACATTATTTTATAAAAGAGCTCTACTATTTATGGATTTATTCTAAAAACACGTTTATTAATGAGTAAAATGCAAGCTTTGTTTAAAAAATAGGTAATTAATTGACTGAGTTATTAAACTTTTTATGAAAACAAAATTTTTGCAAAAATACAATTTTTGGCCATTCAACTCAAAAATGTGTGATTAACCTTTATTTTTTAAAAATTCAGCACTATCAGTTTCGCGTTGAGTGACCAACAATATTCTGAAATCATTTTTATTTTATTTTTTCCTTCGAAGCGCTTTTCAATTGTAGCCATTTCTTGGTGAAAATGTTCGGCTCGTTCATCGCTGAACCGGCCCAGGTTATCTAAGAAGAAGTCCAATTTTTAAGGACATATTGCAGCATACGCACTTAAAAATTCATTAAAAAAAGCAAAATAGTCATCGCTTCTGTGATTACCATCGAAATTATCGCATAACGCATCTTTGTGGATGGGATTGTCGTGCACTGAATTGCAATGATCGCAAAGTACGGCCATCTCGTGGTAAACGGTAAGAAACTGAAAATGTGTTGATAATCAACTAAGTTACAGGCTTTTTCATTCGAAGAAAATATTCATAAATAATTTTTATCAAACTGATTTTTAAATACAATAAATTAAATCGGCGATACATTTGATGGACCCAATAAAATTAAAATTTTAGGAAAAATTTTCCGATTTTTTTTAATCTTAACCTCAAAAAAATTGCCAAAAGTGACAAAAAATTCCCAGAATAATCAAATTAAATTTTTTCAAATAAATATTATTCAATGTGCATTCTAGTGCATTTTTTATCGTGAGGGACATAATTTCATTAATTCATTGACTTCCCTTTTCTGATGAAAATCAAAAAAATTACCAAAAATGGTTGAGGCTCATTTTTTCAAATGATAATCATTGGGAATTTGAGCCATTATCAATGATAAGGAACCCGGATGAGGTTGTCTTATATTCCCTAAATTCGTGAAGTCACAGCATTGAAAGAGATCTTTCTAGTCGTGATGCTCTGAGCAATAATGCGTTAAAAAATTAATTTTAAGATGGATTTTGCTAATAAGATTGAGTTTTTGCGAAAGAATTTTTCACGTTGAATACGAATCTGAGGTCAAAAACTTCCCATCACGTCACGTTTTAGGAAAAAATGGGGTTCAAGCAAGTCTTATTTTACAAGGATCCGATAATTTTTTCTATTTTTATTAATTTTTAAACTTTTCAAACTGATTCAGGACGAAACCTTAAATCAAAAACAGTTACTGACCCAGAAAAACTATGAATGCAGGAGTGCTGAGTATCACCTTCTCTTTTTGAATCCATAGTCAAACCTCATGCCGAAGAAAACAAATCGGATTTGATCGCATAGTGTAACTAAGATTTCAAATTTATTTTTTATATTTGACTTTTTAGAAAAAAAAACCGATGGAAGTAAAAAATATCGTTAAATGAATTTTATTTTGACTTTTTTTCCATCCATTGGCAATTAATCTCAAAAATTAGAATAAAGTTTCCACATTTCGGGGGGGGGGGGGGGGGGGAGGGGGTCAGAACCCCCAAACGGCCCCCCCCCCCCTAAATACGGCTTTGGTTGTAGGTATTGGAGTTAAGTTTGCAAGGTCTATGTTTTGCTGTCCTCTTCACGCCGTAAAGTTTGTTCTGACAGCAACTAAAAGTTTTGCTTTAATGGTGGCATATCTGCCTGTAGTATGACCATTCCCGCCTTTGTTCGGCACTCTAATTTAATTATTCCCACTTATTGTTAGGCTCATGGAGAATAGATCTAATGAATAAGTGAAATATTATATTAGTAAAAAACCACTACCGAATTATTGCATTATTAAATATTCATTCCTGTTCGAAGAAATTTAAGTTATCATGGTGCCTTGAAATACCTATAACTATAACTATTTAAAAACTTTATGTTTGACACAGCCGCAGAAGAGTAGAAAGTTTTATTCATATTAGTATTCCCATCGAAACTCCTATCACATACATATATAGTTATCACAAAATTGTTATCACTAGCACACACGCACATGTGATTAACAACTAGTGATCAACAGCAAAAACGATAAAAACAACCAACGAAAAATCTCATAAACTACTCAAATAATCTCCAAAAACGAAATTTCATTATCGAATGCAATTAATTTTATATATATATATATATATATATATATGTATGTGTGCTAGTGTGCGTGAATGAATGTATGTAGATATGCGCAGGCGCGCAACATTTATCAGCAATAATTGAAGTCACACGCAAATACATATGAACATGCGGTTATACTTGAGAAATGAGAAACTCATTCGCATATCTCTTTGAATATAATTTATCAGAAATTTCTTGTTTTAATTTTGGATTTTTTTTTTTTGTTTGGGTTAATCAATGTATGCGACATTTACATCTCCACCCACCAATTTATTGCAATTCTGCATTATTATTTTTTGCATTTTTTGGTTTAGTTTGTTAAATTATCGCATGCGTTTTATTTGCTGCAGGCAAATGAGCATAAAAATGTATGTATGTAAATTTTTCTACCAAAATCGAAATTCTTAATTAATTGAATTCCCATGTGAATTTCACAATAACAACCTCAAACAAAAAAGTATGTCAAGTTTTGAATTGATTCCCAACCCAAATGATATCAACAACAACATCCTTCTTCATTTTTTTGTTGTCTGCTTCTTCTTCCACCACTACGGCTGCTATTGGTACTTAATGTTGTTTCTGCTTTTCGTTGTCAACTTGTAATTTGCATTACGCAGATATACGCGTTCATACAGACAGGTACAAGTTGTGATATCTTTCTTTTTGAAATGTGAAGGAAATTTCATTTCATTACTTTTTGACATTAACACGCAAATATTGAGACAGAGAGAGAGAGAGGCAGAGAGAAAGATAAAGGAAATGAGGCTCATATCTCTTCAGTTGGCTAAATTATGCTTTAATTTTTTGCTATTTTCTGTTACAATTTTTAAGTGTAAATAAGTAATTAAATGACAAAAATTTCCCACGCGTGTATATAGCAAAATCTATAGCAGTCTACATATTTTCCCCATTACATTTCCGTTGGTAAAATAAATAAAAAATAATAGCCATTTTTTCCTCTTTTTTGATTTGTAATTTTTCACTTAACTACGTATTTATTACATATTTTTGTCTATTCAATTATCTCTATCAAAATGAAATGAAATGCCTGCGACCACCAGCACCTCATCTCAAACAAAAAAAAAACTACACCGCCACAATCTATATATGGTAGTTATGTAGGTACTCGCTTTTTTGTGTGTTTGTATGTATGTAGTAAGTAGCTGATAGTTAGTAAACTAAGTAATTTGCAACGCTCGCCATCGTAATAATAATTTTCTCGCGAAAATTTTATGTTTTTCTCACATAATTCAAACGTAATACGGAAGCATTTTACATTTTCGTTACTTTTTTCTCTTTGTTTTGTTTTGTTTTTTTTTTTTTTCTTCGAGCACCATTTTAATCAAAGTCGTTTTGGTAAAAAGAAAATTTTAAATTTGAATTTCATGTCCCTTTTATCTATGCTTATCTCTCAATATGTGTGTGGCTTTGTGTGTGTATGTGCGAGCCAGACAGCAACGAAAAAGGAGTTATTAATAAGAAAATAGCTGAAAAGCATTTACCTAAGTGATACTAATGCCAAACCTAGTAGTGTAGTAATGTACCTAGATATAAGTACCCAGTCACTATAACTGTAGTTACCTTGAAGGGGTTACTTTTCTTTTTATAGAAGGGGGCATTCACTGAGAAGACACAAAAAAATATATTTTCAATACATTTTCATGAAGATGTGTGTATGAACTAGTGGCTCCAGATATTTCCTAGGAGGGGGAGGGAGGCTTAAGTTTTTTCGTCCCTTTAAAAATGTTCTTGATTCGTAACCAACAATTATGTATGAGATTTTCATCAGTAAGGTCAGGAAGGGCTTTTATCCCCAAATGCACCGCTAAGGTCTAAGTGTGTGCATAATTATTTTAAAAACTCGTTTCATAATTTAATATTGGTGGAATATACCAAAACAAAAATAAAAACTTAAAGGATTAACCCATGTTGGAGCAATATACTTTTCCGTGGAAGGCTTTTTTAAAGGCGTTTTGCGATAAGCATGGTAACTCGCAAGCAAATCATCATTAATTAGTTAATCTGGCGGATGGACGAGACGTTTTCAAAATATAAATTTTGACAAAATGGCGCCTTATGAAACGTGAAACGCGATTTTTGCTAGAAAAAAATTAATTTGAATTATTGTAAATTTTTTTTTATAGGAATATTATAAAGAAGAATCCCTTTCATTATTTCGCTAATTTATTTAATTTTGTGTGCCAAATTTCAGTTTGATCGGTGTAAAGTTTTGGCCGTGAAAGGTGGTAAAATAAATAAAAAACAAATAAATAAAAAAATTTATCGTCACAGAGCATTGCGTGATCTGAGTAAAACTGCGATATTGGACATGAGTTGCTGGGAGACAAACAATCACTAACTGAAAATTTACAGAGTTTCCAATATCTAGTCATATTTTAGACAAGTAACTCATCAGAACTGCTTCAAATAAAAACTGAGCAGTAAAACTTCAAGCAAAAAAAATCGAAGAATCATTACTTAAATAGATTAAGTTTCAAATTCACGCTATTTCTAAAATACAGAAATATACAGAAATGGCGGTCGCCATAAGGCGTTTTTCTTTTTTAACTCAGAGCATGGAGTAGAGTAGAGCACGAGCACACCGAGCACGCTCTGACAACTCTGATTTAATTTTAAAACGCATAGAGCACGAACTGTTAAATAACAACTATTGATAACTAAGTTTATTTTTCAACAAAGTTTTTTTCAATCGTTTTGATTTTTTTTTTTTTGTACAAAATTGATAAAATAATTATTCTGAGCCCTTGTCCGCTATTTCAAATTTTTGTGTATTGTTTCAAATTTTCGTGCTTTATCTGCTCAGTCAATTTATTTTAAGCACATAGAGCACGCTCTAAGCGCGCTCTGATCACAAAAAGAAACACAATTACGTTTTATCTGAGTACTCAGAGCTGAAAAGAAACACGATTACGTTTTTTGGTAACTCGTGCTCTGCTCAGAGCTAATAAAGAAAAACGCCTATAGCTTAGTGATTAAAGTATTGGAATGCTATGCAGATGTATCCAGATTCAAATCTCGGCATGCTCAAAAATCGTAAATATGAAGTAAAAATTGTTCTAAGCCAATGGTAAGGCTCCAAAGGTAAAAATTTGCTATAAAAAAGCTTTTCACTTCGCCGTAGTAGTCGTACTTGAAAATTCACATCTTTTTCAAAATTTAGACATTTCTTCTTTGATTACATTCTCCATTATTTACTCCTTGTGCCTTTTTTGAATAGAGGCTTGTTGCAAAATTAAACCAAAACATCATAGGCGCATTGTGTCTCTTCCTCAAATACTCATTGATATCAATTTCAGAGTGAATCATTATTTCTTCGATGAAAGGTTAAGGAACAGCACGTTCAGAATAGGTTAGATACTTTCTAAGCACCCTTGCCACCATTTCTTTCATTTTTTATTTACTCCATCAGATTTTCTTCCACAAGCAACTTTTCTCTCGGCATTTTGCACTATTGACTTATGGGTTTTTAAACTTTTAACGCAATATTCGCAAATTAAAAATACATTTCGCTCATTTACTAAAAGACTGTCATAACTCAAAAAACGCGATTTTGCAGAAAACGCATTTAAAATTTTCAATTGACTCTCACTTTACAGAAAAAAGAAGAAATCTTATAATTCTCACGCGCAGAGTATACAAGATATTAATATGAAATTTTTACACAATATGAAGTGTGATATAATGAATAATTCTGCATCATTCACTCAAAAATAATTTAAATAAAAAATATTTTTAATATACCACGATTTTAAAATGGACTAAAAAGTATAAAATAATTGCTTCTAACCCCTTACAGATTCACAACCACATATAGATTCCTTATCCCATACAGATTGTCTTGAAAATTTGTAACTGTGAATTTTAGTAGGACGAAAATACTTGTATGATTTAAAATAACAAACGTGGTTCGCATTTAATAGGAAATTGATGGATGAATAGTTCACCTAAATGGCTAGCAATTTTATCTCTATCCATATGCGTCCCACGTTTTTCGTTTTAAATCATACAAGTATTTCCGTCCTAAAAATTCCATAAAAAATGTACAAGAAGAATAATTTATTTATATATTAAAATATAAAATATGAAAAGTTCTAATATTTTAGCTAAATATACTTATTTACATACATATATTTAGGTACAATGTTGAAAATAGTGATAATAATTCTTCGCATTTTGATTTCATGAAGTCAGTAGAAAAAGATTTAAAAGTACCTATATAAAATTCATAAAATCAAAACAAAACGTTTACATATTTGTACATAAAGAATATAAAGAATACTGTAAATGTTGAAAGTTATTTGCTAAAAGAAATGTTAAATATTTATTTCATCAAACACCTCAAACTCATCCATTCATACATTTTTGTCTGTTGGATGTGTTGACAACCATCGGTATTGCACCTCGCTGCTGTTTCTACGATTTTTTGTTTCGATTCCAGAATTTAATGCTTTGATCTATGAAAAAAATGGAAAAACTTCCGATGCTAATATTTTAAATATTATTATATTTATATATATTTTAGATACTTCCAGTTCTGAACTATATTTTAAATTTCAAGTCTCTAGCTCATCGGGACGTTAGTTTAAAATCGATTGCAAAATTTGTACCGAACAGACTGACAGACAGACAGACACCATTGAAAGCGAGTTGATATAAACGTGGAAAATAGTATTTTTTGACTTATGACAGTCTTTTAGTAAATGAGCGATTTGTCTTGCTGAACTTCTTCGTTTTTTATTTTCTGTAATTTTCAGGCAGCAAACCCGAAATTGCAACATATTGTAGCACACTAATAAGAAAATTAGGATTGGGAGCTTATCGTGAAAGCGAATTTGAAAACTTATTTCAGAGAATGTGGCCACAATTTAACTGGAATAGTTTTTATCATAAAATTTAGTAATTTTCATTCAAAGTATTGTTATTTAAATTATTCAAACCGGCAAATTTGCATGCGTGAAACCTCAATTGGCATAAACGTGAGTCAGACTCAATGAAAATTCACTCTTTCACCCATATTTTATACGTCCCAATTAGAATTAAGCTATATCGATCAAAGAGATGGCTCCCTATTTCTCTTTTATTTATACTCCTCTAGGAAGCACTAAACATAGTGACTAGTTTCAGTCTTAATAATCTTTTAATTTCGGACAGGAAAATGATAAGCATACCGACAACGGTCTTGCTGTATATGGTATGACTCCATTGTATGGTTTCTATCAAAGCTGACAAACTCTGAATTTCTGTTAGTGAAGAAGGTTGGGAGTCTTCGCTGTTCGATGGCATTTCTCCTGAAGGCATTATTGTATATATGAGTGAGCATTTTCTTCCCTCAAGACCAGCCAGGAAAGTTAACATATGATGTCAGTAAAGTGGATATATTTTTATTGCAAATGGACAACTTTTAAGGTTGACATTATCAAGTTGAATCTGATGAACCCTTTTTTTTTGTTTTTTTTTTTTTTGATTTGGTCATATAGAGCAAAATCTGGCATAGAGAGTCTCTAAGGATGCTGATTACATTTGTTTTTCAAAGTTCTAATGCAATTTTCCAAAAGTAAAACCTAGTATCTTTCCCCTACGTGGTTATTCACTCTAATTAAGCACCGCAAAGTAAACAGGCCCCTACTAAGTTCACGTCGTTGTTTCTGAGTAACGCTAAAAGTATGTTACAGCCAAGTTAAGGAATGAAAAACGAAGAATAAGTTTTTTGGGAAGTTTTCTGATGGCTTGGGACACGTGAGACAGGAAAAACTGTTTTTTTTGGGATTTTTCATTTTTTGAGGTTAGGGACAGTATGTAACATTTCCCGTGGAAAATAATATTAGAATCATGTTTATCCACTGAAATAACACAAAAATAAGCTTTTCCCGTCGTTTTATGATATCGTTTTGGGTAAGCGTAAGACTCGAAAAACAGCCTTTTTATATCTTTTTTGAGGTTAGGTAACATTTCCCGTTAAAAATAATATTAGATTCATATTCAGCAAAAAAAAAATATACGAAAAAAGGCTTTATCTATTCTTTTATGATGACTTGGGTAAACGTACGCTTGATAAAACTATTCTCTCAAGGTGAGGTCGTAGACTTGCAGCCCCCATATTGGTCCAACATCATGTCAAATCAAAACAAATATAAGACATAATAAGCTTTCATTTGAGCTCAAATATACCCTAAAATACCTTAACCAATTTTGGACAGGGGGTCTCCCGTTGACAGAGAATGTTCCATATAAATGCCAAATTTTTAATGCAAAGAAGGTCTCACCTTTATATTGTAATGATTTAATTTTAATTTAAGTCTATATTTAAGTTATATCTAAACATCCAAAGCCCCTCCCGTAGTATTCGCTTTGTCTAACATCAATATAGTTTAACTAACGCCTTCTTTTTCTCCTTATATCGTCTTTGATCCTGAGATTCCTAGGGGAAGCATAAGGCCATAATGAATAATCTCCATCTAATACTATCTTTAGCGATGTCTTTGATTTCATGCCAAGACTTTCTTGAAATATGAATTTCCTTCTCCAGAGTCCTTTTCCTCGTGACTTTTGGTCTACTGTCTTGTGAATTTCACTCAATGGCTTTGCGGCACATTTTATTGGTCGGTTTTCGGTGAGTGTACCCATCTCGTTAGCTAAAAGTATCTGTTTGCATTTTTTATGTAAGTCGGCGATAGAGATGGTGTTTGGTCACCAGATTAAATATACGTCTCAAGCATTTGTTGACGAATACTTGTAGTTTTTTCATCGTCCAGGTCACTGATTTCACATTTGAATAAAAATGCGAGATTTTGCCCAGCTGAGCAAATGCTCCAATTTACTGCTAGGACTACGACACCTAAGAAAAACAAAAAAAAATACCATAAATTATTACAACACTAACAATTTGAATGTCTATGTAAATTAATGCCAGCATAAAATTTATTGCGCACATTAATTACATATTAGTTAAATTAGTTTTTCAACAGTTTTCATAACACCAGCTCAGTATGCAACGGCATAGACTTTAATAATATCCTAAAGGAAATAATCTTCACGGACTTTGGCTTGGGTCTGCAGTATTCAATATTAACACCCCCCGTACACGAAATTCTCCCTCTCTCTCTCTCTTTCGCTGGCTCGCTTGTGTTACACACTTTTGACACTAACTTCGACACCCGATTTGACACCTTTGTGCACGTTTGTGTTAATTGCCGCCACCAAAATGCAAATGAAGATAAATTGTTTACTGTGATCTTTTTGACACTTTCGTTTTGTGGCAAGCGCATCAAGCGTGTGTGAGTGTGAGTGTGGTATGGTGTCTGTTGGCAGGCGAGCATTTTGTCACCATATTTATTGTTGTTGTACTGTTGTTAATGTTGCTGTTACATTGATCAATGAATCTTCATCGTTCATGTTTTATGGACGAACAGTAGATAACTGCAAAAGCAGCAGTCAAAATGTATGAATGTCAAATGATTTTTATTTTTTTATTTTATGGTTTTGCGTATTGGCAAATGATGCTAAAACCAAAAGAGGAAGTCAACGACAGCCACACAATCGCAAGTGGAATAGGAGAAGTAACAGCAGCAGGGAGGCGGTCATCATAGATGCACGCAAATTATTCATTAGTTAGTAGGCGATGGTTTGCAAAGTTTAACTTGGCGGCTCAACTCTTCTTGGCTTTGGTATTGACTTCACTTGTGATTACAATTAAATTATTAAATGATTATTGTTAATTCGTCATTGATTTATTTTGTAGTTAATTATTTTCGATTATCGATTAGTTGAAGGTAGGTGATTTTTATTTTTATTTTATTTTTTTTTATTGATATACTTTTGTGTTATTACGCGTTTGTATTTTTAAATCTTTAAATGATTGCTCTAATATGATTTTATATTATTAGTTAAGTACTTTAGAGTGGGAAATAAAAACTTAAAATAGATTTATTAACCCACATATTAACTATCGGCTGGTGTTTGATGTCATGACCACTTTGGATCACTGCCACAAATATTATACAAAAATACATAGGTCTGCGAGAAATTCCAAAAAAAGCCCCATTTAAAAGGTGGTTAAAGATTAAAGTATTTCTGAAGAATTATTTTGCAGAAAATTTCAATAGGGGCCCCTAAAGACTAGAAGCACTTACTGATTAAAGGTTAGACGTGAGACACAACTTTGTAACCTGTAGATATTTTTTGACTTCGGTGGCTCCTAGTGAGATTTTCTGTACAATATTTTTGTGAAATACTTTAACCCTTGAATGTATGTAAAAATAACGGAAAGAGAGTATGCATATGCGAACTCACCGACCGAGTGACGCACTCTCTTTTCGTTTTTTATGTATGAAGTTTTTTCGTTCTCAATTGTTGCAAAAAACAGAAACGAAAAACGGTCAATGAAAAAATGTTTATATACTAATCGAGCCATTACTAAAAAGAACATAAGCTACAAAAACAATAAAACTACATATTAAGATATTTCTAATTTTTCTTTCAGCATATATGTACATATACATGGTCTGAAGACATTGCCTTCAGCGGTGCCCAGGAAATTGGTTCCTGCCTTTTGAAGCGAAATATATCTTTATTCTGATTGCTGTGGTGGTCAAAATAGAAACATTAAATTGTCACCAGTGCTGTCGCTGTCACTTCAATTGAAGTTTTTCACTTCACTTTCAAGCCTGACACTTCGTCACTTCCGCTTTCATAAAAACACTTCGGTTTCCCAGTTTCAATGAGAGTCTAACTAAAATTGATAAAAAGAAATCTAAATATGCTCATCTCTGTAATATTCTCCGACTGTAGCCAGATCGGTGTGTTTGAATTTATATTCCCTATAAAAAGTAAAAAGATACGATTTAGCATACATCCTATAGACCTTTTGTGTTTATTTAAATACCTATGTAGCAACACTGATGACGAATTGTCACATAATTTATAAGAATTTGGTTGAAAATAAAGAGGTAGACAACTTAGAAGGCGAGTGGAGGATATTATTTCCAAATGATTTTATGCAAAAACGCGACAGTTTCGAACAATTCTGCTATTTTGTTTTTGGCTTGAAAAATTCCCTAAAACAAATTATGTACCCTCATTCAAAAAGTTTTGTCGGAGCCTTATTATGTCTACCACACGGTAGCGCTCTACCAAAAGTTTTTTTTGCAAACTAAGCACATAAAACCTGATAAATTGTAAAAATATGTCCATTTCTTATTACGCATCAAAAACACTTCACTTTTTTAAAAATCTCTTCGTTTTTTTAAGAATTTCACTTCACAAAAAAATTTCAAAACGACAGCCCTGATTGTCACTAATATTGAAACATTTTCTTGCTTCAAGTTATAGCAATCTTTTAAAGATTGAGCACAATTTTTTGCTGTCTGGCCACATCTACAATAGTTGTGATCAAAATTTCGGCTTATCTGATTGAACATGCAAAGAAGAGGGAACCGAAATTCCAGGTCAAAGAATGAGTACTAAAGATTTTCGTTCATCCCAAAAACTCTAAAGAATGATTACAAACCGAAAAAAGATGTCTCGAAAGAAAAGACCAATTGGCTGAAAGTTCGACAAATCAAAAATGATAGAGAGCACCTATTTCATTTAAGCCTTCTTCAAGAAGACAACAAGCTTTACCGGGTAGAAAAGGGTCGACTGACTAATTTCGATATATTGACCTGGAATTGTTATATCCAACGGTAAATACAATAATAAAAAAAAAAGTACGATGATCGCATGATTCATATCGAATCCATCGCTCCACGTTTCAAGCCATTTTTCATTAATCTGCGGACCAACACCTTAAATAAAGAATATGATTTTGCCAGTGGCGACAGTGACGATGAGCAATAATTTGAACCATCCCAACTTGCCGATCGACTTGGTCGAATGGCATATCGTTTGGGCTTGTCGATCGAGAAATTTCAAATTGCACTGACGGTTGTTTGAAAACCAAAAGCTTTTGATCTGTGTGTCTATCGACAAGTCGAACGACAAGTCGTATAGTGTATGCCCAGTTTTATAAAACGTTTCGTTTCAATTAAAAATGAATTTTTATGTTTTGAACATAAATCTAAATTAAATTATTAATTGTAAATTATTTAAAAAAAAACGAAAATTAAGCACTAAATTGAAATGTTTGCGATATCTACATACACAATAATTCGAAAACAAATAGAGCAAACTCATTTTAACCATTTTTTTAATATTTTGGCTCCAAAAATGGTAATCCGCTTAACTAACAAACAAAATTATGTCAGAATTATTGATAGTACTGAGTTTTTGACACATTTTTTGTATGTAATGCATGTGCAAAACTTTCAAGTGTATAATTTTTCACTTAAGATATGTGAAGACATATGTCGGCACTAATGATAATGTCGCCATTAGTTCGTTATAGATAAGGCTGAAAAATGCATATACTACTCAGTGGCGGATACAGAATTTGGGTTTGGGGAGGGCTGATTTACTTTAATCATAAAACAATTATCAAGCAAATAACTAGACTAAAATATGAATCAACTCAAAATCAAACTAAAATCAGATCAAAATTTTAAATCAAGGACAGATCAAAAAATCAGACTAAAATAACGGCAAGCTCAGATCAAACTTAGACCAAAATTAAGGCCAAAATTTAGAATAAAGTTCAAAAGGACCAAAAAGAGTAAAATTAAGGCCAAAAATTCAAAACAAACTCAAACCAAAACATAGATCAAAATAAGACCAAGCTCAGACCAAATTTTAGATAAAAACTAAGGACAAAAATAAGATAAAAATCAGACCGAAATTGAGACCAACTTTAAACTAAAAATCAAACTAAAAATTAGAAAAATGAGACCAAAACTAAGGTAAAAACTCAGAATTAAATTCAAACCAAACTCGGACCAAAAAAAGATAAAATTAAGGCAGAATTTTTGTTTGGGGAGGGCTGATTTGGTTTAATCATAAAACAACTATCAAGCAAATAACTAGACTAAAATATGAATCAACTCAAAATCAAACTAGAATCAGATCAAAATTTGAAATCAAGGACAAATAAAAAACTCAGACTAAAATAACGCCAAGCTCAGATCAAACTTAGACCAAAACTAGGGCCAAAATTCAGAACAAAATTCAAAAGGACCAAAACTCAGACCAAAAAAAGAAAAAATTAAGGCCAAAATTCAAAACAAACTCAAACCAAAACTTAGATCAAAATAAGACCAATCTCAGTCTAAATTTTAAATCAAAACTAAGGATAAAACTCGAACCAAAACTCAAACCATATTATGATCAAAATTCAAACTCTATTCAGACCACAACTTAAAAAAAAAATTCAGATAAATAATCACATCAAAACTCAGAGAAAACAAGAGCAACAATCAAACCAAAATTTAGATCAAAACTCAAACGAAAATTTGGCCGATATTTTGATCAAATTAGTCCAAAACTCGAACCAAAATTCAGTCGAAAAACCAAACATAAAAAGAGACTAAAATCTAAACGAAAAAATCAGCCTAAAAACAAATCAAAAAGCAGACCAGAAACCATGATCAAGCAATCAAAAAGTTGGGAATCTATGAACTGGCTCTGAAATTTCTAATTTCTTTGCATACAATGCAGGAGGAGCTGCAGTCGCCATAGCTACCCTCTGTAACTGCCACTGTTGCTACTTGAAATACAGATAGCACTTGTTATGAATTCGTTATTGATAAGGACGAAAAACTTCTATACTACTTAAAATACAGACAGCACTTGTGAAGTGTTAATGTATTTACCTTCCATAATTAGCTCTAATTTTTGACAAATTAAACTCTTATTAATAATCACGCTCAATTCTCATATGAATTCATATTGAACAAGATCAAACCAATCTTACAATTTTTGAAGGTGGAACTGCTAGTAAAGTTATTTGAAACGCATTTCTCGTATAAATGAAATTCTGATCCGATCGATCGTATTTAGGGTAAGTATTTAATATTAATGTTTCTCTCAGTCATAACTTTATACATTTTATTAGTTTTTTTAATTGATTCAAAAAAAATTTTTTCATTTCTTTTTGACACTCCACAAGTCCATAAATTATGTAAATAATGAAAACTATTAGGTGTCGCACCTAAATAAGAAATAAATCAATTAGTTTTTTTTTCTGTAATTTACGCCCACAATGCATTTTCAATAATATGTACATAATGCATTATGTTTTAATTGAAATGTGTGTTTAGATACTGGCATTACACGAAAAAATTTAAATGGATTCAATTGAATAAAGTGAAAAGTAAAAGAATCAAATATAAGTAACTGCATGTACAGTGAAAACTCAAATTAGCAAACACTCATTCTGTGAATTCTTGATCAATATATTTAAGTGGAAAATTTTCAGATGGAATTAAACTTATGTATGTATTACATTTTATCGAAGGCAGACTTTTAATTTTGTCCAGCTTGAACCCCAGATTAAATTGATTGAAGATACTAACTTTATCATTTTTCAGTTTAGTTTATAGGTGAAAAAACTCTAAATTACAAACCAAAGGTCTGAATAAAGAGAGAGGAAAAACAATATTTTATATACTCCAGCCCTTGAAGAATAGGAGTCAACTTTCAAAAATTTACTAACCATTTTGATAATCATATTGTTTACCACGATAAGTTTCAGCAGATTCCAATAGAAAATTAAATCGAATTGCAAAAAATGGAGATGGATCGGTAGAAAATGAAGATGGAAAACCGGGTTGTGCCGGCAAGTCTAGCAAGCAAGCAAGGTAAAGTAAGAGATGAAGAAACCCGAAAAATGACTTGAAGACTCATATTCAAAGAAAAGGATATTGACATTCATTGCAAAGAAGAAACTACTCTCACGATAGTTTCAGCACATACTTAGTAATAGGAGTATGGAGTCAATGCTTTTAAACTCGATACCTCAGAAAGTATTAAAAAACAAGACTGGCAAGTATTAAGTATTCATATTTTTCTTATGGCGCATAATAAAAATAGCACAATCTGGTTTGAATTTTGACAGGGCCAAAATTATTTAGTTTTTTATATTCAAACTTTTCTTTTAAGCACTTTCTTCATTTCAAATGTTATCTTCTTTGCCAAGTTCCTCCAGTGTTCCGATCAGTCTGTCTCCTAAGAACCAAAGCTGACGGAACAGAATATTGGGACCTTCACAGAGGAGGTGAAAGTTATTCTTTATTTTCATAGCCTCCACAGTAGCTATGCGCTGTAACTCCAATATTCTAGGCCATTATACCAATCACGTAAAAGGCTATGAGTACTTCAATTGCAATTCGAGGTTATGTCTTCTATAGAAAAAAGAAGCTTTATGTTCTTTTCCGATCAAGGAAGGATCATAAACTTCGGATGTTCCTTGTTTGACATGATCTATTTTCTAGTTTCTTTTTACATTTTGATCCAAACTTGGTTTCACGGCTGCTATAAGTAAGTTTTCATACCAATATTACTATCTCCGGGAATCCAACAAAGTTTAAGTTGATTGTATTGCCCACTTCATTTATCCAGTTTAATACTGATTTGATGGTGCTTGATGGTCCACAAAGATAGTGATCTTTGAAGGATCTAAGCTCCTTGTGATTATTCTTTAAACCGCTTTATCAATGGCGAGGATCTCTGCTTGAGATACACTACAATAATCAGGAAAGACTCCATAAGTTTTAATACATTACATAAAAACTCAGATGCAGTGCTATGAATTCCTGATAATAATCGCATTAACTCACCATTCTTGTCTGCTAGGTATGATGAATGAAAAGTTTATTTCTACTATCACTTAGGTATCAGAATGGTCCATTCTGGCCTAAATGTGCCCCAATCACTTGAGAAATGGTGAAGTCTGCTAATTTCCTGGTTTCTGTTGTATTGTATTCGCATAGAATTCTTAACTGTTGTACTTCCAAAACTGTGATTCCCTTACTACGTTGGCTATCTTAGCTGTTGTGCATTTAAGGTGTTTACTTTCCATCTTTTGAAGCAATGGTTAGGTTTAGTAATACAAGTTACTATAACAACAACACTAAAAAACTCCATTGAAATGTTGAGGGGAAACGTCACAAAATTTATCGTTTCTGCATCAGAGGCTTGCTATTTTCTACCCAGAAGTAAGCCCAGTAAAACTTCAATCTTATATGCTTTTAAATATTATCTTAAGGTAACGAATTTTTCCATTATATTTGAATTATTTTTGGTATTTAAAATCTAATTGGATTTATAAAAATTTACATGTAATTATATGCAAAAGTCAGTGGCAAACAGAATTTGATGGAAATTTACATGTGTGATCAATGAGCTAACTATCCATAAGCGGAGCTTTCACTGTATACTTGTGCGCATAAAAAATGA
The DNA here is from genome assembly GCA_963691655.1 of Toxonevra muliebris. Taxonomy (NCBI): domain Eukaryota; kingdom Metazoa; phylum Arthropoda; class Insecta; order Diptera; family Pallopteridae; genus Toxonevra; species Toxonevra muliebris. Next base: position 33,991,879 of record OY829326.1, on the reverse strand, counting down.
AGTTGTACAATAAATTGTAAATTACCCACACCCAAATGCAGATGTCATTATGCACAAAAAAAAGCACATACAATCCAATCCACGGACAAATAATAATACAGTAACAAAGAAAATAAAAACCAGAAGTCGCACCGTCGTGCCATTGTCTTGAATATAAAAAACTTAATCCTAAACCAACAGCTAAACCAATGCCAACACGTATCCAAGCGCCACTTTAACGGATTCCATTTGTGAAGACACCACCTACATACATACAAACGTCAAATAATGCGACAATTATTACAAATTGCATTACGATTCAATAGATACAATATCTAAATACGTAAAAAAAGATCCAAGTAGGTAACTACAATTTTATATTTAGTTGCAATATAAAAATTACACACACACACATACATACATAGATATGTATGTATATAGAAAACTAACATTGGCGCCAGAATAAGCGGATTAGTTTTCGTTTTGCAATATACAAATTGGAATAGGAATAGGAAGTAAATTGAACCCCCAAAAAAATGAACCTCAATCATTTATATCAATGTTGCTACTATTTATCGCGCATACAGTTTATACCAACGAAGTAACATTTTCTTCACCCTGTGCTGCGTGCACTAACAGTTCAATAACTGAATGATATGCCACAATGCCACATTGCGTGTCATGCTGGCGGGAAAACTTCAAAACATCTTATACTCTGTTAACTTTTAACTCTCGTAAGTCGTACATAATAATAAGAAGATCATTTAGTGTCATGATCATCTCGCGTTGCATGCTCTGCTTTTGTTTATGGAGCAAAGATACTGACTGAATTGAATCCTATACCTATACAAACAAAACTGATTTATTGTTTATTGCCATGCTTTGGTTTGAGTTTTTTTTATTATTTTTGGTTAAATTAATGCAGCTAATTTTGTATATTGTTTATTATATTTATACACGGCAGCAATTATTATGACATTTGTTTTTTTTTTTAATTTTTTTACCTCGCTTATTTTGATCTTCCTTTTGATATTATTAGGTTTGTTGGTAGGTAAGTACCTATCCTATATTTCGACTCGACTGCTTGTTGTTTAAAATATTATAGCCATTATTTTCGAGTACAAATTATTACTCTGCAGGATTAAGTATGCTGATGAGATCTATAAGGCGTTTATATTTGATTGCGATGAAATTTTATATTTTTATGCAAATGCAAATATGATACAAATAAATAAAGGTATAAAAGTTTTTAATGACGTAAAAATCGACAGCAGTCGCCTTCCGTATCAATACCGGGCAAGCATAAGTTTGTAATCTTATAGCTTGACTCAGTTATGAAACCAAAAATCGATCACCTTGACTTACAGCTTTCAATCCCCGTTTTCTTTCTAATGAAGATCATTGTTTTTCTTTATTTTTAGTTTAAACTCTGATTAATTGAGCTCTTCAACAGAATGTAGAATTAAAACCGCAGCCACAACAAAATTTCGAGATTAAACCACAGTTTTTTTTTAAACAACAATTTTGTCCCAACGTATCACAATAGTAAAACTGTGGTACGATAAAGCAAAATACTTAAAATTTTGTGGAAAGGGAGTTGTTTGAGTATTAAGCAACTCTGCCTCTTATAATTTCAGGGTCAGTATATATACATAAAGCTTACTTTTGGAGAACTTGATAATGGCTTTTAGTCTGGTTCATAATTTAATTTATGGCCTGGTTTTTAGTCTTATTTTAAGTCTGAGTTATGGGCTAAATTTTGATATGATTATAGTATGAGTTTTGGTCTAATTTTTGGGTAGCTTTTTAGACTGATTTTGATCTATAACTTAGTCTGAATTTTGACATGATTTTTGGTTTGGATTCGTTGTGTTTTGGTCTCTTTTTGGTTTGAAGTTGGTTTGAGTTTTGGTCAGAATTTTCATCTGAAATTCGGTTTAATTTATTTATCTGTACTTGTTAGATTTGCGATCTGAATTCTGCTATGATTTTGATCTAAATTTTGGTGTGAATTTCGATTACATTTTTAAACTGGGATTTGATTCAGTTCCTTATCAAATTTTTAGCCTAGATTTTGGTCTACATAATTACACTGTGCAAAAATTTGTCATCTTACAAAATTAAATGGAGTATATCTATTGTTTTAGTATTTTCTGGGCAAATATAAATTTTTTTGATAGCTTTTAGGAGACTATGAAAATTAAATCTAGAGGTTAATTTTCAAAGTCATGACTTAAGTTCATGTCAATTTCGTTATTTGAAGTTATATATAAACAGGTTAATGAACAAATGTATTCATCACAACAACAATGTTTATAGAGACGGGCAAATCAGACGGCCGTTAGTGATAGTTCTTAATCTTTCAATATCCTATATAAGCTACTAATATTTGAAATCATAACCCAGAATTGTAGATTTGATTCCAAATATCTTCACTGAATAGAGATATTGAAAGAAACTACCACTACAGTTCTATATACTTATGTTGTTGTTTTTTCCCCATTGTAGCTAGTCTGCATAACAGTTCGTCATTTGAAAGTCTAGTACATGAGAGAGTGTGTGTGTTTGTGAGAAAATGGTTCTAAGTGTCATTTAAACTCATGTTTAAGAGAAATTTATTTATTATAAAGTAAGGCAAAAAAATTACTCATCCAGAGTTACTTTAAGCCCTTTGGAGTGTTATATCAAGCCATTATCTGGTGTATAGCTATACTGGATAAGCAATCACGAAACCTATCACAAAGTCTTGGAGAAATATATTCTTCATCGAAAATCCAGTTGGGGTACTCAAGAGGTTTGATTTACCCTAAAAGGCTATACAATTTTCTAGTCAGTCTTGTTAATAAATTTCAAAAGCTGAACGAAACTACGTTTCAAATATGATCTTGTTTTAATCAAAATTTTTAGAGCATTTATGAAAATTGTAGAATTTGGACAAAAACGAAACTTTGATTCTTTTGGGACAACAGCAAGCATTGTTCGTCTTGAACATTTTTTCAGCATTATGAATTTCTTAATTTGTGATTTTTTTTTGTTTGTTTCTTTACACTTTTAAAAAACATTTTCGCACTATTTTGAATTACGAAAAGTGTTCAGAATAATAGTTCACTAGTGTAGATCAAGTGAATTGAACATAGGATCTCTGCTAGTTCTAATTATAATGGAGGTGAAGCTCCGAATTTTTAAAATGCTAAATTGATATTTATTCTCAAAATAAATAAATTATCAAGATTTTTAAATTTAAAAAAATAATAATAATTTCTAGAGACATAAACTGAAAGTACTAGTTTTCTGGTACTAGAGTTTCTGGGTTCTTTAAAAAGTATTTTAATTATGGGCTACATTGGCTTAGATATTTATAGGAAAAGCTAGATTTGTCACAAACTCTTCTTATTGTTCAGTCCTAATTTGATCTGAATATGAATATGAATTTCCTATTGTATTTTTTTAAAGGCCTTACTTTTTCAAAGATTTCTATTCAAATTGCTTTTCAAAAATTTCTTCAAAAATGTTTTCACTTATTAACATACATACATTCATATGAATATTTTAATTTATATTTAACTATGTATGGCACTAACCTTTTGAAATATCTTCAAAAACAAAACAAAAAGAAAATATAAGTGTTCCGAATATATTAATGCGTAGGAGGATTGATCACTTTCGTTAGGCTACAACATTGCAAGCAACATTTTGTTGGCAACATACATAGTCTGTAATTCATGTTTTATGTACATTATTTTTCCTATTCACAGTAACTCACATCATTATCGTTAACCAAATATGGGACTACCCAAAGCAATTGTGTGTCAGTCGTCAGTTAGTTACATTTAGTACTTCGGCCAATTCAACAGAAACTGACCGAACCGAATTGAACTGAACGGCCGACTGAACCACTGCTGCCGAAACTTCAAATCAATCAACAATGATGCGAACTACGTCAAAAAATTCGCAGAATGCAAACGAAACGTGGCGAAGAAAATGAAATGCTGCATTTCTTCTCACTTTCAAGCGCCGCCGCTTTTGCCATCACTGCCTTCTTGTTGAAAACGCAATAAAATAACAAGAAAAGGAAAATTTAAGTTTTTCGGGTATTGAAAGGCGGCGTGCGAATGGTATCCAACGAGCTGTGGAGAAGCAGAAGAAGGAATTGTACAGACGCATAAAAGAAAACAAAGAAGAAAAAGGTTTTCTTTTAGAGCGGTCGTTGAACGCGTTAAAAGTTTTTTTTTTATTTTTTTACTTTCTGCATTTAAGTTAAAAGCATTTTTTACATTCGCACAGCAGACAATGCGAGAGACAGACAGGTAACCAAGGTAAACCATGCCAAGCTTGCCCAGCCTTATTTCAATAAAGATGGACAGACGAATAGAGGTACTGACGTAGTGACATACTTTTAATTGATGCTTGTATGCGCGTTTAAAACATAAAGCTGAACACTGCATTATGTTCATGATGCTGACGATGATGATAATGGTGATGGTGATCGTCGTAGTGCTTTCTTTCTTCTTTTTCATGCGTCATTTTTTGTATGGCAACTGCCACAATCCCTGCCACTGTCTGCATGCCTGCTAGTAGTGTGTAACTGCAACTACATACACACAATTGTGACTTTGATATTGTGACTTTCATTCTCGTTTCATTTTTGCACCATGTTTCTTTTCATCTTTTTCTTCTTCTTCTCCTGGTGCTCTTTACATTATGTGAACAAAAACTTTCGTTTTTATTCCCAACAAAATATTCACTTGTCTCTGTTTGTTGTAATAACAACAGAAGCAACAACAAAAACAACAGCTACGATGGCAACAATGACAGCTCTCGAGTTGAGCTGACAGTTGGCGGCATTTTTGCAAATGACATTGCTCCATCGATATCTATAGAATTGCACATTTTTATTAAGACTTTATCTTGAAGATTTGCCTATAGACGCATCGCAATGTTATGTTATGTATGTGCATATGTCATGATGTCTTTCTTTGGATATTTCACTTTTTCCTTAGCATTTTTTTTCTAATTGATGACAAATTATTAATGTTATCTATGTTGTAGACACAAATATACACTGTCCATTTAGGATAGACAGGCATGCAGTCCGAGTATATCAAAGCTCAAGAATTTTTCGGAGCGCGAATTGTAGCGAATTTTTTTCGGATTCACTTAGATTTTTTTGATTAATTGTAAAGGTAAGAATATTCTGAAGAGAGATATATGTATATAACGACATAGATCAAATTGATCGAAGTCGATTAATGAAGTCTAACATAAGGTGACAATTATTTTCCGAATTCAGGAGACCGTCGCTGAAACAAGACGAATTCCCGAATTTATCTCCGAATCCTTAATTACTTCACTTAACGGTCCGAAAAAACTCGTAAATGAGTTACAGAATATGCAACTGAATATCATGCTTAAATTATGGGTGGGCTCTCCCCCAGCATCGGAGTTTTCATCAGGATCCAGTATAAGGATTTTTTCAACATGTTTGAAGAAGTCCATGCAAAGACCCCTCAAACGTGAAAGCTGAGCAGATGCAACATAATTCCAGGGATAAAAAACTATGATTGTTCTTGGTCAAACCAAACTAGAGTATCGGGACTGACAATTTTATGTTCGGAATTCGAATTAACGAGTAAACTTAATTTCAATTTAACCATCAAAGCTTCTAATTGAATGCTGTCAATAAAACAAAATGAGCACCATATGAACGTTAATTTGTAGTATAAAAAAGTAATAACTGAGAATGACAAAAATATGAAGAATGGTTCAATTCTACAGACTCTTACCATGGTAAGGCCACCCGACTCACTCCGGGTAGACCAAGTATCGGACAGGCTCTATAAAAATACATTCTAATTTAATCCCTTGGTTGCCAAACTCACCAACTCATGGTGATCCCCTTGGGTAGCTGACGATCCAACGACTCTGTGTGTGATATGAGTATGTAGAAAGTATTGGATTCACTTATGAGAATTGGACTTATGGAAAAGTCTCCCATATTTTTCGTTCTCTCAGGGCCCCGAAAAACAGTGAGACAATACTGGTCTACAGTATATGAAGACTAATATCAAGTCATCGATTATTTAAAAAAGCCAACTCTATTTCATCAAAGACGGCATGATTCATCGAACCAAACTATATAACTTCAAATGACTGCAACAAAACTCAAACTAAACTAACGAACTAAACGAATTAGGGAAATATTTGTACTCTATCAAAGGCTACTCTAGAAATTTTCAGTGGAGTGCCGAAGAACTTAGTTTTTTTGATTCACATACTGAGTAATGCTTCAATTCGAAGACTTTAATGTATTAGACTGATCCTAGGACACAGTAGGAACCAGTGGCAGCAAACAATTCAAGTTGTCTAGTTAATCAATCGTTTGGAAAATTAAAATAACAAATAGCAAAGATAATTAATAACCATAACCATTTTAGATATTAAATGAATCTAGTACTACTGATTTTATTGCGCACATCCTAAGGAAGACCTAGACCAAGGTTTTCGAATCCATTCCTGTTGTGCGATTATGTTTGAACACAAATGGATGAAGCCTGCTGTTTAGCTACCATTACCAGCCACTATACCACGGCGACCACTAAGGCAGATTCTATTGAATGATTTTGATTTTTAGAAAATTGTTTTTAAAAAGATTCAAGTTTTTTTTTTTTATTCTTTATATAATTTCCACTCTTCCCTTAGTTTTAGTGTTTTTCTTTTTTTTGAGATTAAATGTTTTCTAGCAAATAGCTAGAATTTTTTTCAGTCAGTCTACGACAACGCAATAGCTAATGAATAAGTTGCATTACATAATTTTACACTTCTCTGTTGCCTTCGCTTACAACTTCTCTACAATTTTTTGTTCAGTGTAAATTTGCTACTTCAAGTTAAGTCTTCATAGAAACTTCGCATTTTATTTTTCCATTATCATTTGTAATATTTTGCAAAATATTTTTTTGTTACATTATTCGCTTCCTATCAACAACAACAACAACTATCATTGCAAAACTAACAATGACGATGACAATAACAACAACAAAAACGCCAACGTATGCGTACGTGATTTATTTACAATATTAGATCGAACAATAAAAATTCAAAACTTAATTTGCATAAAAAGTGAAAATTTCATGTAAGAGATTTTTTTTAAACAGATAAACTGAAAAAATGAAAAAAAATAAATAAATAAAAGAAAAATCTATTGTTTTAAATTTTTCTTCATGCTAAACTATACATTGCACTTATATATAAGAGCACTAGCTGTTCCAGATATTTCCGAAGGAGGAGGTTTAATTTTTTCATCCCTTTTATTTATTATTTTTTTTTTTTTGATTCATGACCAACGATCAAAATGTGTGATCTTCTCCCGTCCCCCAAACAGGGAATGATTCATCCCAAAGCCCCTCTAGGATCCGCTAATGCAAAAAAGCATGCGTTAAAAGAAAATATAAAAAAAAGAAACTCTTATTGATCTTTTTGTTTTTTTTTTTTTTTTTGTATAACAATCGTTTTACTTAGCAAAAAAAAATAAACTTTTCATATATAATAATATTATACCTTGAAAGTTAATGCTGTGTTAATGTCCTAAACAGCAAATTATTTTTTAATATTTTTTTATTTTATGTCAAAAGTTTGTACGATCAACATGTGTTGGAGAGGCAACAAGACCAACTGCATTCATCAGCTATCATTTTCTTGTGAAATATTAAGGTATACCTTATAATAAAGCTCTCATCATATTGTTTGGAATCATCAAAAACCAAAAAGTTGTACAAGAAATAAAATACATAGGGGAGTGTCGTCAGGGTTGGAGCATGTTTTGACTTTTGCTCATAACTTTCGTTGAATGCCGAATTTTTATTAATGTTGCATATTAGTCCAGTCATTATAAAGATTTACATCATAAAAATTCTGAACTGAGATTTTTTTCTCAGTACTTGTTAGTGGGGGTATGATAGATTCAAAAACCACAAAAATCAGTCCTGGGGTTGCAGAGCGACCCCCTCAAAAAATTCCCGCCTTTGGTGAAAAAAGTATTTTTTTACTAATAACTGGTTAACCGTTGGAGATATCAAAGTATTACTTACTACAAAAAAAAGCTTGAGTGATTTCCTAAAAAAAGATCTTAACTAATTTTTTTTTTTATGTCATTGTTTTCGAGATATTCAATCTTTAAGAAATTGCTAATTTAGTACTTTTGATGTACTGTGGATGCGCGCGCATCTTTGTTTATTTGAATTTTTGCGTGCGGAGCCTATAGGAAAAATTTAATTAGGAAATCACTCAAGCTTTTTTTTATGTGGTAAGTAATGTTTAGTCTTAATTAGTCACTTTTTCACAAGAATATACACAGCAATGAATTTAAATTTGTTTTTTTGTGGACTAACCAATTTAGCCCTAGAAGTCCTAAATCTCATTAAAATCAGATTAAATATTTTAAATTGATTATAATTTCATATGTAAATGTAAATAAAGATTTTTTTTTTTTTGTAATTCGTGATTTCTCACATTAATATTCATAAATTATTAACTAATCTTTTAAATTTCTTACGCATTCCAACATTTATTACTAACCAATGATTAGTTTTCCAAATAGTAGTTCACTGACATTTCTTATTATATGAACCTCAGCTTATGGTAGTACCTTTTGTTGTTGTTTTTGTTGTTGCTTCTGCAACGATACACCCACTCTTCAAATTTTAATTACATCTAGCTTCTGCCATCATTTACCATTGTAGCTTCTGCAACACACCGAAGCTATTGCTTTTGTTGCTGCTGCTGCACCATGATTTTTACCATTATCATCATGCTGTGTACCTGATGTTTTCTTCCAAAACATCAAACGTAAAATAGATGCCACACATCTTGTGGCATCACTTCATCATCAGCATCATCATCGCTGAGCATCATCATCCATCCTTTAGATAAAAAAAAAAATGAAACAAAAAGTGACGTGACCAAATGGTAAACAAATTAAAGGTTAATTAATTCTCAATGAATGAATGTAAGAGCACAAAGCGTGAGCAGCTCAAGCCTATGTGTGATTAGTTTTGATGATTAATTTTTGCACGCGTCCATCAAAAGCATAAAATAAAAATAAAAAAATATTTTTTTTGTGTAATATTTTTATACTCGTAGAGACGTCTGCAATGATATTGCGATCTTTATCCTCGTGGGCTCGGTCAAACACACTACATCTACTTGTAAAGCTGAATAACCATGATTGTTGGCTTGAATAATGCAGCAGTTTAATGCTAATACAGTAACCTCCGCTTAATTGCGTCGGCGGAAATAAACAATATCTGTTTTAATTAATCAGGGAATGAAATTGACCAAGGGATTTAAGCGCGTTTCGAATTAAAAACGAAATATTTCTGTCACAATTAAACGAGAAATGCGATTAACCGAGGATTACTAATTAGTAACCAGGGATTACTGTATATACACTTGTGGTTACGTAATGAAGTCACCAGAACAATATTTTATGCTGAGTTTACAAAATATTTTGTATAATTTTTTATAATGTCATTTTGCGGTACCATTAGTAGCCTTTAAGAGCAATTACAAAAGAGTGACGTATTTTGGTTGTGTGGGGCAAAAATAAGAGTTCCACTCCCTCGAAGAGGGAGCTCATTTGGAAAACTTTCCAGAACCTTGGGATTATTTCAAAGGTCGTAGAAGAGCCATTTTTTTTAAGTGTAAAAGTGGTCAATGAGATAAGATACTACAAAAAATTCAAATCATTTTACAATTTGCAACGCAAAAAATCCACTTAAAACGTCTCCAGCTGAAGATTCGTACTTGACTAGGCTCTGCAAAATGAGCGATTTCTTAGCTTTCATCCAACTAAGATCACAAATGGACTTAGATTAGAATATCAGCCACAACTATACGCAAGCGATTAAACGAAAAAAAATAAACATTAGGACGAATTAGCAGACATAAACCCAACGGTCCAAAAAAACTATATTGTGCAGCGTATTCAGTTCGCTAAACGATATATGCACTAGTACCATCATTTTTGGAAAACAATTCTTTGGAGCGATGAATCCAAATTAAATGTGTTTGGGGTCGATGGAAGGCTCTTTGTTAGGCATCCATCAAATACTGAGCTGGACCCAAAACTTACTAAAAAACATGGGGCCCTTGTGTAATGATTTGGTGGCGTTTCACTTCATCAGGAGTTAGTCCAATTGCTTAAATCGAAAGCAAAATTACTGAAGAAAAGTACAAAGGCATCCTTAAAAATCATCTTCTCCGAGGGTACGGTGAAAATTTACATTTGAGATGGATCTTTCAGCGTGATAACGACCCAAAACACACATATCGGGTCGTTAAGTCTTGGTTAAATGAGAACAAAACAAAAAATTCTCGAGTGGCCAGCCCAAAGTCCGTATTTAAACCTATAGAGTATTTTAAAAAGGGTCGTGGCAGCGCAAAAACCTTCAAATAAGGCTTCCTTATGGGCTATCATTCAGTAGGAATAGAATCAAATCACTACTGCTGAGTGGTCTGGTACTAGTCGAAGAGATGTACAGAAATTATCAGGCAAAAATGGTTTCCACAAAGTACTAACCAAGTACCAAAGGTAAAATTTCAGTTCAAAATTAAAAATCATCAAACTTGTTATTTTTAAATATTTTTGTTTAGCATATGATTTAATTATATGACCGCAAATTACACCATAGACATACGATAATTTGGAAAATTTTTACATTTTTGACATTATAAATCTTTATTTCATTTATTATTTATTGGTTTTGTTTCTTTTCAATAGAAACTTTATTTTTTCTTAAAATTCTTTTGCTCATAAGTGTATGACTTAATTGTATGTCCACAAGTGTATATGCGTACGTAGTTCTCTGCTGCATTAGTATAAGAAATTTTAATTAAAATTATGAGAAGTTGCTAAAGAAAGGTACTGGTACACAACACAATGAATGACAACAAAAATTGTGTTAAAATTTGAGTTACATAAATTTAAATTCATTTTCAAATATGAAATTTATTTTGACAAGCATAATATAATTGTAAAAGAACCCACTACAATGTTTATAATGTAATAAAACATAATTTAGCCTGTTTTGTTTTTACACAAAAATCTGAGGATGGGAATTTTCAATGTGCTGGTTTCACTCTCCAAACTAAGCAGCAACAGTTTGGTCAATCGATTTTGTTTCATACTCGTTTGCGATCTGGTTTTGATAATCTTTAATTTTGAAAAATATATTTCCCCTCTACACTGAGGCATATTTTGAAAAAGACCGCCAATTTGACCTTTTCACTATATCTTAACATTAATCTCAGTCAATGCATTTTGAATGTATTCATAAAAAACAAGAATTGCACTATACAACCTTTTTTCCTTGCTTTTTCTCAATTTGCATTGCATTGATGCAGAGCCTAAACTGACCCGGTATTGACATGAATTCGGTCATGTCAACACCTGAATGAATGAAACGATTCCTCTGTATCTACTTCGAACTCAAGAAAATCACCTCTACGTGCACTTACATCCTTAGAACTGGAAAAAGGGGGATCCAGTAAAAAAGTGTCTCAAGACATCCTGATTCAGTACCTATGACGAACTAATATTATATGAGATTCATCGCAGTACCAAACCAAGAATACATGCTACCTAAGTGAGCCGCAGTATTCAACTAGCGTCCAAGTGATCAGCTTAGATACTCAAATTCGTAAGGGAAATGGTATTGGATGAGGTATTCTAAATAGAGAAGATTTAAACCTTACATTTAACATGTATAACACAATACAGCTGGCACAGTTCTAAAACCAAATTGACGGCTACCTTTTTTCGAGAATAAAAGCATTGAAATCTTTTAGTTCATGTGAAATCTTCATTAATAAATCAAACCACTTCACTGTTTTGGTTGATACTCCTCTCGGGGCCATTGCGAGAGAGCCATCGGAAAAATATAGCTAGAAATTTGGTTATTTTTCAGTCCTTGCCTCTTGCTCTTCCATCAATCACTAACTTTAAACCTGTGTAAGTATTGTGAAAACCCAACGCAAGGCCGCTCAGCAGCTGCGTAGTGTAATAGTTCAGATTGTAATAGATTCTATCCACTTGGACACTTTTGTCACACTTTTCTTAGGCTGCAGATCTTTTCTGCCGGTATTAAAACTTTTTTCGCCTTGGTGGAAGGACACTTTTCCACTACCGTAAAATTGGGTACCGTAGAATTTCAGACCAATAAGTTTTTAGGTGGAGCACACCTCTCCATTGTGTCTTCTTATGTATTCATATTTCATACCTGCGCTCAATACAACATTACCATGTCAATCATTATAGATATTAGTTGCCATTTTCCTTCACAACAGAGTCCCGGCAGGGAGACGTGAACTTTGGGAGCATTTTCGCTAACAACTGAGAGATGTCTCTTGAAAGATACCCTTGTATCCATCAATTGTTCCTTACTAATATTAATTAACAACCGTCCCCCAGTATCAGCACAAGAATCTTTTCTATATTGGGGTTGAAACAAGGTCAATATATGGCTCGAATATTGGGAGCTAATTCCAGCTTTTAGACAAATGAAATCGCTTTGGCTCCTCTCGCTCATACTAAATCAGACCTAAGGCATCTAGTGGATTGCATGTTCATATATCACTTAATTAAGATAAGACTGTTTAATGAGTCAGAGTGTCAACTATATTTCAAAGATAGCTCATCTTCTTTGTAAATATCCATATCTGGCTCAGAAGAGGAGTTTTCGGAAAGTAATTTCTTCCGGTTAATGATGCAAAATCATCTTCCATAAGAGATGTGCTGGTCTTCGTTAGGTCAGTTGAGCGTCTTTTGCCCTAAATTGGGGATTTGCTCCTAAGATTTTGTGGCGCCTGCCACTTTAACTCCGCACATTACTTTATTAATAAGCATGTCTTGAAATAAAGCTTATCTAAGGACAACGTATTGATCGAAGATACTCAAAATCTAGAGGGAGACGGGACTACATAAGTACAAGGCTAGATCGAGAAGAAGTAAAACTAATCTCATGATTTCTCCTACAATAGTCTCAGAAAACTTTATTTCTCCCTAGAAAATACCCCTGGAGATTTGTATTTGAGACAAAAAAACTTCTTCAATTTATATTTACTACACACATATTAAAATAAGGCCGCTTACAAGTACAATGGGCAACATGTGTGTAAGAAATTGTGCACAAATACTCCCTACAAAAAAAAGTAAAAAAAAAAAAACAAAATAGTAATAAGTTTCTCTGTATACCTATGTAGGTCTTAGGCTTGCTTTTGTCCCAGTAAACTCTTTAACAACTCCTAAAAATGTTCCCTTAACTATTCTCTCAATAACTAATTGTATAAAAGCGAACAATCAGACATTAGCAATTAATTCTATTCAAATCATTAAAATAAACTAATCTGCATACAAAAATCTACAATACAATAAAAAGTTCGTTTCTTAAGTCTTTTGTTTCAAAAAATTATTCCATTAATTAATTGCAATTGAAAGTACTACTAGCAGCAAACAACTGCAACATGATGCCAATAAACTTAACAACAACCTAATCAATTAGACACAAGGTTCACGCTTTTTGTGAAATACAAAGAAAAATGTTAAATATTTTTTACAAAGAATCATTAGTAAAAATAAAAGAAGCACGATCTATTGGCTTGACACAATCATCAAGTCATCATCGATGAACATGAGGAATTTCTCAATATAAAACACACAAATAATTTAAATTTTTTTTATTTTTTCGTTTCTTTCAATTAAAGCATGAAAATTGCAATTTGTCGCGCTACAATAATTGCAAAAATCTGTGACAAACTGGAGTACGTGGAGTACAAAATGGAAGAAAACATAATGAAGTAAAGTATTTTTGCATATATTTAAAAAAAAAACAAAACAACGAGTACCACATACTTTTAAACATGTCTTCTTGTTTGGCTAATAAGGAGCCATGTACAGAGACTGTATTGCATAATTATTTATGCTGTGCTACTACTGCAATCTCTTTCACTTTTAAAGTTATGTATGTCTGTGTGTATGTGTGTTTGTATTGCAGGCAACTTAATTATTCCTGCTGCCTACTACATAAACGTATACAGATGGATGCGGTAATTGTTGAACGTTTAACATTGAACAAAATATTGGCGACGTGGTCAAGCGAAGACGTTCATGCGCAAAAGAAAAAAAAAATAAGAAATATATCGTCACTGATTTTTTCGTTAAATAATTAGCTGTGAATATTTGCATTAAAGTTAGCTGCAGTTATTTACTATTGTTGTTGAATATAATGCGGAAATTATGGGAAGGAGTCACTGGTAACTCCAATACTCGCGTAGTCTATAGATGCTGTTAAAGATAAAGTAGCATAGATTTTGGTTTGTGGCGTTTTGTTTTATGTTTTTTACAAGGAAGCGCATATAAGGAATTTTCACTTGAAAGTGTAATAAATTACTTACTTTTTATTGAAAAATCAGCACCAAAGAAAAGTAAAAATACTTACTTAATATGTATATTGAAAAATAATATTCAAAAGTTTTAAGCGTATAAAAACTGTCATTCTATGAACACAATTTCACCTTCATTTGCTCCTCAAATACTTAGTGCTACAATAGTAGGTAGGTGCAATAACCTCTTTCACATATGATTTCATCTCTTTCCTTTGAAAAAAAAACTGTCAAAAAAATTTGTATTCCAACAAATCACGCCAGTCTGGCATCAAGATAACAGCATCACAAATAGTTTGCCCATTGAGAAGAGTCAGTGTTTAAACTTGAGCTGGCAATTCCATTGAACTTAGTAGCATATGAGTTTAAGTAAGTACCAATGCTTAAGTACTTAAATATATGCGACAAATACATATCGCACTTTCATAGCAAATGTGCGATGTCTCACAAAGTGTTCAAACAAATTTGATTGATGAAATGGATATGAAATAAATAAGACTTGAGCCAAGAAAGTGAAAAGAAAATGCTTTTCCAACTGCGGCAATAATACTGCAAAAATATATGTATGAAGTGGTTGAAAAATTTAGTCTACTCAATAAAAAAAATTGGTGCCTTACATTATTGATAAAAACAAAAATCTTTATTTTAAGTAATCTAATTTAATTTAACTCTAATCCCACAAGAACTTAGGTACGATATTAAGGATATTAAAAAGGGATTTTTCCAGCGAGCAAAGAAACGAAAGTCCAGTGCAAAGAAAGTAAGAGGGAAGTCCTTTGTTTCCAAGGTGTCTGCAGTTTGTATTGTTTCTACGGGGCTTTAAACCTTGTCATGGCAATGTGTAGGCAATGAAAACAGTAGATGGCTATCGAATCCATTTCCCAAATGACCAATATGTAATACGACCCGAGCGATTTATCAGCAAGGCTGAGACCTCAACGAAATTATGCACTCGCTTGCAATTGTAATGGGTACTGGGCAATATTTTTTCCCTTTGGACTTTTTCTTCCCTAGTCATTACTCAAAGCTTACCATCGATGATATTTTGAAACCAAATATCACTGAGAGAGCTTTAACGAGGGCTGATTGCCAGTCTAAACCTCTCTGTGATAAATATTTGGACCTAGTAGCAAGTGCTCAATTCAGGTCTTTGGTCCCTGAACGATCCAAGGGTTTTCAGTTCAAAAACATATACAAAATCGGTTTACGGCATTGAACTTGACGTTCTGAAGCTGAAGCGTAATCACTTAATGTGTTCTTAGTTCAAAAATTGGCACTGCTTCATGGCAGGTAGTTAACAAAATGGCTCAGTACTCGAAAAAGTAAGAACATCTAACTGCGCATGATGAAAAAAATGACCTTCCTAAACCGTAGTTCAGCACTATGCATAGAATAAATTCTACGTATCTTTCAAACCCGAAATTGCTTGTTGGCTACAAAGGACTGGAAAATTCTTCATCAGATGTGAACAATGGCAAGCCAATGACTATTTTGATCTATGAAAAGTTAATTGATCTTCTTGACTCCTTGAACTTTCAAACGTTCTTTAAGATGAACCGAGTACAGTTCAGGATCAAGAAGAACCTATATTCCTCTTCACATACAAAAAGTAAAAAATAGTAATATACTGTGATAGTCAAGCTGCTATCAGAGCGCTAGACTCAATTGAGACCACCTCAAAATTAGTATGGGAATGCCAAGAGTTACTAAATACATTAGGCAAGACTAATAAGGTAACTCTATTCTGGCTATCCGGACATAAAGGTATTTATGGTAATGAAGTAGCCGACCACTTGGCAAGGAACGCAGCGGCCAAGACCTTCATTGGTCCAGAACCCTTGTTAGGTATAGGAACTCAAACCTTAAAAGGCACACTAAAAGAGGAAGAACAAAATACCAGATCATCCTACTAGGCACTCCTCCCAAAGCTTTGACAGTCAATGCTGCTAATTGGGAAGTTTGATCCCAGCAGAGCGGCTCTCTGTCTTAAGTTAAATAAAAGCCAACTAAGGCTAATAATGGGCTTCCTTTCAGGGCATTGCAAACTGGGGGAGCATATGAAAAACCTAGGTTTAAGTCAGGACAGCACTTGTAGATTCTGCAAAGAAGACAAGGAAACATCCGAACACATCCTAATGCACTGCGAGGCGCTCACTCGCAGAAGGAAGAGGTACGTGGGGCATTACCACCCAAGTAGTGGGGATATCATAGCCTTAAAGCCACATCAGTTACTGAGATTCTTCAGCAAGATTGGCTTGTCTGACAACCTGTGAACAGGTTACTATCGGGGGTACAATAGATCTCTTAAGGTCGTAGTACATCACACCCTTTCTAATCTATCTATCTATCAATCCTCTTCACATCCATCAACTTATAGCACGTTCTCACTGCAGTATAATATACAGTTTATGGAATATTTTGGTGTTTAGCTTTAACCACATTTATTAAACACCAAGTTTATCAGACAAACATTGTATGTTATACACGCTTTTCACACTGTTTACTTGGTACTTTTGGGCATGCAACCTTGTGTGTATTACCAAATTCAGTGCTGTAAATATGGTTTTATGGCCAAATTGGAAAATTTTATCAACCACATTAAAAGAAGAAGAAAAATCAGAAAACAAATTCAATTGAGAAAATGCTTTTTAGCGCGTTTTGTTCCACATATTTCTGAATTCTGAAAGGCATTTTAAATTATTTATATAAAAATTTGTTGAAAAATATGAACAAAGTAACGCAATTCGGAGTTTCTCAAGTGAGAATGCAAAATCAGTTGGTCATAAACTCGTAACCTTTAACTTCTGTTTATGCTGCAGGGAAAAACGTTTCCTAATATAATCCTTAAGACAATTTGGTTAACAGAATGTTGATAATTAGTTCCAAATTGTGTGACTTAGTTAGCTGTTATTCCTTTTTAGCACAGATATATTCATGGTTGGCCTTGTCTAATTAATTTGTTTCCTTATTCGTTACTTTTTATGCTCATAAGTACCGAAACCCATATGAGAGTAATTTCTAGCTTGCAATTTATAGAGGCAAGTATAATTTTTAGTATTCTGAAAATTTTTAGCTGGTTTCACTGATTTACTGAAAATATAACTTATGTTTCCAATTACATCAAAATTAGGCTAGAAATTGACCTAAATATTAACCCTTAAATACAAGGCGGATTGGCAAATATATATTTAAATTAAATCCCGTGTCTTTTGTTAGTTTTTCGAATGATTTTCTGAAATCTGTTTTGTTCTAGCAACAGCAGTTCAAAAGTTGTGGTTATTTTAAAGTGAAGAGTCAAGCATTGTGCCCATTAAAATTATTTGATTCCGAAGTGTTTTTTGCAGTTGATTTTTGTTTAAGTTAAAGTTAAAACAAAACATTAAAAAAATTATTGTAAGTAAGATTCAACATTATTAAACATAGAATATTCAATAAAAATTGTGGATGTTTGTGTATTGCACAAGGCTTTAATAAGCAGCCTCAAACCTATGCATTGCACATAACAAAAATCAGCTGCCACTTATGAACCCAATTAGCAACACTGAAAATATAATCCAAGAAGGAAACCAATTTTTCACCAAATGAAAGGCGTTTGACGTTTGAACTTATCATTTTCAGGCAATTATCTTGCATTGAGCACTGCATAGATCTGCCTTGAGGCGGAATCCACTTCTAGGGCTTCTTAGGAAAAAGTAGGACAATAATGAAAATTTTATCAACATATTCGTAATTAGCAACCCCAACTTATTCTAAAAACAATTTATATTAACCAAAAAAAAAAGAAGCGCATGCATTTGCATTTGCAAAATTATAGAAAAATTCTTCAAAATATTTATATGCCCTTAAAAAATTTCTCCCCAAATCTCTAAAAATCACCTTTTCCCCGAAATCTCTATAATAGTTTTAACTTAGAAAATTAACATCAACCCCCAAATACAATACTATCAAATACTATCCACTAACCATTTATTTTTCTTCAACATCAGTACAAGAAAAATAAAATAACATTGAATTCATAAATTCCTTTGTACATGCCAAATAATAAATGTTCAGAGTTTAACCTTTGGTCAAGAGTACACAAATACTAAATTTATAGTCGATGTTGTTTCTTTGTGGCTATTGCAGTTGCTGTTGTCGTCACATAGTATAAATATGGCAAATACCAACAACCAATTGCTATACAATATTGTTTGACATTTGCAGCGACATTTTGGTAATTACGAGAAATGACATACGAGCATTGTACACACACAATCATATACTCACATATACATAGGTACCCAAATGCAACAAATGTGCGTCAAAGTTCATGACAACTTACACAATGAGACAAACGACAAACAAGCAAACAAATAAACAACTTTAGGAATCTCCTATGAGCAAAATATTGTAAAGGTGAAATGAAACTTAAGAAAGTAAAAAAAGTAAATGTAGCTTTACAATAGTTCACTGGTCCATTTGGATGTGAATAAAGCAGGAAGTTCATATCGTAGAGCATAAATTTTATCGAATTTCAGAGCATAGAAAGGTTGACCTAATCTGAGATATGTTTTCTTTTGAAATTATCGTTTATGGCTTTAAGTTTTAATTGCCCATTATTAAGACTTTTTAAAATCGAAGGAGGAGAATCAAAAGTCCAGAAAGATAAACTGAGTATTAGTGCAACATATTTATTGAAATTAAATCAATATGGTATTATATATCACTCATTAAAATGTTAATTGCGTTTCTAGCTTCTGTTGTATAAGCACTAAAGTTCTGACAAATTTCATAAAATCAACATAGACTTCAATGAGACTTATACCTTATAACCCCAAGTTAAGCAAAATTATCCTCTGAAAAGTAGATGCATATTTCTTCTATATACATGAATAATTTCCTACACATCTCATACTCAGTTGTTATCATCCATATTGAACCACAACAAATGATTTAAACATCGGCAACACCAAAATGTTGTACATCGTATAATTAGAGTTTCACTTTTCACCTGCTGCATAAACACAACAATAACAAAAAAAAAACCAATGTAAAAAAAAACTCCCACAAAAAGCATGTAAAAAGTAAAAGAGAAAAAAAACACCATTAATTATCGTTAATAAATGTTTACACTTATTTATTGGTATTAAATCATTGTTAAACGCGCATTTAACATGCACTCGGTCGGGTCTCTCTGGTCAGCATAAAAACAAAGAATCATATTCACCATTCATCCACCAACACCATCAGTACACAACACACCACGTATGGTTAATGATGTTAGTACTGTTGGCTGGTTGTTATTGTTGGTGGTAGCGATGGCGGCATCTTAAAACAGGTTTTCTTCAAATTACACACACACACACACACACGAAAATGCTTTATTTTTTCCTTCTGATTTGCCTACAATTGTAAATCTTAAATATGTTTTTTTTTTAATACTGCTATTGGAACATACAAAAACTAAATAGTTATTAACAACAAGTTGCTGGTAGTACTGGCGTATCTAAGTTTAAGTTTACACAAATTGCTACCTAATACGTAGTTAACATGCACTTGAAATACTTCCGAGTATTTCAATGATTTTTGCAAGATTTTATGTTTGTTTGTTTGTTGGTTTTTTATACAATATCTTATAAATTATAAATTTTTTGAAAAAAAAAAATTACATGACAACTTTGAAATTGAAGTTGAAATTTCCTTATCCGGTCATATGTTTTTATTTTGGCTATTGGCGCGTAACAATTTCTGCAACATTGACACCGTTTCTATGGGTTGTTTCTTTTTTCTGTTTTTGAAGTTGCTCCAATTCAGATTTATTGATGTGTGATTTAATTTTGAACCGAATTCGAATACTGTATCGGTTCCGGACGCATGGTCTTACTCAGCCTGCTCAAGTTCGGGTTATAGTTCGGAACGAAATGAATAAAACAATAGTACAATCATTATTAATCTGTCTAATGTTCCGGTCAAAGTAGAAAACCTTTTTGTCAAAGAATCTTTAATTCTACCACAAAGCAAAAAACATCATTTGTTTCATTCCATCAGCATTTTTCTATCCGCCGTGAAATATTAAAAAAATAACTTAATCTTGAACTGCAACCGCTCTTTTTTCAAATAATATCGAAATGAGGTGCCAGAGGATTCAGAGGAACTGTAGGTGCTCCACCCCCCCCCTCCCCCCCCCCCCCCCCCCCCCAAAAAAAAAAATTAAAATATTTATATCTTTAAAATCTGATAGCTCAACTGTTCATTAGATAATTATATGCATTCAATTTTAGGATTAATTTACACAAGTCCCACTTTTGGATGTCCCAGTTTTTGATCGGTTCTTAGGTTTGGTTTTATAGTCTGATATCAGTTTCATTTTAGATCTAAATTTTTGTTTGATTTTGGCCTATATTTTGATCTGGATTTTAGTCTGAGTTTTGAAGATTGGTCTGAGTTTTGGTGTGTTTTTTTGTTTGACTTTGACCTGAATATGATCTGGGTTTATCTGAATCTTGATAAGATTTCCGATCTAAACATGATTTGAATTTTATAACAAATTTTCGTCTAATTATTGTTCTAAATGTGGTCTGAGTTTGGTTTTTGTTTTAATTTTAAGTCTAAAATTTGACCCAATTGCTGATCTAAATTCGCAACGTGAATGGATGTGAAAAGCTCGGTCAAGGCCCTAAATGGGCAGTAACAGTCAAACTTTGTGTTAGATTTTTAGCCCAAAAATAAACTGAGTTTTAGTCTGGATATAAGTTTGATTTTCGATCTACATATATTTGGTCTGATTTCTATTCCGATTTTTCATCCTAAATTGGGTCTGAGTTTTGTTTTTTTTTCAGAGTTTGAATCTGAAATTCGATCCAACTTCTGGTCTGAATATTGGTTAATCTTTGGTCTGAATATTGGTTCGATTATTTGTCCTTTTTTTAAATCCAAATATGTTTTGAGTAGTGGCCTGAATATTTATGTGTTTTTGATCTGAGTTGGGTATGAATTTTTTTTCGTCTTTAGTCTGACTTTTGGTCTAGATGTGGTCTTCGTTTTGCGCAAAATTTTGATCTAGTGTTTGATCTGGATGGATCTTAGTTTGATTTTTCGGTCTGAGTTTCGGTCCGACTTTTATGTCTGAATATTGGTTTTATTTTCAGTCTGATTTTTTCTGAGTTTTTGGACTGAATGTTGGTCTTATTCTTGGTATAAATTTGGGCTGACTTTTAATCGGAATATTGGTCTGAGTTGGGTCCAATTTTTGCTCCAACTTTGTTCAGTATCCTTTTAATTATAGCCAATAAATCTCGCTGTTAAATTAAAGTTTTTGATCAATATCTAAATGAATCAATTAAGAGATTTAGTTTAGCATTAATAACCAGCTTGTAAATTTTAGAGTAGCTATGATTGGTATTTCCAAAATCTGGAGCATATGGTCTCAGCAAAACAATACAATATTGTATTATTCTTTATCACAACTTAAATTTAATTGGATGATGGTCAGATTCTTTAGATTCTACTCAAGGCAGTATTAAGGGGGGGGGTTTTGGCTTCTGTTTTTGATTTAAAGTTTCGTCCTGAATCAGTTTGAAAAGTTTAAAAATGAATAAAAAATAGAAAAAATTATCGGGTCCTTGTAAAATTAGACTTACTTGAACCCTATTTTTTTCCTAAAACGTGACGTGATGGGAAGTTTTTGACCTCAGATTCGTGTTCAACGTGAAAAATTCTTTCGCAAAAACTCTATCTTATTAGCAAAACCCATGCAGTTTAGTAGGCAATCTTAAAATATAATTAATTTTTTAACGCATAACTGGTCAGATCACCACGAAAGATCTCAACCTCCTTCGGGTTCCTTAATGGCTCAAATTCCCAATTATGATATTTTTGGTAATTTTTTTGAGGTTGGGTACATCGTCAGTAGTGCGAAGTCAATGAGGTAATGAAATTATGTTCTTCACTATAAAAAAAAAATGCATTGGAATGAACATTGCATAATATTTATTTGAAAAAATTTAATTTGATTATTCTGTGAATTTTTTGTCACTTTTGGCAATTTTTTTGAGGTTAAGATTAAAAAAGTCGGAAAATATTTCCTAAAATTTTAATTTTATAGGGTCCATCAAATGTATCATCGATATAATTTATTGTATTTAAAAATCAGTTTGATAAAAATTATTTATGAATATTTTCTTCGCATGAAAATCTCCCCCGGCAAAAAATTTCTGGCTACGGCCCTAATTCTACTCTCCAAACTTGATTAGCGCATTATTTTTGTGCGATTTTCTGCTGCTTTAGGGATTCGATCGTTTGTCAATAGATTTCCTTTGGGTTTTTCCCGACCCATTTCCATTTTTGAAATTTGATGTCGTTTGCGAATGAATTCAAATCACATTTATCATTAAGAGGTCGGTGACCATTCTTGAATGCTAATGCTTTAACGAACACTCAGCCTAGGCCGCCTCCAGATGCCTCAGCAAGGTGCAATTTTGCGAAATATTCTTTCTAACAATTCAAGTAACTTCTCGTCTTTGGCCATATCTTAGCAATTTACTTCAAATCGCTAAGGATAAGAGATTATTAGAGTCCCACTTTTTCCATGAAAAGAGCTGTATTTGTCAATTCCTTAATAAAACCTGACGGCAATTGTTAGTCATCGTTTGGCTCTGTAAGAAAAAACTCACAGTGATCTCAATAAGAAAATAACTACTCTGGAAAATCGCATCGTGCACATAACCTCCGTTACCGAGTTTGAATGTGTAAATTTTAAGGCCACACGTTTGTTCGAGTGAATTTTATGGCGCACTTTATTTCGTCTGCCTGACTATGATATTTAGGTCTCATCGCCTAACCAACCTTTATTAGAAATCACTTATATTAAGAATAAATACCAAAGTATTATGAAATACGTAGCAAAAATACAATTATATAAACATATCTAACTTGTTGACAACATATAATATTATACTTTTAAATTGAAATCAAATTTCCGCGATAAATTTTTTTAATTTTTTAAGAAAAATATATATATATTTAGTATAAAAAAATAGAAAATTTCCTGATAACCCGAAGACAAAAAACCAACACCGCAACAGCAACGACGAAGCGAAAGAAGAAAAAGAGTTCAAATATTATGCAATATTTTGGCATAATTTTTATTTTTCTTTTGCTCTAGGTGCCAATCACAGTTTGAAAACTTTTTCTTCCTTTTCTTTTTGTTTTTAAGATTACCACAAAATAAAAAATGCAATAATAATGTAGCTGTTGCTGCTGCTGCTTAAATCCTCATCACCCGCTCTCGTAGTAGGTACTCATAGTGCCATTCATACTCTAGTGTGTCTTCGTACATACATATGTGATAACATACTCACACATAATGCCAAATAAAACAAAAAAGTCTTTAAAATACTTTCCCTGAATTAACATAATCGTGCACAAAACACCATCGCTGCTGTTGCTGTTGCTGCTGCTGCCCGTGCTATCCTGGCCAGAAAAGCATTTTGCACTAAAAAGTCAATGTGCGCATATGGCGCGGGAGCACCAAATGTCTATCTCGGTTGTCTATTTATGTACGTAGACATGATTTGGAGGGAGCCAAAACATTTGCCAATATACACTACCACCATAATACCACCAAAGCTTATCGCTTAAAGATATTTCACATGCATTTTGCTGTGTTTCTTTTCCTTTTTTCTCTCTGCATTGTATCACACCTTGAGGTTTGAGGATATCATCACATATATTACAATTTCCTAAAATTGTATATCAATCTGTCTTAAATATGCATTTGCTTACATATTTTCAATAGCTGTTACAAGTGAAGTTACAAGTTTGTGTTAGAAAATTGCATATCTATGGATACACGGCACATTGAGTATAACATAATAGTAATTTGGGAAGCTTGTTTTCTGAAAAAAAGTTTACTTACTCTATAAAATGTTTCAAGAGGATACACTAAATTACGGGTGGATTTTATAATTAAGTGAAATATCATTTCTCTAATTTCTACAACTGAATTTCCTGCAGGTTTTCTTTTCACAATTTCATAACGATACTAGCACTTTATGATATTGCGCTGTAATTTTATTTCTACGAACATTTTCTTATTTTTGTCTGTTAGTTTTAGAGAACTCATATACTTACGTTTGATACCCCATTTTAAAACATTTGTCGGACTTGGCCATTTAAGGTTTTAATGCCTATATCACCGGTAGAGTAGTTCTAATAATAAAAAACCCGGCAATTTCTAAATCTAAGTTGAATAATTTCTATAGAATACTAAAAAAAAGTAGAAGTCAAATTACCACGCAGAATTGACTAAGCGATATATGAAGAAAGAAACAATACTGTAGACAAATTGGTTTTAGAAGATTCGGAAATGCAACTGCCTCCGATTCGCGATTGATAATATAATGGAACAGCTTGAAATAATAATAATGACTGCTCAGTCGTTATGGCCGGAGCTAAAGCAAAGAAAAGAGTCTGCTGACCCTAGCAAACTGTTAATCCGAATAGTGGCTGGAGTGATCACAGAACACTGAGCCAGTAGAACTATGCTCCAAAAATGACAACTAGAGTTCAACGATTACTGCAAAAGTTGCAGCGATTAAGAGCAAGTTGAAATTGTTACGTTACGACGAGAGCGATCAAAAATTGTATTACCTATATGTGAACGGCCCCTTTGTTGAAAAAAAAATTATTTTTACATTATTAAATACTACTACTACTATTATGGCACAACAGCCCATGGAGGGCCAAGGCCGAGCTTTTCGCATTCATTCTTGTTGTGAGTTATATTTATACACGAATGGAAGGGACTAACAGTTTTATGCCGAATCCGAACGGCAAAGTGAAAAGCTTTTCATAGGCATTTTTTTACTCTTGGAAGTTTGCCATTGCTAGCCAAGAGGTGGTGCCATGTAGAAAAATTTTTATTTTCTATTTTTGATTTTTTTGAGCGTGCCGAGATATGAATCCGGGCACCTCTGCGTAGCAGTCCAACACACTAACCACTAGGCTACAGCGACACACATTATTAAATATTGCACAATAATTCTGTAGTAAAAGCTTAAGTTTATTTTCTTGTTACCGGACTTGTATAGCTTTGAATAGAAATTTAAAAATGAAAAAAGACCCCAAATATTATTATTATTTGGTTTTTGTTACATTCCATACAATTTTTTTTCGGTAATTTTCGGTTTTAGACCATTTTTCATCGGGTCCAAATTTCATGGAGCCCTTATAATAAAGCCAAATAATCTCCATTTTTCGCGATTTGCCATTTTCTTTGCGGTTATTTGAAGTCATTAGTCTTTAAACTGTGCGCAACGGATTCCTGGAGATATGCGAAATTTTGTAATGAAAATTAAAGTGTGAGTTTATTCATTTAAATCATATATGGCTGTTTTTTTTTTTTAATTGAAAAGGGAATAAAAAGTGTTATAGGTTTATCATGGTATCATGCTACAACCGTATTCCATCTTACGGGCTATTTATGGATCCCATCCCAAAAATTTTCTTGTTTGAAAACAAACCAGTCAATGACCCAATATTGGATCTCTTGGAAGCTAGTGCTGCTCATAGATCGGAACAAATGGTAGTGGGAAGAGACCAAGCCCGGCGAATACGGCGAATGTGGCAAGACTTCCCACCGAAATGTTTTCAATATATCTTTGACCACTTTCGATCATTCAGGTTGTTTCTCGATCAGTGCGTAGTTCCAATTGTTCATTTTGTTGTGCTTAGCACACTCCATTAACAGTTTACCCGGTTGAAGCAATTCATAGTTCAGCACACCTTTTCGGTTCACGCAATGCTTTTTTTTTTGGCACCAAACTCGACATTTTCCTTACATAACAAATATTCAATGCTTCAACTTCACGATTGATGACGTATTTGATGTTTACGCTTGTTGAAACGTAATATCGCGACTAAAAACTACATAACACTATCCCAGCGACAGCTAATCGATAAATCCGCATTTCATATTTATACACCTGGTAAAAATTACAACAGATCAATGGTATCTTTAATTTTCTTGAGAATAATTACCTTTTATTCAAACTGTTTTCAAATTCGCCAACTTGTCGCACAAAATTGTCACTCGCCAGATTTTAAAGTTTATGACGAATGAAATTTTGCAAACCCCAAACCACAAGCTGGTTTGCGAACCAAGATAGGCCTATAAAACTTGTGTTCGTCGATATATGTGTGTCATTAAGTGTTTAGAATATTTTATAATTACCAAAACATATGAGGAAAACTGTTCTGCATTATCCAAAGACTAGTTGCGAAGATTCCTTTCCTTTCCATTTATTTCCTTTCCTTTCCATTTATTTTCTTTCCTTTCCTTTCCTTTCCTTTCCTTTCCTTTCCTTTCCTTTCCTTTCCTTTCCTTTCCTTTCCTTTCCTTTCCTTTCCTTTCCTTTCCTTTCCTTTCCTTTCCTTTCCTTTCCTTTCCTTTCCTTTCCTTTCCTTTCCTTCCCTACCCTACCCTACTCTTACCCCAACCCAAATATCTTTCAAGTAAAGCAAATAGAACACAACTTAAAAATTTTAAAATAATTATTAAAAATAATTTTTATTACAAATTATTGGTATATTTTCTTTTTAAAATAAATATATATGAAAACGTACAATTGTAGTTTTATGCTGCCATAAAACTTTCAGTGATCATATGTGATGAAGACGTTCAAAAAAGTTGATTTTTTTTTTGCAACAGAACAGATTGCAAAGCATTGTTTCTTGAAAATTTTAAAACTTTACACTAAATACAATCGAAAAAAAAATTAAATTTAATTGAATTGAAGGCTGCACTTGAGCATTGAACGTCTTCAAAATATACATACAAACATATCTACAAATATAATAAAAAGAATAATTTATGTATGTAGTACTGCAAAGAAAAAGTATTTTCAAAATAAGTAGTAGTAAATAAGTTCAAAGTATTTTTTTTGTTTAGTTTTGTTTTTATATGCATTTCTGTGTGTATGTATTTATGTAGTTAATTTAATTATTATTATTTTAATTATTTAGGAATTTAAATTACACTATTTTAATAATTATTTCTTTGATTTTTTTATTTTATTTTATTTATTGCATTCAACTATTGATTTTTTTTTTTTTTTTATTTGCTGTGTGTTTAATATGTATGCATACGAATGAATTACTTTCGGTTTATTGTTACATTTTAGGCGTTGTTCTATATGCATATTCATGATTTTTTTTTTTTTTTTTTAATCTCTTGTTGCACTGATGTGAATTACAAAATTACTGTTAAAACATACAATTTTTATATGCAAAAATCATTACAAAGTCTTTATACAATAAGCTGCATATTTTAGTTATTATTTTTGTCGTTTGTTTGTATCTACTTTACAAAAAATGTGCCAAATAGGCGGCGTATTTTGTGTGATTTATTTTTACACAAAGAAAAAAATTCTAAAAAATTTAAATTTTCATTATTTTAAAGCTTTAATATTTTTTTTTTCTTTTTTAGTTTTGCATAAAATTTAATTTATATATGTGTGTAGACAAAAATTTGAAATCCTAATAAAATTGCATATAGAAAAAAAAAGAAGAATTAGAATAAAACTTAATTGCAGTTATTGACATATTTCTTTCTATATTAACAATTTTCGTTTTATATATTTAAAGACGAATATTGTTTGTTTTTGCTTTTGATTTTAAATGTAATAACATAATTATCGAAAAAAACATCGATGAAAAACTAAATTTAAAACTTGCAAAATTTAAACAATAAAATGACATTAAAAAATAATTTTTATGTATATGTATGTAAATAAAATAGCGTAATATTTTAACAGTGTTGTTTGTTGTTTTAGCTGATTGATTTGACCTTTGAATTAAATAGTATAACCTCTTTGGGGAATGCTTCACACCTTTGGGCTGTAATGAATTGAAAAAAAAACAACCGAAATTAAATATTAATCAAGCAATTAACCAAAAATGATAATGAATTAATATTATTTAATTTATTTCACTGAATGATTTTTGAAATGAAGTTACTTACCTATTTAAAATAAATATTTTCGAAATTAGCTGCTGCTTTTGTATAAACCACATTCAAAACTCCTCCATCATCATCATTCAGCTCCTTAATTCATAACGTCTTCATACTTCTGCTACTTCACCCATTATCATCTTCATCATCATTCATCATTAATTTGATGTAAAATTAACGCGTTTCAACATTTATTACAATTATAATACTTATTAATTAATTAATTAAATTTATACTCTTTTATTTCTTCGTGGTTGGTTTCTTCTTTCTGGTTCTTCTCTTTTTATGGTTGGTTTGGTTGTTTTTTTTTTATTTTGTTTGTGTATATATATAAAAATGTTAATTTCTTTAACTGTGTAGTGTTGTAGTGTTTAAAAACCCGCCCTTGCCACCCTTATTTTTTTTATTAAAAAAAAAAACATATTCTCTTAGTTTACGATAAGAATGGATTTGATGATGCTGCTGTTGCTTCCGGTTTAATCCAAGGCATATTATTGTTGTTATTATTATTCTGTAAAACAAAAAATAATAATAAGAAAAAGAAAGACGAATAGAATAAGTTTTAGGTAATCATGAGTTAAAAATTCAACAGGTTAGTATTATTGCAGATAAATAGTAAATAGTTTGGTACAAAAGAAGGAAGACTCTAAGTTACGTTTATTTAGTAATAAGATGTTAGTAAAATCTATTTAACGCATGCGTTTCATTTTTGCTATCATCTACTATACACATAAAATTCAGGTACTATATATTTAGTTACTACTTTTCTCTATTCATCTACTAATATTCATTATTAGCACATAGTTTTTAATTATAGTTGTGCGTCTAAATAAATTTACATGCGTATTTGTTTGTTTATTATTATTGTTTTTTTTTAAGAGAAGAGGAGGTAGTTTACCCTGTTTTTCTTTTATTTAAGCGTCCAAGCCTCCATTGTTGGCTACAAGATACAAAATTCCAAATAAATGTAAGTTAAGTTAAAAAAGCAAACATTTCATTTAACATCGATTTTAATTATGTAGTTAAAGGTTTAATTTTTAATATAAGAGCAGGCATTAATATC
This sequence comes from Toxonevra muliebris, assembly GCA_963691655.1. Lineage (NCBI taxonomy): Eukaryota > Metazoa > Arthropoda > Insecta > Diptera > Pallopteridae > Toxonevra > Toxonevra muliebris. Next base: position 33,962,414 of record OY829326.1, on the reverse strand, counting down.
AATACTTGTTTATTTAGCACTAACATTCCATGATGCCTTAGCCTTTGGACTTAGTAAGGCAATACATTTATGTACATACTTAAAGTGAGAACTTTACTTAATAATTCCTTACCAAAATCATAAATTATAAATATTTTCACGGCTCTATATATTTAGTTCTAGTTCTTATGCTGCATTGAGCTTTTGCTAGGTTTCGATTAATTCTTAAAAAAGCCTCACTGAAAGTTAAAATACTTCACTGAATTCAGGCTTCATTAAATTATTTTCGGTTTCCTTGAATTCTTGCAATTCTCGCTCATAAAAGATTTTATTGAGCTCTTAAAAAGGCTTTATTAATTTCTTAAAAGGCTTCACTTAATTCTTCATTCAATTCTTATTCGGCTTCATTGAATTCTGAAAAGGCTTTATTTGTATTATATTTATAAAAGGTTACATTGAAATTTTTAAAAAATTCATTGCATTCTTAAAAGGAGATCAAAATTCTTAAAAGGCTGCATTGAGTTTTTAGAATGTTTGAATTCTAAAAAGATTTCCTTACTAGACTTCATTGAGTTTTTAAGAGTACTTTATTGAATTCTAAAGACTTCACCTTTAATGATAAAGGCTTCATTAAATTCTTGAAAAACTCACTGATTTTTTAATGCGTTTAATTGTATCTTTAAGTTTTCTTCAAAATAGTAAGAGCCTCAACGAATTCTTAAATGAATTCTTGAAACGCTTCACTAAATTCTTATTAGGCTTCACTGCTTTTTAAAAAGATCTTATTAAATCTCCAAAAAGCTTCATTAAATTTTAAATAGGCTTAATTGGATTCATAAAAGGTTTCCTCTTAACTGGTTTAAATCTTAATTGAATTCATAAAAGACGCTTCATTAAATTCTTACAAGGCTTTATGGAATTCTTAAAAGACTCCATGGAATTCTCTTCATTGAATTCTATAAATGGCTTTAATGAAATTTAACTGGGCTTTATTGAATTCTTGAAAGACTTCAACGAATTTTTGAAAGTTTTCATTGAATTCTTAAAAGGTTTCAATGAATTCGCCAAAGGTCTCATTGAATTTTTAGTCTGGTTTTATTATACTTTTAATAGCTATAAAGTTTTCTTAGTAGACTTCATTTATAAGATTTTCATTAAATCCATAAAAGATTTCATTAAATTCTTCAAAGGTTTCATGCATTCTTAAAAGGTTTCGTTTAATTTTTGGAAGGCTACATTGAATTCTTACTAGACTTAATTGAGCTCTTAAAAAGCTTTATTGAATTCTTAAAAAGTATATAGCAAATACCCTTGAATTATCGAAAAATATCAGAAATTATATAAAAACTTCCATAGCCAAAAATCACCTGCTTAGTGATAATAAAAATGGTAATCGAAAAGTATTAAAGTTAAGCTAAGTATTTATATAAAATTCCAATGCCTTGACTTTTAAAATCACATATTATTTTCGATACCTTTCCCCAAAAAGCTTTAATAATTCATTTTTCAGCATACCAGGTAAAATTCAGTTTCGAGCTACTTATTTGTAACTCAAATAATAAGAAATCAAATAATTTATTTCATTTGAAAGATAAACAATTTTTAAGTTTAGCTGATAACTTTTGTACACAAAAAACAAAAATAATAAATATTATAAAGCAACAACAAATTCAATTTAACAAACTAAAGAATCATCAAAAACAAAAACTAAAAACTCAGAATCAACAAAAATCAACAACATTATTCAAAAGAAAACAAAAAAAAAACAACAAAGTATACAACACAACTTCAATAAATAAATACAAAAAAATAAACTCAACAAACGAAAAGGGAATAATTCAAACAATTTAACCTCAACAGCAAACCACAAACAACGTTACCATCTCAACTTCTACGTTTGTATCTGTCTGGTACTCACATCCAACATTTTACAATTCCCCAAAGTTAAAGTATTCGGTGCATTTTCATCATAAAAGCCATAACTAAATAATGAACCGCCGCCACCTTCGCCGCCGCTACCTGTTGCATCATTTCCCAGTGAACTTATCAATGGTGAAATTTTAATGCCAGGCGTTGAAGCCAAAGATGCCGCAAAAGCATTGCTATAACCACCGCCAGCATGAATGTGACTGAATGATGCTGATGATGATGATGTTAATAGTGGTAGTGGTGGTGGCATTTGTGGAGGTGGTGATGATGATGATGATGATGGAGAAGCATCAACTACAGGATATGAAAAGAGGTGGTTGGTGGTGGTTGCAGCATGATGGTTGCTGCTGCTATTGTTATTGCTCTGTGTATTATTATTGAATGCATTGAATTGAGCAGTAAAAGTTGAGGATGAAATAAAATTAGAATTATTATTGGTAGAGGTGGTGGTGTTGGTGCTTTGATTATTGGGGGATGAGTATGAAAAATAATTGAAACTCAATTCATTTGGTTTCGATTTTTCATATGAATCTGTAGTAATTTGCATATCGCGTATATTATCAACGCTATGACTAGAATAGAAACTATTGTTGCTACTTTTACTGTTGTTGCTGTTGCTATTGTTGTTGTGGTATTTGTTGTTGTAATTGTTATTGTAAAACTCATTTTGTAGATGCGAAGTATTGAAAACATCATAATCACTTTTTGAATACTGCATTTGTTGTTGCTGATATTGACTATTATTAATTATTGCTGTTGTTGTAATTCTGTTACTATTGCCGTTATTGTTGTTGGTGATAGAAGCATTTAATTGCGAATTGGTTTCAAGTTCATCAGAATCATAATTAATTAGATACGAATCTTTGGATACGTTTTTCTTTTAGTTGTTCGGTTTTTTGATTTTTAGTTTTCATGCGTAAAGCAAAATATTATTATGAAAAGTATAAAGAAGAAAGGTAATTAAAGAAAAGAAAGAAATTTGAGAAAGAAATTAGAAAATCATAACGTGAATTTAACAAAAAAAAAAAATAATAATTATTATTATTATTGCATAAATACTTAATGTATACTGAAAAACAAAAGCATTGCAAAATGCATGAAATTATGAAAAAATATTACGATAAATAAATATATGAGCTTCGCATTAATATCAACGAAATTGCACAGCATATGCTTATGCTAAAATCACCATCCTATATCATTCACCCCCACGGTAAAATCTTCAATTTAGATCAATTTCACGTTCAAGTCAAAAATTTACCTGTGATGCTGCATTTGAATTGGCAACCGGCGCCCATGGATCCTGATTGATAGTCATTGCGAAGGGCTGTTGTTGTTTCAATTGATTAATGGACGGCACCTGGAAAAGTAGTAAACAAAAATCATGAATTAAATTCAATATTCCAGACTGTATGTAATTAATTTAAAGACTTACTGCTGGTTGTTGTTGTTGGAATAAATTAGTTTTAGGTGGTGGTACAATCGTATCACTGAATGGATTGTATGCAGCATTACCTCCGGTTTGCGTTTGTGTTTGTATCGGTTTAATTAAATTATCCAAATTAACTAATGATGAATTTTCACCCAAAAAGGCTTGAGGTGTGTTCAGCTGTTTCTTTGAATTCGTTGTCATTGTTGAGTTTAATAATGATAGTGGATCCAAATCATCTAGTAGCGATGCTGTATTTGATAGTAGAAAAATATAAAATAAAAAATTTTAATTATTTAGTTTAAGATTATTATACGGTTTCGAGCCGTGCGATTAATCGATTTAACGATCATGCTGATTAATCTTAGTTTTGATTAACCAATTAGTTTGGATCCTCGATTAATCCTAATCCTTTTTAATAGATCAATTTAGTTACTCGATTAACCTTAATCGTGATGGCTCGATACATTAAATTTTTGATTGATTCTAGTCTTGATTAATTGATATATCTTGCTTAATTGATATACTCAATCTTCTCTTGATTAGTTAAGCCTATTAAATAATACCCGTCCTAATAAATAGGCTAATTTCAATTCCGAATCAACTGTAGTCCTGATTAGTTTCTCTATTATTTAAATCGCTATTATCGATAAATTTAGTTTTCCAATAAATTCCAAACCGAACTAACCGATTTATTCAATTTCTTTACTAATTCTAGCCCCAATTAATCGATTAATGCAGTTTCTCAACCAAGCTACTTTTTGACTAATCAAGTCTCGTATTGGAGCTCTCGTTTGATTATTTTTTTATTCTAAATTCAGTTTCTTGTTTAACCAGTCGTGGTGAATCGGTTTATAATATTTCTCGATTAAGTCTATAAGGAATTGATTCTAATTCCGCAATTAATTCAAAACCTAAATAATCGATTTATTTGGATTTTCAATCAATCCTGATCATTATGAATCGATTGTCGTTGATCCTATTAATACAGTTTCTCGACTAATCATGTTTTTTTATCAATAATAGCTTTGAACTGCAATAAATAATCGGTTATTCAAAGTTTGGATCAATCAGATATACCCATAAATTTGTAAGCTCATTTACCATTATTATTATTCGGTCCACTTATAGAATTGTTACTTAATAAATCTCCAGTCTTATTACGGTTAGTGATAATGTCAAATTCATCCATGTCAGGTGATGGTTTCTAGAAGAGTGTGAAATTAAATTATATGCAAATAGAAAAGTTATTATTATAATCAAAAGAAGTACCTTAACTCCAGTTGTTTCTAAGGTCTTCCAAGGATCATCATTAACCGTTTTCGGCGCCCATGGATCATCAGAAACTACAGCAGCTGCACCAGCAGCAGCCCCTACGCCAGCGCCTGCTCTTGTATTTTCGTTTAACCATGGATCTGCTGTAGCATTTGAAGATGCTAAAAGGGATGGAGCAGCAGCTAAAGGAGCTGCCGCCGTTTTCGCGTACCACGGATCACCAGCTGCAGCACCAGCTATTAAGTTACCATTTATAGCAGCAGCACCGGCTGCGCCGCCACCATTACTGTGCAACCAACCTTCAGTCGATGAACCCGATGCAACAGACGGTGATTGTGTACGCAATGCTGCCCAAGCATCACCATTAGTGCCACTCACAACGCCACCCACAGCGCCCAATGGAGCAGAGGCAGTAGCTGAACGCATAGCGGCTGAAGGTTGCCAAGGATCGATAGGTGGTGATGAGGTGCCAGACCAAGGGTCAGAAAGCTATGAAGAAATAAATTAAATAATGAATGGAGGTTTTAAAATAGAAAACACCAACACACGAAACTCACCTGACTCGAAGCTCTGGCCGGCGTGCCCCATGGGTCACCACTACCGCCAACAGCACCCAATGGTGGACTTGAGATGCTAGTAGCGCCCAGCGATATATCCAGCAAATCTAATAAATGGCTTTGTGGTTCGTCTTTTTTCTTTGGCGGGCCAGACCTGGAATTGTCACCACTATTCAAAGAGAAATAAATTAGATATTCCACACGTCTTCAAGTATACTTACTTAAAGTCCTGTTCACTTTGACTCAAAGCCAACTGCAAACGCACATCATCACTACGCCGTTTAGCTTCTTCTTGTTCGGCTTCTTCGCGTGACATTGCCATTGCCAGCTGCAACTGTAATTCTTCTTCGCCTGCAGTTTGCGGACGTACCATTTCCAATTCGGATACTGTTTTCGGTTCTTCTTGCCAACCAGGAGGCATATCACGATGCGATGGACCATCAATATAACCATCACTACCAAAACCGCTGGGAAATTCATTGAAACGTTCTTTCGCGCGCAGCGCTTTAAAACGCTCAGCCTTCAAGCGTTCATCATCTTTGAGCAAATTCACCAGTTGCTTCGCTTTTTCACGCACGTGTGTCCCTTGATCTTTACCTTCCTCAAAGTACACAAATTCACGTAGCGTTTGTATGGCGAAAATATTCTCTTTACACTGTTGTGCCACCTTCTCCGTACCAGTCTTAATCAAATACTCGAGCAGTATAAGCGCCTTATAGACGTGACGCCAATTCTTGCCATGATCATTCAAACGTTTCCATATCATTTGCATTATTTCCGAAAAGGCAACAACATTATACGTTAAATCGGCTACTTCAGCCATTATCGTTGCTGAGGGACCCCATGGATCGTTTGAGGTCGCCTCACGCACTTTAACCTGGGAAAAAATTAGTATTAGAAATTTTAAACGATATAAAATCAGGATTGCACGAATAAACGATTAATCGAAGTATATTTTTAATCACCATTTCGATTAATCGATTAACAGAATTTTAATAAATTGATTAATCAAGTTCTTAGATTAAAAAATAATCGATTAAAAAAAACTCTGCTACCGATTTAAGCAGAATGATTCAAAGCATTGATCAAAATTCTTTTTAATCAAATCATTCGATTAATCTTTTACTGTTTCCTCCTCACCTGGGCATCGGAATAATTATGCGCAAGATTTTTAATATTTCTGCGAAGACCGGCAACATTAACTTGCATATCGTCTTTTTGTTTCTTCACTTTAAATTAGAAGAGAACAAGGAAGAAAACATTTTGAAAAACAAATACAAATTTTATTTTGATTTTTTCTTTTTTTTTTTGTTAATTACATTTTTATCTATTTGCCACATTGTTATTAGAAAAGAAGTCATGCTTTCATAATATAATTAAATTTTTTATAAATTTTCAATCTGTTTACTTTGCTCTATTCTTAATCTAAAAGGTTATGTTTGTTTTTGGAACCTTAATTTAGGACTTTCTTGAAATTGGAAATGAAATTTCCTGAATCAGCGACCACTTATCAACAGAACAATTGAAAGGATATAAGTCTAAATAACATTGTACGAGAATATAAAAAAAAAATGTGAATAAAACGGCTGTAATTGGTACTGGATTTAGACGCCAGCAAACATTCTCGTATTTTTGTTATTTTTTACAAGTATTAAGCTTGACAAATATGTTTATCATCTCAAAAACAAAATTTGACACTTAGACCCTTTAGACTTGCACCCCTTTAACTATCAATTTAACTATACATGTGTTTGAAATTTCAAATATAAAGAAAGCTTTACTCTCTGGCGGGCAGTTCACAAAAGCAAATATCTCTCTTCTCTTTTTCAGATAAATTCTCTAGAACAAAATTTTTCAATGATGTAGCACTACAAACTTTTAAGATTTTCAATGCATAATGAAATTTGTTTTGCATTATCATAAAATTTCAAAATGATAGGTGTGTGCAAGTTGGGCCTTCATGTAAGTAAGGCAACCTACATTCGGTATATTAAAGAACGCCTAGGGTCGTGAAAAGTCATAGATATCAGGCAAAAATAAAGTTCTCGTCAAGATATACAAGAATTTGTCGCTAAATTGCAGTAATAAAGGAAAAATGGATTTTTTGAGGCTCCGGCAAAACCATGTCCAACTTACACGAACTTCCCCTAATGAAATGAACAGTAATTTACCAAAAAAAAATGCTATTAAGCTCTTGGAATATTAAGTTTATTTATTGAAAACTTGATGCTTCCAGTGTTTGAGAACTTTCAGTTCGAGAGTAGTCATTGGGCACTAGACCTTAATTATTACTTTCTTCTTAGAATAATTTGAAACTTATTGAAGTATTTGAGAATACTCAAACATGAATTCAATTTAAGTCATTCTTATATTTTTCGAAAGTGTGTGGATATCGCCTTTGTCTGATTTTCTTCAAAACACAAAGTTTGGTTGAGATTGCAGTAATATTTAAAAATTTGCATATGGAGGGATAGCAGATTCTTTGACCTTGTCATTTTTTGTTTTATGTTCTATTATAATTCAGCCGTTTTTTTTTTTTTTAATGATTTAAATATCACACCCGTATAATGAAAATTTATATTTTTTTAATAAAATTTCAAGTTCAAGCGATGCTTTGAAAGCTTTTCTCTGTCAAATCCGACGAAGACTTAGTAATTTTCTACATATTTTTCATATTTTAAGTAAGACTACGATTAAGATTTAAGTTTTTAAGGTTTTTACGGATAAAATATCCATTGATGTCGAGTGACAATTTTTAGTGTAAAAATCCTTTTTTTAATTTTTTAGGAAAGCTTTGTCTTTTTTTTACTTAGATTTAATATATTTTTTCAATCCGATAAAGATTAAGTGGTCCATCTGTGATCGTTTAAAGATATGCACCTTCTCGAAAAATTAAAAAAAACGCATATTTGTAACCACCCTTCACTCCTAAACGAAATGGTATACAAAAGAAAATCGAAAGATTTCATTCCATTCCATACCATTTTTTTTTTATTTTATTTGAAAAAATTTGGAAAGGACCTGTAAGTAAGACGAGAAAAGGTTCCAGTAAACAAGTTTCAAATAATTTAAAGCTTTAATATTTTAAAAACATGACTTCTATAGAACTAGTAATACCTAATAAAAAGTAAAATATAATTATTTGTTTATTTAAAATTTGAGTTAATATTAGTATACAAAAATAACAAAAATAAACTCTCAAGTAGTCGTAAATATATTTGTTAATAATTAAAAACCCAACAATTATAGAGGGGAAAGAAAGAATGAAAGAATCATTCTTTTTAAAAAAGGACAGAGGGGAAAATAAATTTGTTAGAACATTTAAATTTTTTTTGGAAAAATAAAAGAAAACACATTTTAAAAGAAAACAACAGCGAAAAAAATTAAACAATAAATAAAAATTGTAGTTTGAGATAACATTGGATAAAGTTCCTTTGTTTGTGTGTGTGTGTGATTAGGTAGGAGTTTTTTGTGTTTTTGTAAATTTATATGGCAAATTGCTATTTGCAACAAGTTTTTCATTAGCGCAAGTGCACATTCTTTAGAAAAGGAGGAGAAGAACATACTCATTAAAAAAAAATAAAAAAAAATGAAAAACATTGACAGTGAAAATATAAGAACAAAAGTTTTTCAATGATTTAAAATTTGCAGATTTATCTGCTGAGAAATAATGCGATATAGTAGAATTGCACAAAACTTTCACACATTTAAAACATAAACTAATAAAATTAATTAAAGTAAATTAAATTAAAAATGATAGTGAAACATAATAAACATTTTAATTTTGGAATTTTTAATGATAATAGAAGAAATATTGCGGATGGATTATAATGATGTCGATGGTCGTACATCTTGATGACAAGATGTATATAAATGTTCTTTGTTATTTTCGTCCCATGTATAAGAAGAAACAATAAATTCATATTGAATGGAGAACTTGATTCTAGTTTTGTCCTCAAAAGTTCAGAACATTTTTTAAAAAAATTTATCGAAAGCTGAAAGATATAACTTAGGTACTTTAGATCCAGAAGAACTAAATAATAATTATACTACAACAAATTTATTTTATTATGGTCTTGCAGAAATTTTAAAATTATTTTCGAATAATTATCTAATTTTATTATTTTTTAGTAAACAATTATTAATTTCGAAAGTTTATTTGTAACTCAATATTTTATGATTTATGGGGAATATTTTCTCTCACATAATTTCGCTATGAATTTATTCTCTTTTCAACACTTGAGGGCGGGCTTTATGGTTTATATTTCAATGAAATGTAGAATGTAATTGAAAGCTGTTGAGAATATGTATGTATATAAATGCATGGGTGTCTGTGTAAATATGTAAAAATGTAAATGGAATAAAGTTGTCTAAGAATTATATAAAACATTAATTTTTAGTTAAGTACTTTTTTTTTTTTTGTTTATTTAAATAATTCAATAAAAATGTAAAAAAAAAACACATGTCTTTTTTTTTTAAATTGTAAAATAACACGATTAAACTTACTTTTTATTTTTGTTTGTTTTCGTTAGGCTTATTTAGTTAGAAAACTTTTTTTGTAGGTTTTTGTAAAGATTTAAATTTTTTGGTTTGTATTTTTGTTGATTTTGCTGATTTATGTGATCCAAAGCAAGCTATGAGATACAAGATACAAGATAATACAATACAATCAAATCAAAGAAAATGACAAGAAAATAATACAAAACAAAACAACAAAAACGCACATTTTAAAGGATTATTATATGTAGGTAATTATTGTTTTTGTAGTATAAAAATTTAATAATTTGAATAAATATTATAATGAATTGTATAAAAAACACTGGAAGAGTTTAAAGAAAGTATAATATATATGTAAAAAGTAGAAATAAAGATTATAGATGAAACTTTTGAAATAACTGGAATAAAATATAGTGGAAAATTTCAAGATGAAAATAAAGGAAAGAAGATACAAACAAGAAAGGTTAAACCTTCAAGGGAAATATAAACTTCAATTGCATAGAACAAAAATTTATAATCACCAGCGATTCATTTTAAATAAAGTATCTTTTAATTACTTTCATTCAAAATCGTAGGAAGCAATAATGCTTGAAGACTTCGTATATAGGAATCATAATGTTTATTTACATTCTTAGAGACTGGACAAAAAAAATGTAATCTGGTTTAAAAAAATTGTAGAAAGAACAGTTTAACCTTCCCATTCTTTCAGAATGGATTGAAAATTATTTAAATGTTTCCATTCCCATTGCCAGTGATTAGATTTAGAGAATACATCTAACTTTTAACAAGTTTAAATTGATAGATTTCATTCCATTCTTTAATATATTTTTTTGTTTTCGGAGTTTTTCGGAGAGATTCACCATTGCCCAGAGTTTGTAGCTGCTCGGATATGAAATATTTTATTAGAAGAAAGTTTTGAACAATAAAACTAACTGAGGAAGCCAACGTACTAAACCACTGAGCTACAGCGACCACTTCACTAAAAAGAAAAATAGTTGAACCTACTAATTCAATACTCGCCGCCGCAATCGGTACAATTTAATTAGGAGTAAGTTGGGATTACGATAAGAGTAATGGAACGAATTGCCAAGTTTTTATCAAGTTAATCTTTCCAGGTCACAAGAAAACAAAAAAAAAAGTTTATACTATACCAGATCGGCTTCTTATTCGTTGTAAGATATTTGAAAAACTTTTTAGGTTATTCTTCCCAGATCACAAGAATCTATATATAAATACGACCCATATATTTTTGTCATACGCTTTTACTTGCGTTAACATCAACGTATGCGGATAAAAGTTACATAATTCTGTGGCAATAAGGAATAACAGCTAAACTCAAAAGTCGACTATAAACCTGTTTCATTATAAAACCCAAAATATTGAAAGTTCTTAAATAATTATTGGAGTTTAATTCTTAAAAAACTATGGAGACTGCTAAATTTCCAAAAAATTTTGAAAACTTTCAACATTTTGGGATTTATAATATAAAATACGCAGCAGGTTTTTATTCCACTTTTGAGTTTAGCTGTTATTTCTTATTGCCACAGAATTGTTAAGGTAATGTGTGCTAGATGTACACAATATATTATGTTTTCGTATATGTTGACGTTAACGCAGGTAAAAACAGGAAGAATATAGTAAGAAGAAGATAACCTAAATACAACAACAAAATACATGGGAATTCAGATTCGGTGTGTTCATTGGTATAAAGATCATACATGTGGGAGGAGTGGAATGAAAGAAATAGCAAAACAGCGTTTTGTACATGCCAACGTTGTGTGAGCGCTCATGTAATTACTCTCTCATATACTCTCTCTCTCTCTCTTTGCCCATTGATTGCTTCAGCGTTTGGGATATCTATGTACCAACGATGCCAACTTGTAGGGAATTCCCCGATTTGCGGGGAATTTTACTTGATGCGGGGAAACGGGGAATGATATGTTTTTTTTCGGGGAATTTGAAGTCGTTCAGCTTTTAGTAATTAAAGTCTGTAGAATATTTTTTGTCAAATTTTATGTAATGTAAAAGTTTAACTTATGAAACATTTCATATTTTGAGTCTTACAATTTTCATATTTTCTTAAGCAGGCCCTATAATTTGTTGGTTTGAAGAAATCGATTTTTAAAAAATCAGATAAGTATTATATTTCGAAAGTATTTTATTAAAATTTCAGAGAACGCAGAGTGCTTTTGCAGATATAGACGATTATAGCGGCGAGTGTCAGTCAGGCCAAAATAGTCGCGCGGCTCTTCGACTTCCCTTTCGGCCGTTCAAAAAGGCTTAGCTATGCCTTCGTCCAGCACCTCCTGTTTAACTCTAAATTATATGTTAAAAACCGATAGTCAAAATTTTGAACCCGTTTTTCTCAAAACAAAGGTTTTGCCATTTTTTATTTGAATCAAAAGAAATCCCATGTCTTCTACTTTGAGAACTTTGATGTACAAAAGTGGGCTGAAGCTTATATGTTAAGAATTCCGGAGTCAGAAAGTACGTTTCTATAAACCTACCAGTCCCATAAAAATTTGTTAAGTTTTGGACCGAGAAAGTTTAGGGTCACCTAAAAATAACATTCACTTCGTTTTCGTTTCGTTTTTGTACAATGTTTATATGGAAAGAGCGTGTAGCGCTGTTATAATATGAAATTATACCAATGCACTATGGTCCAAAAACCGTTTTTTTTTTGGCATAAAGCAGTATAAAAGAGATATTTGTCTGAAACTTTGTATAAATACTTCTGGTACCATATTCATAATAGAATACAAAAATGGGCCAAATCGAATAAGTGCCACGCCTACTTCCCATATTTCGCAGATATAAATCTGAAATTGAATATGTAACCTCACAGCAGATTTTAGGGGCAAAATTTTAGGGGTCACAGCCCCGCGACCTTTCTCCTTCTCAAATAAGAAATATTTCAATACTTCATGTTAATTCATTGTTATATTATCCATAATTCATATAATTAATTATTCTTATTGCTTGCATTTAATTATTTCGTTAAGGTTCGGATATATCACAATTTCTTTCTTTATTGAGTAACTTAGTTACATACAGTAGTTACATATTGCTACTGAAGTCGTTTTCCACTAAAAAAGCAAAGTCTTCTTCAGGAGGAAGCGGAACTAACTTGCTTTGTTCGGAAGAAAGCGTTTTCCATATCTTACTTGGCCTCAGACGTACTCTCTTTTACAAAATACGCCAAATCTTTACTCTCTGATTTTTAAGCCGCAATTGTAGTAGCATGAACAATTATATCAATGTTGTGATTTTGTTCCAAAAAAAGATCAGTTACCAGCTTCTGCATAACTAGGCTGAGTTCATCCCATTTTACTTGAACATGGGTTTTCCTAATATTTATCATTAATTGCAATTATAACGAATGCAGAAACCCACTTTGGGAGTTTTTTTTTAAACCGATTCAACATTTTGTTACAACGCAGACGTTTTTCGATAACAAAACCAAGCAAATTTCGTTTTTTTTCTACTTATTTTTATCTTTTTCTCCCAAATTCAGTTCATTCTTATTATTTTTTTTTTTTTTGAGAACCCAATCGCAAACCACATCATTTTTACGACTACTCTCTTGTCAAACTCAAAGCATTTCTTTGTGTGCAATTCAAAAACGGGCAAAAGTTTTTAATAACACATTATTCTGAATACTTTTGTTGATAACTTGGCATTTGCAACTTTTTGCTAAGTAATATTCCATAAAACACAAACACAATTGTTAGGTTTTATATAAAATTACACGTGAACAAAACATTACACAATTGGACAACAACACACAATTATGAAAAAAGTAGCATTAACCATTTATTTAACACACCTTAACTAATGTTTTCCATATTTACACTTTATCTACGTTTTAAATTTTAAAGAAATATTTACGCTTAAAGGCAGTCAATGTATTTCCCAAATTTTTGTCAAGTCAAGTTGATCGTGCGCCAAAAATAAAGTGTTGTTCATAAAATTAAATCCAATATATTTTTTGTCTATCTTGAATATCTAGTTTCAGAAAATCGATTCAGTTTTAAAATATAAAATCATAAAAAATTTGACTTTATGCCAAAAAAAAATTGACTTTTGGACCATAGTGCAATGCGGGGAATTCGATCGGGAAATTGCTCAAGGGTTATCGAGGACAGAAAAAAAATGAGTTGGCATCCCTGCTATGTACTTTCTTTCTTTCTCTTTCCACTATGATGTCGTTGTTTTTGTTTCGTCGTTATTTTTCGAAAGCAAATCTAGATAATAAATTAAGTACGAGCATAAAAAAATGGCCGATTTTCAACCACTGGGGGTTTCGAGTAAAGCTTCTTTTTAATTTTCTCATTTTAATCCTCCAGCATGCACGGTCTTCGTTTGCAATTCTTCATTGCTAAAATATTTTATTCATTTCAATTGTAAATCTAGGTGTTGTTTTAGACGGTGTCTTGGGTATATAAATTTCGGCAGCACCCAAGCTTTTCATTTCTTCATCATCAGCAGCCCAAACAAAAACATAATACAATTGACCAATGCCATCGTATTATCACTGTGATAAGACTAGCTTTTGAAAAGAAACAGTATGGCACGAAATCCATAGAGTAGTGTATATAAATTTCGGCCGCGCCCAAGCTTCTCATTTTCTCTCAGACAGCGTAGCTGGACGAAAGACAGCTAGTAATAGCAAATATTCCTCAACATCAGCCAAAACAAAAACATGATATAATTGAGCAATTAATCACTGTAATAAGACTAGCTTTTGAAAAGAAACAACAATCAGAGAACGCTTTACTGGCCAATATTTTCTGTTTGAGAACTACTTAACATACTATACAGGGTGACAAATGTAAAGTGACGCAAGTTTAATACTCTGCAGCAAGCTTTGCCATTTACCGTTACTTTAATTTAAAAAGCAAATTCATTCATCATTGGCTTTGCTTTTAATTTCATTTGAATTTTTGTTATTACATTTTGAAATTTCCATAAAAATGGACAAGGAAAATATTCGTCGTGAAATTATGAAATTTCATTTGGCAAATTATAATAGCCGTCAAATTGCAAAGGCTTTAATTTTGTCAAGTCGTCGGTAGACCGAGCTATTATTCGATATAATGAAACTGGGGGTTTTGGAGATAGAGACCGGGAAAAATTTTCAACAGTTGCCACTACTGGTTTAACAGAAAAAATTCGTAAACGAATCAAGCGAAATCCAAGGCGCTCAATGAGAAAAATCGCTAAGGAAGTGGGAGTAAACCGTGGAACAATGCGAATCATTGCAAAATCAAAGCTTAATCTTAAGCCGTACAAGCTCGGAAAAGCTCAAGATCTGACACAAAAAAAGAAAGATTTGCGACTGCAAAGATGCAAGGCATTGCTACGCTCCTCCGTGTTAAAAAATGTTGAAAATATCTTGTTTACAGATGAAAAAATTTTCACGGTTGAAAAACATTTCAATGCGCAAAATGACCGAATGTGGCTAACATCATCATCGCAACAAAATAGAACTGTTGGCCGAGTTCAAAAGCCAGCTTCCGTTATGGTATGGGCTGGAGTTTCCGCTAATGCCAGAACGCCTCTAATATTCGTTGAAGAGGGTGTTAAAATTGACCAGGTTGTTTATCGGAGCATTTTAAATGAACATGTTCTTCCCTGGGCCAAAGATACATTTGGAAATGAAAACTGGACTTTCCAGCAAGATTCTGCACCTTCCCACATGGCAAAATTAACGCAAACATGGATAAAAGACAATTTTTCTGGATTCATAACATCTCAAGAATGGCCACCATACTCCCCAGACTTGAATCCAATAGACTACTCTATTTGGAGTATTTTAGTGAGTAAGGCTTGTGCATCTCAACACCACAGTCTGGAGTCGCTGACAAATTCATTAGAGAAAGCCTGGACTGAAATTGATCAGGAAGTCCTGCGGCGAACAGTCCTACGATTTTCGGATCGATTGAAGGCATGTGTGCAGGCTAAAGGAGGTTATATTGAATGAGGTGGGGTTCAAATGAATGCTTATATATTCAGCAATGTTAACACTTAATTGTACTTAATGGAAGTACGTCCTTTTGAAAATAACTGCTGAAATGTGTGCGTCACTTTACGATTGTCACCCTGTATACAAAGCTTATACTAAAATACAAAAATTTCACACCCAGATCGTTTGATATCTTAGCTCATATTCTGCTGGGTTTTTACACAACCTTGTCTTCACTTGCAATGATTCTATTCTATTTACGTAACGATTTCTCTCTTGTCTGTGGCTCCCCTCTCTTTCCACTTAGAGCGTTCTCTCTATGTGAGTGTTATTTTTAAATAATTTGTTATCACTTCCACATTATTTGGTGTGTAAATATGCTAAATAACTTCTTTCCAAGTAATTTATATGGTGACTTTTCTGCATAATTTTGGTTGATTGGGTTGTTATGATAGTGAACGAAGTAGAAAAAGGTCAAATTTGCACTAAGCAATTTGAGAAATTAGAGCTTGAATAATAGTGTTGATTGAGAAATAATACTCCAAATTTTCAAAACGATTTTACGAAATAAAACAAGTTTTTGTTACACTGATTTTGATAGCCTTTAAAAAGTGCAATAAACGCCAAGTATATTCGTGTAACTATTAAAAAAAAAAAAAACAAAAACTTTACCTTAATACTTAAAAATAAATTAAATAACCTGAAGTCTTGTAAATAGTTTACACAGAAATAAGCAAAATACTGCAATTTACGACAAGAGTTCATGAAGTAAAATGAATTTTTTTAAACAGTTTAATTATAAAGAAAAAGAAAAGATTTTTATTTTACCTTAATCCCGAATTGATCAAAAATTCCGTAACTACAACTTAATTCACCTAAAATAACCACAATTGAACACTTAACATTTAAGCATTTTCTAAAAAAAAAATACGAATTTGATTACGAGTAATTTTTAGTGCTCTAAGTACACTTAAAACAAATTTAACAAATTTAATCCGAAAGTAGAAAAACAATTTTCTTTTTCGTTTGTATTAAAGTTAGCTATTTCAAATAAATTTTAACTTAAGTATTTTTCATAAGTATCTCGTTGCACATAAATAAAAATAAAATGAATTAAACACCGAACAACAAAAATTGCAATATCCCATCAAGTTCACGATTGAACTGAGGTCAACCCAACCATTTTACCACCAGCAGCACTCCAATATAAAAAATGAGGCATATATTCTACCTACAAATACACATACAATATACTATACTATCGAACATATGGAGAAAAGCAACAAAAAAAAAAATAAAGGAAAAGTAAGGAAATAATTGTTAAATATAATTATATATGCAAAAAAAAAAAAAAAAAAACAAAAAGTCTATATGAAAGTAGACGTCAAAAAGAGAAGTGAAGAAAAAAACACAAAAACAAAAATAATTCAATTTGTTGAAATGTTGTAAAAGTTAAAAGCCTACCAACCCAAGAAGGCAAAGTTTAAGTGAAACCATAGAAATTTAAAAAGAAGAAAATTTTGCAGAATTTATTAGAAAATACATTTGCTTGAGGGTTGTGGGGTAGCGGTCGGTGTTTGTAAAGAACACTAACGGATCTGGAGATTACCCAAGGGGGAGTTTTAAATTTTTTTTTTCTCAAAAATTTTTTTGTTGATTTATGACCAACGATCAAAATATAGGATATTTTCATTGGCAAGGGGGATTTTAACCCCCCAACCCCCACCCGCCTTTGGATCCGGCAGTAGTAAAGAATATACAGCGCTTCTCCTATAAACATACATACCATATGTGAAAATGTGAATTAGAATATGTAGGTATATAATAGCCAAGAAAAAATTTTGAAAAATATTTAATACATAAATATTGGTATATGAATTTTCTTAAGCAAACCAAGGTGTGCAAAAAAAATAAACAAAAATGTAAATTTCTTCTTTTTTTTCTGAAGTGTTTACTTAACCCATCAAAAAACAATAATGTAGCAGCAGCACGCAACATTTTCATCGATTTTTTATTACACACATTTTAGGTTTTTATATTTAATGTTTTTGCATTTTGCTAATACAGAAAAGAAATTGTATGCAGCGAAAACTTGCAGCAAAACAGCAATTTGTAATTGTTGTTTGTGTGTTTTCTATAAAAAAAAAAATATAGATTTATTTTTGATTATGCAAATAGATTTTCTTTTTGCATATTTCCATGACAAAACTACAAATTTGAATTATACATATTATTTAGTGGCATTTATTTTCATCGTGATTATTATCATTGTCATTTACACTAAGAACACATTAACACTAGACAACATAAAATTTTCGTCAGGCATTTATACATCATATCTACATAAGTTATGAGCTCTGATCACAGTGGCGCAATACTTAGTTTTTGGCCATCACGTAAGGTTTTCGAGATATTTGTTTTTAGGAATTTTGAAAAGTTCTAATCACTTCTGCAAAAAAAAAAGAATTTAAATTCATAATAAATCAGATTAGAGGCCGTTCACATATTACGTAACGCGCGAGGGGGAGGAGGGGGGTGAGCCATCGATGGTTACGTAATTTCGATTTTATACTATCAAATACAGATGACTTCAAAATTACAATAATTCTGTTACGATGTCTTATGACCAGGGGGGAAGGGTCAAAATTGGTCAAAAATTACGTTACGTAATATGTGAACGGCCCCTTATAATAACAATTTTTAATTTAATAACACTGCGATTTTCCCATATTCTCTTTTGTTTTGCTCGACCGACCGAGTTTGTATTTCTATTTGCTTCTTTGTTATTCGTTTTACACGAGTGGAACAGAGACACAAAACTTGTAAGAGACAAACGTCAAATTTAGCTCATTCTCCTCCGTCAAAACATCGTTGAGAAAAATCGGCCGAAAATCGGCGTGTCTAAAAGCAGACTCACTTAACCTGATTTTTCTCTAAAACTGAATTTTAAATTATTAGTTTTTTAAAAATTTTACTACGTGATAGTGAAAAAGAGAGGCCGGTAGTAGGGGAGACCGGAACAAAGTCGGTCACGGGTTAGCTATTTTTTGTAGTGAAAATGTCTTAAAATAAAGAGGTAGCTACTGTGAATAGGTCTTACCATTCTGCATTTAGACTTAAACATTTTAGTTTTATTAATGCAAAATTATGTTTTTTAAGGGTCCCGAAAAATTGTTTCTCTAGTTTTTTTTTTTAGCTTTTACACAATAATTTTAGAATTAAATTTGGATGGGTAAGTATTTTCTGTGATGTAGGGTGTGAATTTTTGGTGCAATTATACAGATTGAATAAATTTAATTTCAAAATTTGTTCGAAAATGTAAAAAAGTAGCCCGATGAAAGTCAATCACCGATTTTATTTACATATTAATTTAGAAAAATCCGTGGCAAAGTTTGAGCACTAATTTTTTTTGTGTATTAATTTATATATAAAAAAAAAACAAGAAGTCAGTCAGTTTTTTTTTTCTTTTGTATTTTTGATAATTTTATGATTTGGGTTTCAAAAATAATTCAAAAAAAAAAAAACCAAAGTTACTCCGAAAACCCCTACGCCATCGTTGTCAGAGCCCGCGAACCATGTTGAAATTATGTATGAGATAACGTAAAAATACTTTCAATTGGTTGAAGAGTGTAATTATCAAACGGCAACAGAGATCAGCAAATTGTGTTTACTAAATAATTGGATACTTTATTTGAATAACTATTTTTGCATGTGACAATTGAATCTTGAATTTACTTAATGTTACTTATCCCACACTGTGATTATCGCAAATATATTTAATTTCAATGTTTTGGTAATTTCTTTCAAAATTAATGTACACGATTTTAATCATATATTGTATTTGTTTTGCATAAAATTATTGGAATAAGAAAAAAAAATATATATGATTGCTGTAAAAAAAAATATTTTTATTTTATCAATGCTAATTGAAAGTAACTGCCACAGAATACCACGAAATAAAGTAACTTTGTGCATATCACAACATATAACTTCTGTTGACATGAAATAAGTGTGCAAAAATAGTAGTTAGATTAATTTAAGTTACATAAAACGCTTTAATTTGAGGATTTGGAAGTCCTACTAGTTTCAGGACCTTAGACTAAAGCAATCTAAACTGTTAATTGGAAATGTTAGTCCAAAACGACCAGCCTATGTCGCAAGCTAAGTAAAAACAACCATAGAATGAATACAAATTTTTTGACAGGACACTGTAGACTAATGCACACCTTAAGATCTGAGCCGAAGAATTAGGCAAAACGTATTATTTATGTTTAAAAGAAAACAAAACAACAAAGTACATTCTGCTATATTGTGAGGAACCCAGAGAATAGCTTTATTACATCTAGAGATTACAGCTTATAATTGAGCTTTAACGAGACATTATTGGTCGACTTATATTAAAATTGTTTTTAGTCACTTTTTTGACACTAATAAATCGAATATGTAAACTTTCATTGTATATTATAATAAGTTCCTTTTCCATCCTATTGGAGCATAGGATCTCGATAAAGAATTTCCATTTCAATGTTTTTCACAAGCAGTTTTAGTTCGCTTCATGTTTTGGCGTTTTTTTGTGAAGAGTATGTCCGATTCACTTCTATAATCTGAGCTTGATGCATACAATCAGTTGTCGCTGATTGCAATCAGCAATTGAATTTAATATGCAGCACAGACAACTGTGTATTTTTTTAAGTAAACCTCTCAATGGTTTAGCATCCATACATTAAGTTTGCTAGTACTAAAATTACCCCAACCTATATTTGAGTTAAGATTTACAGGGTTCAGATTGCTGGAGCACATGTAGATACCTTTCTGAATTTATTTCATATTATATTTCAAATATATAGGTAAACATTTGTATTATTTATAGTTTCAATTTAGAAGAAAAGTTTGGTTGGTGCAAATTTCAGAGTGTACTGCATTTGGAAAATACTGGAAAAGCATCAAAATCAAGCCCACGATTAAACATAACGTAAGAACATTTCAAAGATCATGACCAAATGGCAAAACATTATAGCATTGAGAGTAATGCTGTCTACAGCAAGAATTTACAATCGCGACATCTTATAAAATTTTACAGTTTCATAACAGTTATCATTCATTCTTTTTAACTACCACCCATTTAATTTACTTTTTTGTGAATTAACTATTTTTTGTCTACCACTTTTTTCACCTCAGAAATTCATTAAAGTCTGTCTATTATTAAGTTAAAAAATATGCCAATCATTTTCGCTGTCATCTTAATAACCTTTTTTAATTTTAAAACAAAAAAAAATATATTCAATATTTGCAGATTAATTGATTGATTGATTAGGTATGTATTTCGAATGGTCACGCTTGAATGTCGCAGAAAAGAATGCAAAGAAAAAAACTAAAAATAAATTAATTGGCATGTAAACAACTTGAGCCAGAGTAGCAAGTGAAATGAAAAACAATAACAATAATAATATGAAGAAGCAAAATTTCAAGAAAATCAGTAAAGCAAAAAAATGTCGACTGTGTGTCACAAGTAGAAACTCTTTCAATCTAATTGAAAAAAAAAATATGATAGAAATAATTTTCCATAGAAAATATATTCAACAAAAGCGTAGAAAAGAAGACGAACGAAGCTAAATGCATTTGTAACAAGAAACAATTATTTTGACAAAGCCAATTTGCAAGTTTTTATTGTAGCACCTTCGCATATGAACTAACATGTTTCTATATGGTATATAATATAGACAATTACAGTAGTAGACTAACAAAATCATTCATGTATCTTTGAATAATTGAGAAAAATTTCATTTGAAATTTAGAGTTAAAAGTTAGCTTTAATTTTTAACTCCAAGTTTAAAAAATTTTCAAATCCAGATCAATCTAATCCTAAATTAAATGTAAAAAAGACTAAAAATTTTTTTTGACTGATTCTACTGGCATAGTCTAAAAACTTCAAAGCCAAAAGTTCCGGGTATTCCTTTTAATGGACCCCATCAACCTTTGAACATCCGCTCTCGATACTTTTGCGGCTATTTGGTTCCATTTTAGTAACGTTGAATTCACATTTTTGACAATACCTGCATTTTTCTTCAGCTAATAGTAATAGCCCAGTATTTTTCGATCGGTCGAAGCTGGGGGCAATTGGGTGGATACATATATTTGGGCACTGCATCTACTTTATTTGTCTGATACCAATCCATGGTTTTCTTAGAGTAGTGGCAACTGGCTAAATCAGGCCAAAACTTCACTGGCCAATGGTGGTGTCGAACAAATGGCAATAGTCGTTTCGAAATGCACTCTTTGATGTAAATATCAGACGTCATAGAAGAGGATGTCACAAATGCCCTGGATTTGAGACCACAGCTGCAAATAGCCTGCCACACCATTGCTTTCTTTATTCACAAGGTCTTTCAACACTAAGAGTTTCTTTATATCGTTTTATAACTCTACAAACCGTTCTTTTGGACCAGACCACGACGGATTTTTAATAAATTCGTTCACAATCAATTTTCTATTTGCAGCTTCCATTGTACACACAATCACCAACTTGCGATCAATTAATATGAAAAATTTATCAACTAACGGTAACGGTATTGTAAACAAATCCCAGTAAAAAATTTGTTGTTCTTATGACTAGAGGCGACGTGGTGACCACAACAAAGCGTGCCAATTTTTATTATGACCTTCATTCTAGCTAGAGAAAAAAATCCTAAATAACATGTTATTTGGGCAAAGATTCTCGAATACTCTTCTTATAGTGCGGACACATCAGAGTGAATTTCATTGAAATTCTGAATTTAAAATTTATATGGTCACACGACAAAAAGGAATTTCATAACGAATCGGATTTCGTTTTTGACAGATTATGAGTTTGAAAAAGAAGAAGAATTTTTGTGTGTGTTGTATGTAAATAAAAATAAATGAAATTGTGGCCTTTCAATTGGATTTGGATAGCAAATTCTTGCTATATTATTATATAGCAATTATGGATAACAGTGTTACAAAATTTAGTGAAGTAGAAATACCTGGAAAGTGATATTATTTTTCTTGTTGGTCTTGTCGAGTAAAACAAGAATCTGTGTTTGAAATTTGCCAAACACCCCCAAAATCTTGATTTACCGTTAAAAAAAACCGGGTTTGCGTACCTTTGCGCACTTATACGCCTGTAACTTAGTTGATTATGAACAGATTTTCAGTTTCTTACCGGTTTTAGAAGACCGTGCTTATCTCTTTTGATGAATTTTTGGACATTTTCATTGGACCTCAAATTCCTGAAATTATGAGCGATGTCAACTTTATGAACAAGCTCAGTTCTGTTGAAAAACGTGCATAGAAGAGTTTTGTGGCGCTATGCTATAATTTCCTTGATAATCACAGAAGCGACGATTATGTCAAGATAATCTTCTCAGATAATCTGGGCCAGTTCAACGATGAACATGACGAACATTTTTACCAAGAATGGCTACAATTGAAAAGCGCTTCAAAGGAAAAAATAAAACAAAAATGGTTTCAAAATATATTTGGTCACATCAACGAGAAACTGATGATGCTGAATTTAAAAAAAATCACGTTCAAGCAAACATTTTTGAGTTGAATGGCCAAAAACTGTATTTTTGAAAAAATTTTGTTTTCATAAAAAGTTTAATAACATAGTCAATTACTTACCGTTATTACACATATTTTGAATAATTTCACAAGTAGTATAGTTTTTTTTATAAAATAGTGTGTAGAAACATCGCCAAAGTTGAGAAAAGGCGCAAAAAGTGAAAGAAAATTGTGTTTGCTGGACAAATACACATAAATTTCTCATGTTTTATTAAACAAAAAATATACATCATTCGAAAGGTTTAAGTTTCTTTCTTCTAAAACCGGTAAGAAATTGTTGATAATCAACTAAGTTACAGGCTTATAAGTGCGCAAAGGTACGCAACACCGGTTTTTTAACTGTAAATCAAAATTTTGGGAGTGTTTGGAAAATTTGACATACAGACTCTTGTTTTACTCGACAAGAAAAAAAGTATCACTTCCCAGGTATTTTTTACTGGCGAACCGTGTAATTGAAGGAACAGTTTTTGTATGGCGAAATTTCGTCGGTAAAACAACACTTTCGGCCTAATCTCAAATTCAAAGTTCTTCATAAAGCTATAGCTTATTAGAATCCCCAGGAAACTCATGAAGTAAGTTAATTTCATACTGGAAGTTGGATTCTTTGTTACTCAAACTTCATAGAATTGAATTATGTAATGCAACTCTTACTGTAAACTAAGTTTGAGTGTACTAATATACGTTATTTATTATCTTATCAGTCGTCATAAGTGTGTGAGTGTCTATGAGACTTATATTTATATTTCTGTTTATCTAAAAATTTAATATTAACTCGTCAAAAAATAAGAGATTGGAGGAAAAACAACGTTAATAGGCGTCATACCAATAAGCAAAAATTTTATGAGGAAAACAAAAAATCATATGAAATAAGTAAATATTGAAATAATAATTTTATATAAGGTTAAAAAGAAGACATCAACACTACAGACTGAATGATGATTGAATGAAAGCGTTCCTTCACAGATAATTTAAAGAAGACTAAAGAAAAAAAAAAACAAATAGACGAAAATATTAAGCAAAAAGTTCAAAACCATAAATTTGATTGCGTTTTTTTTTTTTTTTGATTATTGTAAATATGTACATAACTAGTACCTACTTACACTTATCTTAATAAATTAAATAAATAAGCTTAAAATCGCAAACAAACAAATAAATAGTTCTTGACCTTAATACGAATGGTATAAATTATAAACCAATGAGAGCAAAAAACTTTTAAAAATTTAAATAGTAAGAAACAGAGAATTTCATTGACCGAAATAATTACAAACAATTAAACAATTTATTAACAGAATATGAATTGTTGATATTGTTGTTATGCTAAGCTTCTTAGCCATTAGAATAAATACATTGAAACCAAAAAATCTATAGAAAACAAGAAACCGGCAAAGCAAATTTGTAAATATAACTAACTAGTTCAAATAAAATTTGAATGAAAAAGCTCAAGCTACAATGAAATGAAATGAGATGAAGGCAAATACGCGCGTAGAAATGACGCACTAATTTGAATAAATTCATAATAAAAATTGTGTAGAAAACAAAAACTATAAAAATAAATAAATTTTTGTACCTATAAACAAAAAAAAAAAAGAATAATAATATATGAAAAACTTGAATGAAATCATTGGTGAGCAAAATATATATGTATGTATGTAAATATATGAAATATAAGCTTGCTCGATTCAAATGAGTCAATAATATTTTGTATTTGCTTTTTGGTAGCAAGACGTAAAAAAAAGCTTTTTTTATAATGCATATATACACACAAAGAAATTTATCAGTCAAACGCATTATTTTTTGGAGAATAAATACCAAGTAAATATGTAAAAACTGAGTATGGTAGCATTAAATTAAAAATAACAGCAGTAAGCAAAAAGGAAAAGTGCTTGAACTTGAAATTTAAGCAACAGCAGAGCATCAGTCCAATGTCTTTGTTGCTGGTCATGTGCTCATTTGAGTGCGACGTCTTTTTATATCCTAACCCATACACTGCTGTTGTCTGCCGCTTGCTCTCCCTGTCAATGATTATTGCCAAAATAAATTAAATTAACTCAGACAATAAAAACACCAAATAATATGAATAAAAGTACGAGAAAAGCAAAAAAACAAAAAAAAACAAACAGTACATGCGCTGTTAAATTTTTAAGATAATAATAAAGCCTTGAGATACAAATTGCTTGATTATTTCAGGTCATTGATCTTGAAGATTTTGTGCATTACATTTAGATTTCATATATGACAATTTTCAAACCCTTTCTGGATTTAGAATTGATTATTGAAGAGCTTAAAAAAGTTTAAACACTTTTAGAAGAAGTTCCTTAACAAGCGCCGATTTCGATAGATCGACATATCTGGACTGAAATTTTAATATTAGTCTATTGTATATTTTTTAAATACTTGATCTGGCAAAGGTTAAGTTTTCTGTGCCCGAATCGAATTTAAAAGAAAACTCAATGCAAAGTCTATGCAATAGTGACAAAATCATCAGCGTAAATAAATCAAAATAAAAATAGCGACTAAACAAAACAATCGAACGTATCTGGAACATTTTATCTCCTATGCACAATTAGTAGACTTATATAATGAATTGACTTAACTCTTTATATATAAAAAATTTTAGAGATGGTAATCGTTAATACATAGTTATAACATCAAATCAAAAAATATTTATGTTTAGTAAAATTGCAATTTATTTCAATTCACTTTCAAATTCATAAAATTAATATTTTCAAACGATTTAGCAAAGAATTTGTCTATTTTACATTTAAATACTAAACCAAAACGACTGAAAATCCAAGGAATTTCCTCAAAAATTCCTACGCTAATATTGTATATTACACAAAAAAATAAAATTTTTAACATACCTTTTTGCGTTTGATTGAAAATATAGAAACAATTTTTTTGAATTCACAATTGCGATATAACTAATTGTTATTTCATTCTTTTTTTATTTATTTAGTTTATTGCTTTTTGCATTCTTCTTTTGTCAAAAGATAGCCTTAATTTTATGACTAAGTACATAAAAATTGTGTGAACCTTATCTAAAGCTTTTAGAAAACATTATCACCACACAACGTCAATTTATATAAATATAAGTATGTAGATGTAACTATATCCATATATAGGGTACCTACTTATGAGTAATGATATATATTTTTTGTGCCTACCGCAAAAAAAAAAAATTTATGTATATAACTTTATCAAATTATTTTACAGACATGTTTGTGTATGCTTTTGTTGTAAAATTTTAAGTATTAAGCAGTAATTAAGAATTTTTAACATCACTTTTTAATTCTCTATTTAGAGAGAATATGAAATTTGTATGTTTTAAATGATGAATAATTTAAAGCAATTTGAACAAATTTTGAAAGAATCTATAAACTAAACTAGCTTTTTTTTGATTGATTTTTAATTTTGAATTCAGGAACTAATTAAGTATCTGATATTTTAATGAGAAACTTTTTTAGTACTGAAAACCTAAGAAGAAATAATCTGCAGTATGCTAAACCCAATCAACGAATAGATAACTAGATGTGTACATATGTACATTGACTCAAAAAACTGTTCATGTAAAAGAACATTTTTGGAACACGATAAATAGCTGCGAAGAAAAGTGTAAGTTTCTACTCATCTAGTGGAACACAATGGAAAAAAAATGCTTGAAATCAGATATTTTCAGGTTCTAAAATAGTATCGAAAATTCCTATATATTGCGATCTTTTCAAATTTTGCAACCAATATTTTTTCCCCCAATTCTATTATTTGCTCTTTACAAATACAAACATTATACAAAAAAAAATATATTTGAATCGAATAATGTTTATTGATGCCACAAAATGTTCAAAGCTTATACATTTTTAGAAATTCATCAAAAATTGTATGAAACGTATAAATTATGGTCAAAATGGATGGAATAGTGAAAGTTTGACTGTTTTCACCAAGGATGCATCATCTTCTACACGGACGAATACTTAACAGACAGCCAAGCTGCAGTGGGCTTGTTCCAAATCAGTATCTTTCTTCCACGTCTAACCTTATATATCGATTACAGAATGCAATCCTCATCTCCTAGTGGAGCACAGGGCCTCTACAATTATTCCGTTTAGTCTTTCACGTCATATGTAACTTTAAGTGTAGTTACCAAGAGCTATGCTCAGTTTCAACAGTTCGACCCGTTTTTTAATGGTGCGAGATGATACAAAGATCCTTGAGGATTCCAGCACTGAGATTGATACCCAATACGATTTTACAATTGATGTGTAATGCCGATTTTACAGCAATGCGATGTGATTACCGAACAAACATATTTGGATATAAAATGAAACGGTAACTATTATCTTCATCTGCTCAGATTCGAAGCGGCTATCAAAACCTTGGGTTTACTCAGTTACCTCGAAAATCGCAGACAAGGCAGCTGTTAAACCTAACAGAATTGCAAGCAGGTATTTAGTAACACTAGTATGGGTATATGCATCGGTACTCAAGGAAACGAAATGGTGAAAATGCTGACCCAAAATTGCAAATTTCCTTTTCACGAAATATGGAATTAATTTGATGATGCGTTAATAACACAAACCGATTAGAAACTTACAAGAAATTAGATTCCTGCCAACAGTCTAAATTGCTTTTGACTTTCTGAGACAAAATAGTTTAAAGTGTCTGTAAAGTCTGAGAAAGTGGATTAATAATTGTAGCGCTCGTTGTAAAATTCGCAATACTAAACTATTCCCCGAAGACTAATACAATCAGAGAATCTGCAAAGTGCAGGATATTTCACTTGAGAATGTCAGGTTTTTCTTTTCAGATAAGCAAATATAAGCAAAATTTTCAAATTTGAAGGAAGCTTTAGTCCGATCAATACAGGAAAGGGCCAAGCCTGAAAATAGACTTACTCTAGTTTTTTAGTAGAAGAGTTACGCATTATTTATATTGCCCATATTAATCAAGTTAGATAAAACCATGGAAATTGATTAGTCAGAACCTTAGACCTACATATGTGGCAGATATTTTCAAGTTGAGGTCAGCCAATCAAATAGCAACTCTCTTTTTGCGGTTTCAATTTAGAAATGACTGCAAAATTGTATTTCTCTTGTTACAAAATGGAATTTTGGCTCATATGAAATCAGAATGTTCTTAATTTTAGAAGTGATGAATATAAAAGTAGCAAACAAAGTCAGTAAAAAAATTTTAGCGAATAGCAAAAAAAGAGAGCTGATTACGAAAAAATACTGATGTATAGATAGAAACTATATATTTCTCATTCAATAGAAAAGAAAATGCAATAATATTAAACTTTGGGTTTTTCTAGGAATAATAAAAAAAAAAACACTCGAAAAATTGATAATCTAATAGCGACCAACTCGTATCACACAAAGCAAATTTCTTAATACGTTGACGTAAAATTCTAAATGTTGAGTAAATTGGGGTAATAAACACAAGCATCTAACAACGAAAGCTCCAGAAAAAAATAAAAAATAATGTATTCTTTGTCAAAATATAGACAAAAAAAATAAACAACACAATAAAAATGCAAAAGAGTTAAACAACTTTACATAAATATTTTGCGTTTTTTGTTTTCTTTTCTCGATACTTTGGCAGACTACAAACGAAGCTATTATTGCTTCATGTAATTGTGAAAAAAGCTAAACTTCATGAGGTAAAGCAAACTGACAGTAGGCAAAGCATATGTGATTTCAAGAGTTTTAAAGGTTGAATGAGCTTAATTGTTGTTGCAACTAGTTATTAGAGATTTGTTAAAAAATTTTAAGTGAATGGATGGTGAATTTAAGTAGCAAAGGGTTTTCGTACTATTGATGGAATAGTGAAACTAATAGGAAATTGAATGTAGATTTTGAAATCAAATCACATTATGTGAAATTAGTGATTATGATATTTTGATAACACAAAAAAAAAAAAATTAATTCAATTTAATTTGAAAAAGTAACTATTAAAGTAAACCACAAAGAAACTATTAGTAATTATTTAAAGATCCATTATAAATATAACAATAGTATTTCACTTTACAAACAAATGCAAGTACTAGTTACATTCATACATATGTATATGAGTAATATGAAAAACTAACTCTAAGCGAATTATATTACTTTTAATAATAAATAACAAAGCAACCAAGTGTAAAGTAGATAGATATTTGTGTGTACAGCATGTACAACGTTGCGTGAACAGAACAAATATAAGAAAGAAAGCTGCTAACAAAAACAAACAGAACAGCTTCCGGCATGCAGCAGCAACAACAGCAGTAATAGCAACCAGCAACGTTTGAGGTCAGCAACATTAAAAAGAAAAAACGCGCTTGTTACTTGCCGCTACACTGCAACGCTAGTGTGATAGAATTAGTAGCTTTCAGAATCAACACCAACTGCTTAGCGGCTAGCGCGAGAATGGTCAAAGGTATTTAGTACAGCAACTAAGTGACTAAGTATGTGTAAATCGATGGCACACAAATAAACATTTTTGCCAGTGGAAGTGGGCATGGTCGTGGAAGTTGTTGAAATTGTATTGAAGCATATTTAATTAAAGGTTAAATGAAATTCGATAAACAATTAATGTTATTACTAAGTAGCTATAAAAAAAGGAATGCCAACAGCAAATGCGCTTAAAGCGAAATTGGGTAAAATAAAAACGGGTTTTCCACTAACTAACGTAACAAAAAAAAAAAATAAATAAATAAAAGAAAAGAAAGAAAATAAAATTAAAAAATAGTAATAAATAAATAAAAGATAAATTGCTTTTAAATGTGAAATTTTCTTGCTCACCTGAGTAAATATGACTGGCTGTTGCTGTTGCAATAGTTTCTATTGCTATGCCGTTGTCGTTGCTGTTGTTGCCGTTGTTGTTGAGGAGAGTGTGAAATCAAGAATTGATTTCGTGCGTTTGCTTTAAATTTTGATTTAAAAAAATTTCTAATATTCAACAAATATCCAAATATGCTGACTATTGACGTCGAACGATGAACAACGACGACAGAAAATGTGTTGATGGCGGCAATTGCTGCACAGGAGGTGGGGCAGGCAGCTTGCTGGAATTCCAAACGTGAAAATGGATATGGAGAACTACCAGGTGCTGCAGCGCATCACAGCAGTTGCAAATAACAACGACGATGATGGATGGAAAACGTATGACAACGATGACGTTTTTCTTTTCTACTCCTTCGCCTAGCCCCACTATATATTTTTCGCTGTGTCTGTTGCTTATGTGGTGTTGTTTTCTTTTCACAATTTTTTTTATTTATTTCACTTGATTTTGTTATTAATATTTCTTACAAATACGCAAACAACAAATTTTAATGAAACTATTTTCAATTTTCCTCCAAAAAACGAAAAAAAAAAGAAAAATTACTCAATTTCTTTCGCAGCGCTCTTTTCGCTTTCGACGTACGAACTTCTATTAAAAAAATAAAAATTAATGAACGAATTCACTCCCTTATTCACTCTTCTTCTGCAGTGCTGCTTCTTCTCTTCTTTTTCTTTTTTTTTTTCTACGGTTTTCTTTTGTTGATTTTAATTCTCAATTGATTTTAATCTTTAATTTTTTTGTTCGGTACACTTACGTATTTATTTTAACAATTACTTGCAATTTTTTAATATTTTTAAAAAATTTTGCATTCAAACAATGTAAACATATAAAATAAAGAAATACAATTACCGAAATGAATTGAACGACGACGTTGACGACGAATAAAATACAAGGTTGTAAAAAAACAGTATTTTGGTTCAGCAGCACATAAATGTTAAGCAACGCTGCAAATAATTCGTTCTTTGTATGATCCGGCAGCATTGATTGTTTGACAGATACCGAAGCGAATAAATGGCCATATTACACTGATGCACGGAGACATCGAAAGATTAGGAGAAATAATGATAATTATTATTATATCACCCACGTTAATGTAATAATAAAAAACACCGCTGCCACAATTATGTGCATTTTAATTTTGACAGCGGGTAGCCGTCGACCGCTCTACCGTCGTATGACGCAATTGTGTTTCAGTTTTCATGCTACAAGCGCCAAATTTCTATCGCACCAAGAATACCTTAATCTGCTTTATTTGCAACTGCCAAATGCAATAGAAATATCCTTTCCGTCTGACCCCCTTTCAACAATATAACTTGACAATTGCAAGCAATTAATTTCCATGTCTAAAATTAAACTTAAGTGTCAATCGTCTACGCTTTCTGTGCTTTAAAAATAATACACGTTTCACTCAATAATATCAGCTTATTTTGTGTAGCGAACAGTTTTGGCAATAATTGCCATAATTTTTTTTTTACTTTTCTGTGCGAATCCATTTTTTTAATCTCCTAATTTTGTTTATTTCTTGGAAGCACAATGACCATCTGTTCCACAATAGCTCGTTTATCCGTAAAGAGTCTAGTACTTCCAGTTTCAATTCAAAAATTACTAGGTCTGATCTTAGACGTGGAGCCTTGTGTCTTGAAACTGTCAAATGTGTAGGTAAGAGGGTAGAATATCCCTCTTTCCAACACAATTTAACAGTTTTAAGAGTTTAATCTCCACGTCTAAGAGCAGGCTTACACAGGTTTTATTTGTGATTCCTAACTTCGTTTGTTTTACGTGTTTTCAAATTAATTAATCAAACATTTGAGCATTATATGGAGCATAATTTTAAATATGCGTTTATTAGAATATCCTAATTAATAATTTTTGCTTTCATATTTTTTATGTTTCAAATTATTACAAGTTATTTAGTTAATTAGTTTAACTAATTTATTTCATATAAATATTTAAATACATTCTATTAATACTGTCTTAAGTCCAAGTATTGATTTGACTAAGGTCGTCTTGACATTGTTTTTTATTATTGATCAAAATATTTTCTCATGAACTTTCCTCATGAAACCTGTCACCTCCCGACTTCCTCCTTCGCCAGTAGTTGGGGCTCTGAAGCGATCCTACGCCACTGAAAAAGTGCTGTAATTTTACAGCAAGGCTGAAATTGCGGCATACGACACAACGACGCCAATCAGCTGTCATTTTTTATTATTGTTCATGCATGCGCCTTTCATCTATCAATGTTAACTAAATTTCATAGTAATATTATTAATAAGTTTTTCTCTATTTCTGCCAAGTTTATATTGAATTGAAAATAAGCTAATCAGATGTATTCCAATCGGTTTATCGTTCTACGAAAAATATAAATAGTTATTTCACTAGTTTACAATACTCTACTTGAAAATCAACAAATTTATGGAATGTTTTATTTGTTGTTGCTTTTATCGTGTTTAAACCTCAGACAACATTTACTACAGACAACATAACCTCTCATATTTGCATGCGTCCGACGCGTCCATTCTGTTCACAAGTCTCTTTTACATTAGTCAAGAATTACCACTAATTGTTGATGTTCGCTGTACTTTTCCCCTCTCTTTTTTTAATGTGAAAAGTGATCAGCATACCTCCAACTGCGAAAAACAACAAGTTACCTCCTAGAGTAATCTTATAAATGGAAAAGGTGAACGTCAACCGACAACATATGGTATAACCATAATGAACATAGCCTAGAACATAATTCAGTTACTTAAACAAAGTAAAAAAAACTATTCGATACCGTGATGTGAATGATCAACTTTTTTGAAAAGGAATATCCATTTGATTTAAATTTGTTCATATTTGAAGCGAAAGGCTACGATTTTTTTCGAAAGTCTTCTTCGAGCTTGGCGTACGTTTATCAAATACGTACACTATAAAGCGATCACATTGGATCCTGTTAGGACATAGCGTTATGACAACTTAGGGAATTCATTTTATTTATTTTGTAGATGAGTTTAGTGAGTTACGGGAAATAGACACACGTCTCCAAACATCATTTTAATTTTGATAATTCATCCAACATTAAATATTTATAAAATTTATTTTGAAAAGTCAGGAAATCGTTTATTGATGCAACCAACATCACATAATTTAACATATCGTTGTTTTTTGTGTATTTTAAGCGTAGCCATACCATTCAAAATCGATTAATGCTTCGAACACAATGGATGGACAGCTGTCAACACTTATGTACATCTCATGATTCTTAGCATCGAACACAATGGATGCGGCAGCAGCATTGCGATAATGCAACACAACTGCAATTGCCGCAGTCATCAACAAGATTTATTTTTGGCTCGCGGCATAATGAAATGTAAACAAATTGTCAATTGCGATTGCAAGTAATTGAAATAAGTTGATTTAAAAAAACGTTTAACAAAAATTATTGTTTTTATTTTTATAAAGTGGACAAATGTATATGGATGAAAAATTAATTGAAGGAGCGAGTTTTGTAGTTGCCGCGCTCATTGTGTTCAGGTCGCAGTCAACACGGTAACTTTTGCAGCAGACGCCATCATGTCATCGTGTTGCAGTGTTCGGAGCTTAAAAATAAATAAATCACCAGTGTGGCCAACTTTTGTTTTTCAAAATCCGCTAAAATGAAGAATAAAACGCGTATTTTGTTTAAAAAAAGCGTTACATTTTTTTCCTTATAAAAGTGCGAGAAAACTCAACACATTTAAACCTTTTCATTAATACAGGCACACATATGATACTTATAGTCAATGAAAATTTCTTCGATTTTTCGAAGATATTTTAAATTGAAAAAACGCCGTCTGCGCCAAATCACTTTTTTTCCGCGTTTTAATTTTCAAAAAGCACTAAAATCAGACGGAAAAGTGCTGAGTTGGCCACACTGTAAATCATTACTTGGGTTCTAGTTTTATGAAGCGATAAAGTGAAAATAGTTTTATCAATTGGAATTGTTTTCTTTATTTTATCACTCCACTTTTTAATTTCAAGTGATTCTCGTTTAAAAATGACTGAAAAAACAATAACGAATACTGTCGTAAATAAAGATGAAATATAAAAAATTGAATTTTCTGTTAAATAAAAACCAATTATTCACAGAAACCTCTCAATATAAATATTTATAAAAACAATAAAAATATGCTTTAAATACACAAAGGAAACCCCCAATAAGGAAAATGGCTTCTCTCCTCTTGGTCCATTGCCACTCCGAACATTCTTCTCTTTCATAACGCCGTAATTGGTACGTGTTTTGTCTATTATAATTTTAAATAAAACTAGTTTAATTTAGGTTTATACGGTATTTCACATAGTTTCCACTCACCGCACTAATATTTGTGCCACTTTGCTCCGTTCTGTTGAGTGTCACTAAGCGCGTTCAAATTAAGGGCCAGCTCCTTGCATTTGTTACCCCTTACTTTAGAGTCATCAGCAGCTATATATTTAAAGAATAATCATAAAATTGCTTCTTTTGAATTTAAAAATAAAATTACTTATCGTAACAAATCAGATATAATTTTTGATTTTCGGAGGAGCGAGTGGTTTTTCTCCTTTTTAATCATCGAACGATAAATAAGTTTAGAAATGAAATAATTAAAAATAAAAACCGATTTTTAAGGGAAGTGCTGAAAAATATTATCATTTAATCAGCATCGACCGCCTAGTTTTGATTAATAAGGACGGTCACATACAAAATATTATACTCACCAAATTCGCACTTACGAAATTTTTTAAGTGATTTCATTTAAATCCCTTTATTAGGTTGAGAGGTTATTATGTCTTTTTATCACATTTTAATTTATGAATTAATATAGAATATTGAACAAAATGTGAAAAATCATTTAACAGATGACTTATTAGATAATTAAACATTGTTATAAAATTTTCAATATAATTCAGCCAGTTCAAAGATTGTTAGTTTTTGGAATACTTTAAGGGACCAGGCCATTATTACCTGAGGAAGATTTCAGATTCCGTTTTAAGCTCAGGAGCCTTGATCCTGCCCGTCTTTCCCAGGTTGAGAACTCTAACTCGATCCATTGCTATGTTCATACGGTGATAATAAAAGGGCGAAGAATCTTATTTTTTATAACTTTATTTAGAATACCTTTTTAATTACGTCCTAAGAACTAATTGTATTACATAACATTTTGAGTTGCTACAAGAATTTTGTTTATTTATTGTTATAGCTACAAAAATCAGTTTATGTTTTGTTTATTATTTTTCACAATGCTTGCGCAAAAAATTTTGTAAATATTTTAATATCATTGTTATGATTAGTATTATTTTACGTCGTCCAACTTCAATACTCCAGCATTTCAGCGTTACAACAAACAACTTACTACTACTACATGATTTGATTTTGTTGTATTTATCGTCGTCATATCTTGTTATGCATTTACAATAATGAATAGTTTTTAAATCTATCAGCATTTCATATTTAGCTTTTTTTTTGAAATAATTAAAAAATTAAAACAAATGAAAATTTCGAGCTTTAAAATATTAGGGGAACTCACTTTACAATGAAAAGTTTGGTCGTCAACATAAAGTCAGCAAGCAATTATTCCTCTATTAAAAATAAATAAAAATTTAAAAAATTAAATTAAATATTATTCGAGCAAACTAGAGAGAGAGAGAGAGGGAGAGTGAGAGGGGGAAATTATGAAATTCGTTACATTGAGTATCGTTCTAAATTACTTGCCATAACTCTCGAATTTAATTGAATTAATAGTGGGCTTATCTTAAGGTTAGTGAATTTTAATGATTCTCTCTAGCAAATTCGAATGTAATTTGTCAAATAAAAATAAAATAATTCGAAGAAAACAAATAATTAATTAATTCTAAATAAAAGAAAACAATGGCTTAAAAATATACAGACACAAAAGAAGAAAAAGAAAAGTATGTAACTAATAATAACTTAAAAATGCAATTTTTACTGGCTAACATTAAATTCGAAATCTACTCGATGCAACGAGAATTAATTATTTTTCAACGAATGCGAAAAGAAGATCTCAATTTCGAAGTGTACATAATTTAAGCTTATGGATTTTCGGGTGGTTCTTCTTGTATTATAAGACTTTGCGGTGCAGTATCCAAATCAGCTAATACCACCGAGGGAAATTCCTCGTGCACCGAATTCGAATTTGAATCCTCGTCGAGCACATCCGGCGGTGGCGGCGGATGTATTGTGTCTGGCATAAACTCATGTATGTACTCCACGGTAGCGTATTCCGGTTGTAGCGGTGATGCAGCCACCACCAATGTAGGAGCAACTGCAGCTGTAGCCGATGCCCCAGAAGACCCAGTATCTACTAATGCTGCATTTTCGCGAACATCTGCATTTGTGACCGCCACGACAGAAGTATTTGGTAAAGAGGCGTCAGCGGGTACTGAAGCAGAAACAGGAGCATCATCAAGGATATCAAGCACTACTGGTGGAGCTTCATCGGGCATTGCTAACAACATGTCATCCTTTGGTATTTTTGTATTTGTACTGTTTAAATTTGCTGCTGCATCGTTTATTACAATCGTTGGAATTGTTGTTGCTGTTGTTATTATTGTTGTATTTGGTACTGGAGTTGTTGTTATTATGGATGACGTGCTGACAGTAGCACCTTTGAAATCTGTATTATTTATAGTTATTTCGGGCATAACTTTCGATATGTTTGGTGTTGTTGTCGTTGTTTCATTCGAGTAAAATATTTTTGCTATTGCTGAAGTTGTGGTGGTTGACGGTATCGCTTTTGTTGTCGATGTAGTTGCTTCAGTTGTTGTTGTTGTTGTTTTTGGAGGTACCACCAATGTTGGGAGAATAATGGGTGTTATTATTTGATGCCCCAATGGGTGCATTAAAGGCGGCAAAATTTCCTCTGGTTTCCTCAATTGGTTATTCAATAGCATTGAGGCGGGTACAATGAGTTGCACTAAAGGCTGAGTATTTCCCAATACAACTTGCGACGGTGCAACGATTTTCTTACGTGCAAATACGTTCAAATTTGGTAGTATCATCGGTAAAACAGTACAAACTTCCACATCGTGTTCGAAACAATCGGACCTTCCACGTATACGTGTCTCTTGCGCCGACATTGAGGGACACAGCTCATTTAAGACATCATCACACATTATTGGATTATCTAAGAAATGTTGAGAAAGAATTTTTGTTTTTTTATTTGTTTTTTGAAAAATTTATTGCACTTATTATTGTAGCTCACCATCTAAATATAATTCCAGTTTGCCAGGCACATTGTGATTCATGCATCTTGTTTCCGAGACGAGATCGGCAGATAACGATGATATTTGATTATTAGTAAGATTTGCTTGGCATAGCACCGGCAATCCATGGAAATCCCTGTCGAGTTTGGTTAAATTGTTGTAAGCTACCTTCAAAATTTTCAAGTTTGGAAGGAATGTCTGTTGGAAATAAAATACACATGCTGTAGGTTTATTTCATGAATATATTTTATGAAAATTAAAATTAAAGGGATCTTAGAAGTTATCGGTTTGGTAAAATATTTTTCTCTTCTACAAATGATAAAGAATATTTATTTGAATACATTAAGTAGAAGTATTTGAGAATCAGTTTGAAATCGATATGATATTACATATGACGTAGAGAATGTTGCGAACTGCTTCAAATCGAGTAACGGTATTTGAGTATACGATCTAGTGCAAATGGTCTTGCGTAATTGCAAATGTAAATTTTTATTTCATATTACGTATCGTCACTTTAGTAATGACATGGTGTATAATATTCATACATCATTTTTCACCTATATCACCGTTAGATAACCCTTGGTTGATTCTATCTTTTGGCTTTTATCCGATTCTTAAAAATATTTGACTTTGGTATTTTTTTAAGTAGATACAAACATGTTTGCCTACATTGGTTAGGAAAAGATTTTTTAAATGTGATTATCTCAAAACTATTGTTTTTCATATATCGTTCATCATTTCATTACGATATTTGTTGTTGTGATAGTAGAAATATCTTGCATTTACATTTATTAATGCTTATTTCTTTGAAATGCTTTTTATTATCGAATTGAAAAACAGTTGTATAGCCACTACATACTGGATCCTGATTCGTCTCTGAATATGGCCTTGATCTTTTCTTCTCCATTTTTAAATGAGTTTTACAAAAATTTTCTTTGAGCAGAGAAAGTTAAAATTAGAGGGTGCAGCCCTCGATAATAATGTAAAAACAATATCTTTTAGAAACTTCTGGAAACTTTTTACGATCCACGTTATTTTTCTTTTTCACTTTCAATTACTTACCGTTTCCATTTCCTTCAAAGTCAACAGTTGATTGTGTGATAGCTCCAGTATTTCCAATTTTACCAGACCAATAAAATCTTCCGGCAAAATACGCTCAATTTGATTGTGCGATAAACTCAGCACACGTAAACTGTTTAAACCCATTAGCACACCATCTAATGACTTTAGTTGATTGTGATCCAAAATTAATTCGACCAAGAAAGACATTTGATCGATTTTATTCTCCTGCCGACCAGTTAATTTCTGTATATGATTATATGACAAATCTAATTGTTTCAGATGCATTAAACCACGTATTTCATTCATCGAGAATTCATCGATTTCATTGAATGAGAAATTAGCAATGTTGAGTTTCCTCAACGGTAGCAGCGAGTGATTCAACGCTTTGATCTTGTTAAATGATAGATTCAGATCATCGAGACATTGCAACGATTGAAATTCATCTTGTGCCAAATATTCAATTTCATTGTTGTATGCATAAAGAACCTCCAAAATCTTTGCGTTCATCAATATGCCATTCAACGACTTGAGACGATTAAACTGCAAATGCAAATTTTCTAATCTATTCATGTAGCGCATACTCTCGGGCAGACGTTCCAAACGATTATTCTGTGCCATTATCAATTTCAAACGATTCGATTCGGGCAGTTCATCATCCAAATTACTGATGCTATTCATATTAATAAAAAGCGATTCCAATTTATTTAGATCACGCAATGTTCCATTTAGACTTTCGATTTGATTGCGACCCAAATGTAGCGTTACGAGACCCGTCGGAAATGCACCCTTATCCAGACGTGTTATATTATTGGTCGGTAAAAAGAGATTCGCCACCATTTGTATGCCCTTGAGATCATCCTGCAGAACCGAACGTATACGACAGCGTCCAATGTCAAACGTTTTGACAATAGGCAAATGATTTAGCATGTGTTTCGGAATCTCTTCGAGTTCATTGTCACCAATACTTAAATACTCGACATTCGATAACCCTCGAAACGGTAGCTCAGGCACAGATCTATAATTGGAAAAAATAGAAAAAAAAAACAAACAAAAAGTAAGCAAAATTTTATAAAAGATGAAAATGCATTTTAATTATAATTTGTATGAACGAAAACAAAGTTGCATTCGATATTCATACATATGTACATAAGTAAAAATAGAATATTGAAATCATATTGGGTAATTTGTAAAACCTGCATTGAATGGGAACGAAAAATAACAAAAAGAAAAAAAGTGTTGGCTTTAATCTGAATCTCGGCAAGCACTTAGCAGCTTCTTACTTTATTATCATCACCAATACAAAAGTGCATATAAATAAGTAGGCAAAATTCGGCTTGAACCTCTATATGGCTGGGTTTGTTTATTTGTACGTATGTATATGTGTATGAATAATTTTTATCAATGATATTTTTGCGTATTGCCATTTTTGAAATATGAAATCAATGCCCTAAAAGCACTCATCTATGAAATTGCATTATTTGCTTCCAGGTCCACACACTTTAGGCGTACGAATCTCTTTCATTTATTTATATTTATGATCATATGTATGTAGAGCAATTCAATGTAATTATTGCATATTTTGTAAACAAAAATTTAAAAATATAAATTTTACATCGGAACACGAGATTATAGCTAGAAGAAATTGATGCCACGATGAGAAATGTACCTATATACTTATATCAGCGAAAGATCTAGGGTCGTTTTAATGGTTAGAAAAGTTCAGGAATGCAATTTTTCAAAATTATCTATGTACATCAGCGAGTATTACCAGTTTTCTTGCAATTTATAAGTAAAGTAACTCAAAAATCTCTTTATATGGATTTTGCAGATAGATATTAAATTCTAAAGTTATAACTTATAAGCCGGGGGAGAACGGCAAAAGTATATATATACAAATGTTGTAATATAATTGACCTCATTGGACTAAGTAAATTCTGAATTAAAATTATAGAACAGCCAATTCAGTGTGTTATAGTAGTAGTATGATGTCTACTAGGACAGCTTAAAGATATTGTAAATAAGATCATAGTAAATTGTAACTAATATAAAATAGTTCTTAATGCATTCCATAGTAAAAACTTTCTAAAAATATACCAATTAAACGTTTTTTTTACCAATATTTTTATTAGAATTTCTAATTTTGAAACTCACAAGGTACACACATTCATGAAGCTCACTTTCTTTAGTATAAGTTTTCAGCATCTATTGCCAACCATGTTGCTGCAATATATCATCTGTAATAGTAGCAGCATTTTCTATCACATCACATATAACAGAATTATTTAATTTGTTCCAAGAAATTCCTCTGGCGCCTTTATCACGTACAAGTACAACATAGATATTGAAGCAATAGTTCTCATACCCAGTAGTAAAATGAGAATGTATTACCTATCAACAGTAATCGATGATTATGTAC
Organism: Toxonevra muliebris; assembly: GCA_963691655.1. Taxonomy (NCBI): domain Eukaryota; kingdom Metazoa; phylum Arthropoda; class Insecta; order Diptera; family Pallopteridae; genus Toxonevra; species Toxonevra muliebris. The sequence continues at coordinate 33,921,693 of OY829326.1, read as the reverse complement.
AAGAAATTAATTTATTCATTCTTTTAAAAGATAAATAGTTTAGGTTTTTATACAAATTTTAAATTCAAAAACTAAAATTCATCACTTTCATAAACTGGTATATCAATCGTCTATACGAGAGATAGTTCGATTTGAATTGACGGCCTCGATAGTCTAGTGGATAGTGCTTTAGACTTTCACCTGGCAAAACCACCAAGTGATATCAAACAGTTACACCGCCTTTCGGAACCGGCGTTAAACTATAGGCTTAACGATTTGGTATCGCAATGGGCCGTTCAGGTCTAATTGTGTTTCTTTAGTTCAATTTTTGTTTGATTAACATTGTATGCATGCAAGCAATTTCGCGTTTGATATTGTCTTTGAGCTCGTCTAAAGTTGCTGTCCAGTGAGATAACACGTTCACCGAATTTGCCTTTCAATAAATCGATTGTGATGCGTGCTGTGTGGCTAGTGGCACCGTCTTGTTGAAACCACATATCGTTGATGTCGAGTTCATTCAATTCTGGCCACAAATAATCTTCGAACATAACACTATAGCGCTCTCCACTGACGATAAGATGACGGTCGTTTTCGCTGTAAACGGGCTCGTGGTGGTTCATTCATAAAATGTAATGCTTGCACTACACCCACAATAAATTTGAACTCAATATCTCAATCCTGTGTTTTATTAATAGATAAAATTGTTATGTCCTTAATGGAAAACCCTTTATAATCAGTTTATATCTAATTATGACTTTGCATATTATGCCATAAACCCATCGGCATGTTCTTAGAAGTTAGATATGTATGTAATGTATGTATAAGCATAATTTGGTACTTTAGTAAATAGTGCTCAGTAATTTTGAATTACTTATGAAAATCAGACTTCACATTTAATATAGAAGATCCAGGAAAGCTTATAATAACAAAGCTTGCACTACCAATCCCAGTTCAATTAATAAATTAATAGATAATTCAAACATTTGCGTTTCATGGGAGCCAAAGTATTGCATCAGCCATTTGAAATTTTAAAAGTCCGGTTGAGCTGCTTCTTCTGTGAACGTAAATGTGAGTATTTTGTACTTATGATTACCAGCAGTATTTAGGCTTAAAGAAAAGGCATTTCAACCCCTTTGATTTCAGATGGCATAAGTAACTTTGATTTTGAAAATCATGTAGAAATTTTGCAGTTATCTTCCACACCACCTTACACAGTCTTTCTAAATTAAGTATTTCGAAAAATTTTAACCCAAAATTACAAGAAAGGCCAATTGTGGCAATTTCCTCCCGACTGTAATAACTATCATTTTTTCTGGTTTAGATTGAAACCTTTTAGCCCAAACTACGTCAATTTTTTATCCGATCCTTCAAATCAACCAAATTTTGAAAAAGTGTTCTAATGTCAAATGCCAATTTTGGTATTTTCGTACCATTTAATAAATCCAGGAACTAATTTTTATAATTCTTTTACTAATTTCTACATAAAATTAATTCTACTATTTACCTTTAACGCGAGTTTAGCATGTTTTTGATCCGATCTTAAAATTCATTACAATTTTAAAAAATATTTTTAAAATTAATATGCCGATTTTGGTTTTATTTGAATTTGTAAAGCCGCCTTTTCGTGTTCTCTGTTACATTTCAAATATTTTTTAGATTATTCCCATACAATTATTTTTCGCCAATGGCAAATTGAATTTTAAGATTTTATTTTTACAGTTTTAGGTTAGAATTTTTTAAAGTTCTGATGAGTTTGACTACAAATTTAGAATGGATCGAAAGAAAAATATTACTACTTTCCAGCGAAATTAGTCAAATAATTGTGACCAATTGTGTCTAGATTTTGTAGATGATAGAAAAATACCAAATTCTCAAAATTCAAACATCTAAAATCTCACAGGCCTATTTTATAGTTATATTAATTTGCAGGTCTGGAAGTGAAATCAACAAGTCGGTTGTTTGAAAAAGTTGGCAGCCCTAGCCTTCCTCCGCCCATTTGTCTTAAAACAATTTACTACCTTAATTTAAAAATTCTGTAAGATCGCGGTGGCTAATGATAAGCCTTTGTTTGCCATATTCATATAAAAAATTGTGAAACTAAAATCTCCCCTACTTTCCTACTGGGAAGATTCTGTCACATATAAGAGTATGCTATCGTTACAAGGATGCACTGGTTATTTATTTTTACGCTATGAATAATTCATATAGGAATGAGCGTGCGTTTTTGACGTGATCGTCACCGTCATCACAAATTTCATCATCATCATGATATATTGCAGTGTTATCAATTTACTCATCATAATAATAATATAATCATAGTGATAGATGGAGTTGTAGAGGCGCCAACATTAGTAAGCGTCCTTAAACTTTTCACTAAAGTTGATAATGATGAACATTCCATGAATTCCGTTATATCTTGCTGTGTAGAGATGATCATGATGATGATCTTGATGGATAGCAAGTTTTACTATTTTTAGAATAGCTATAGAGAGTTTAAAAAACTCGTCGTCTATTTTTAATTAAAAAGTGTTTTTTCTTCTAACTATTATACAAACTTAGATTATTGATTTTGTTTTTTACTTGATAGTGCAATTAAGAAAATAATTTAACCGGTCCCTAACTAAATACAAAGAAGATTTCAAATTATTATACTTTACATTAACAATGTGCATATATTTATTTATCTACTACCCCCCTATGAAGAAGCCTAGTGAGCAAGTAAGTATTTTGTAGTAGTAAAGCAGAAAAGCAAACAATTGAATTTCTGAACTTGATCAATATTTTTTTAATGTATAATTGTCACACGACCTATACTGGCCTCTTGATCATTGATTGAACGTAATAATAAAATTCAATTGAGAGTATCATCGTCACACATATGCGCGTACGTTTTTCCCCTACAATGACCCCAACAAATGTGAACATATTATAAATTTTTTTATTATACATATCTATGTATGTGTGTGTGTGTGTGTGTATATGTAGATATACATTCCATTTTAAAGAAATCATTTAGACTTTTACTTAGAGTTAGTTTCTGTTTTTCATTTTTACTAATAAGCAGACTATAACTTCTGTGCACAACAATGACTATGATACCATGATACCCAATTTGCCTACGAGATATTATTCCACAGCACGAGTGTAGTAGATGTTTTGTTTTGATAAATTTTTACGTTTTGCAAAATAGTAGTAATAACAATAATAATTAGAAAGAATGAAACGAGAAAAAAACAATAAAATTCATAACAAAATAATAAATTAAAAATTGTCTTAAGAATGTGAAGGAAATAAACTTTGAAAAAAATTGATAGTAAAAATATTGAAAATATTCCATACAATTATTAGTCATTAATAAATCAAACTGAAGAAATGTTTTGACTTCTTTAATGTGCGAGTAGATTTTTTTTTTCTCTCATATGTCTTTGGACTTTGAAGATCATTGATAATACAAATATTAATAATATTTTTAACAATAATAATAACACTATTCGACAAATAACTATTTTTTTTTGCGATACAGGTATCAAATAAATCACTTATATAGTGTAATTCACGGTTGCTACTTTAAATATTACTTAATAAGTAGATGAACTATGACAAAATATAAAACTATATGTGAACAAACTATAAATAACTATATAATTTAAAAATGTTATTTTTTATTTTTTTATTTGGCTTTATAATTTTTGTATAAGTATTTATTCAAGCTTATAGTGTTTTAGAACTTTAGATTAAAATAATAGCCACGATTTTTCACCCGTTTTCCTGAATTACATTAAAATTGTATGAAAAACAAATACAAAAAAAATTCGACTTATAACTCAGAAACTTCATGAAATAGTAACAGTATTTGTTCTTGATTTCATTAGCTGAAAAAATTATGAGTCAAAATACTTGTGTTTCTTCAAGTATGTAAGGTTTAAAAATTAAAAAAAAAAAAAAACATTGAATGTTTAATTTTCGATTGGGATTACATACAAAAACCGTGGCACATTCACTTTAATTTCAGTAGTTTATTTTGACCAGTTTTCAAGATATTTTTAATTTATTTATGATTGTTGTGAAACAACTTCTGTCGTACTTCGAATTCGTTTATTGTCAGCGTCGGAGCCTACTATCCCCGAATAAATAATTCCTTTGGTATTTTGTAATAGTTTTTCGCCTCCTTTTTTATATGTTCTGATTTCTAATTGGTTTTTGGACTTATTTCAAGTTTGGTTTGAATTTTAGTCCGATTGATGTCCTGAATTTTTGTTTGAATTTGATCTGAATCTTGTTTGAGTTTTGTTCTGAGTTTTAATTTGGTTTTAAGTCTGAATTTCAGTCTGAAGTTTGTTTGAGCTTGGCCTGATTCTTAGTCTGAATTTGGTTTAAATTTAATTTGAGTTTTGGTTTGAATGTAGTCTCACTTGAGGCTAAGCTTTGGTCTGAAATTTGGTCTTTTTAGTTTAAGTTTCGGTTGGAATTTTGACTTGATTTTCAGTCAGAGCTCGGTCCTATTTTTGTCAAAATTTAAAAATGTTTTTGGTCAGATTTTATGTCAAGGTTTTAGACTGGTTTTTGGTCTGGAATTTTATCTGTTTTTTCATTTAGATTTTAGTAGTTAGTTAGTAATTTGTAAATTATCCTATAATTTAGAAAAATCGTCCCTCCTCAACCCCAAATCCTAGATCCGCCACTGTATGTGATCTTTTACGTAAAAAAATACACTATACTGGCAGTTTAATAAGCAAAACAAAACATCTTGGTTGGCCAGTGATTGAACTTATAAATCCGTATCGACTGTCATATTTTAATTATGTATTTAGCTTACCTTATCAATAACAAATTTCAAATAAAAAAGAATTGCACTTTGTTGAATAGTGTAATAAATAAAACAAACATCTTGTACTTATAGTGATTGAACATAAACTTTCACGTCGAATTTTATTTGTACTATTTTGCTAATCGTTATCAGAAACGGAGACTGAGTAGACAGCAGCAAAAAAAAAAAAAACAAACAAAAAACAAATTTACGCATATGTACACCGAGTTTGACTTTGTTTTTATTTGATTAATTGAATTAAAATCTGTTATAATATAAAAAAGAAATACTACTGATTGAAAATATCTAACAAGTTAATGACTAGCGCCATGGCGGCAACATCTTTCATCATACAAACGAACAAACGCATTATATAGCTCGCTCGCTCCCCTTCCCATCATCACATACATCCCTCTATTATCACCTTGCATCCATCATCTCTACGTATTTCTTATCAATGAACTTATTCAACTACAATATTCTTTCTCTACACACACACACATTTGACAGTTGATAAATACATTTTTTAATTAAATTAAAAATCTCATTTGTGAATATTTCACACAAAATAGAGAAATAAAACCAAAAAAAGAAAAATGAAAGGAAAGAAAAATAAACTTGTAGAAAATCAAACCATTAAATGTACATAAAACTGATCAAAAAAAAAAAAACATTTTAAAATTATTATATTATTCTGGCGCCAATCGTAAAAATGTCAAAACGCTCATAAAATGATTATCTCGCTGGCAATAATAACTAGTGGTGATGATGGTAGTGGCAATTCTGTTGGCGGTGGCAACTGTTGACATTATTGAATGGTGCTAGTGAATGGTGATGATGTTGATGCAATCATATTAAGTGGTATTTTTTTAGATGTGTATTTCTTGTTTCTAAAAATGTCTGGCTAATCAGGAAAATATTTTGTTTTTTTGAGGATTTGTTGTAAGAATGATATGATGATGATTTTAAGATAATGTTTAACCTTTTATTTAATAAAGATTGTGTCTTGTGTGTATTAAATAGTTACCTGATAAGAAACAAAGTTCATAATAAAGAATCTAAACTTCTTAATTATTTTCTTATTGAACTCTTGCATGCAGGGCCGTAGCCAGGATTTTTTTCGGGGGGGAGGGCCCAGGGGGGGGGGGTTCATTCGAAGAAAATTTACATTAACTTGCCATTACTGATGATGAGTCCGACCTCAAAACAATTAATTAAATACTAAAAATAGTCAGAGGCTCATTTTTTTTCAAATGATTATCAGTGGGAATTCGGACCATGTTAAGGAATCCGGATGAGGTTGGCTTATATTCCCGAAATTCGTGCAGTTACTGCATTGAAAGAGGTCTTCCGAGTCGGGGTACTCTGGACAATAATGGGTTAAAGAATTAATTACATTTTAAGATTGTTTCGTAGAACTTTGGAGCTGATCCACTACTACTGCTCTACATGGGCTTTGCGAATATTTAAAATGGTTCCTAGTGTTAGTGAATGAATTTTTTATACTGAACACGAATCTGAAGTAAAAAATTTCCCATCACGCCACGTTTTAGAAAAAATGGGATGGAAAACCCTAAAATAGAATTTTTGGAGATTTTTTTTAAATTGGAGAGCTAAACATCGGCGTGCTACAAACTTCGAAATCCAGAAATTATAGGCTGAATCATGCCCTTCCAAATGAGCCCTAAACTGTAAATCCAAAACAGTTATTGACCTAGAAAAACTATAAATGCAGAATTGCTCAGCATCACCTTCTCTTTTTGTATCTAAAGTCAAACCTCATATCAAAGAGAACAAATCGGATCTGGTCGCATAGTGTAACTAAGATTTCAAGTTTATTTTTTTATATTTAACTTTTTAGAAAGAAACCGATGGAAGTAAAAAATGTTTAAAAACAATAGATTTTATATTGACTTTTTTTCATCCACTGGCAATTAATATCAAAAAATAGAAGAAAGTTTCCACATTTCGGGGGGGGGGGGGGGGAGGGGAAAGTCAGAATCCTCAAACCCCCCCTAAAGACGGCCTTGCTTGCTGTATAGATACAAATAAGATACTTTTTGGACTGACTTTCCTATGTTACTAGAGAATTCTAACTATTTTATTTTAGATAATTGTTTTCAAAATATTTGACATTTCCCAGGAACTTCGTCTGTCATAATCGATGACTTGTTTAATTACAAAATCCAGAAAGTCTAGTAAATATTTAAATATAAATCAGATAATAAATTATATGTATTTATTTGGTAATATATTGAAGGGGGGCTGGAGCAGAGAAATAAAAGAAAGTTTTTGATTGCGTTCATAACAGAAACACAAATTCGATTAGGAGTTGTATAATTAATATGAAGATTTTCCCAAATCCGTTTTTTACTCCTAAAGTGCAACACCTTATGGAAGGACTAAGGATAATACTACAATTCGGTGCTTACTTCACCGACTTAAAATCAATCAACAGATAATTGTCGTTGTTCTAAAGTTTAACGGTGTCTGATTGAGCCAGAGGTTGAAGTGTAGTGTTGAGAAGAAATAGGAGAATACATGTAATTTTTACGTTTTCTCGAAAAAAAATTCAAATTTGATCACAAATTTTCAGGCAAAAATTTAAGGGGTTATACGAAGTTAAAACTTTTAAAAGATTGATTTTTTTATTCGATCCGAAAAATATTCTTTAAGTTATATGCATATTTGTGAAGACAAATTCACTATGTGTAAAGAACTTTTAAAACTTTGAACGCGTTTTTCTCTAAACTGTGTTTTCAAAGTCGGTGAGCAAGAACAATGTTTAATAAAGTTAAAAGATGATACAATATGTATGCAAAGTTTTACATAAAAGCAATATAATAATAACAATAAGCAATGCCTTTTTAGAAAAAATGCTTGAAAAATCGCTCCTAAGTGCGTACAATCCCTTAAGCTATTTTCAATAGCTTCTATTGTAACAATAACAAAAAAAAACTCAAAATATACCCTAATATACTTAGACATTTACAAATCAATAAGCGTCGTAAATTCCCCGTCGAAAGTATTTTTGCCTCTAAGTTATTATATGTCAAAGGTCACGAAAATCGATATTTTCTCATATCTCATAAACAAACGCATTTAGTATTTAGCTTAGTTCTTCCGTAAATGAGGTTATTATTTTTTAGAAAAGTTTTTACCGTCTGATATATAGGATTATAGGGATAAGTTGATACTTGTTTTATTGTTTGAATGAATTTAATTCCTCCCTGGTATATATTCACGCCCATTTTCTCCGACATCCATTCATATAAATAGTACTAGAAATTGATATAGAATAAAAAAAATTTAATAATAACAAGAAATTTTGCTAATGAAAAAGGCATTAAATAATTTTGACCTAAATTGATTAAGAAAAAAAAAAATGTAATTATTAATGCCGGCAACATTATTTACTGTGAGTTAAATCATCGTTTCCTCTATCAACGTCTGTGCACGTGTAGTTATATAAAAATATTTAGCTATTAATTACAACAAATAATTAGGTGATAAGTTTGAAATTTGAAACTATCCAGTGAATTTATGTAGGTAAAAAAATTAGATTAATTTATTTTTTAATTTTAAAATAAAATGGGCGAATTATTAATTTGCTCATTTGTGTATGTTTTTACATTTTGACGAATTGGAATTGCAACGACGAGGGAAACTGAGTGGGTTTCTCCTTCAGATTTTCTGATAAGAAATTTAATGGCTTTCAAAAGCCGGAGGAAAAGCGCACTTGCCACTTTTCTCTTATGCAAAATGAGAAAAGGGTAGTAAAGATTGTACATGTGTATGTATATAATTTTATTATGATCTCGTTTACAATTTACAATTAAAATAACATTTTTTTGTTATTTTTGCTTTTAAAATATGTTGTTTTTTTGTCTGGTCCATTGCATACTGTGGCAATAGGTCAATTATTATAAATTGCCATCAACATTAAAAAGATTGATCTTACTAACAACATTCTTTGGAGAGCAACGTAATTTGATTACGACTTCATTTTATGTTTAAGTTTTTTTTTTTTATAATTGCATATCACCTTGATCAAAAAGTTCCCGGAATAACCACCGTGTGGCGCTCCCATCATTCCGATTTGAGTTCTTTTTTTTTGTTAAGTTGGTACATCTGTTGTTGATATCCCCTCTAAATCTTATTGTTACAGCTTTCGAAAAAGTTACGTAGCCAAGAGTACATCTATCTCTGTGTGTGTTGGCGATTTTTCACAATTTTATTAAATTGTATTGTATTGAATTTTGCGTAGAAAAAGGATTTAATGGTGCGCGAACGTTGGAAATGTTGGAAAAGTGTTTCGGCAACGATTCTCTAAAGAAAACGGTCGTTTACCAGTGGCACGAGCGGTTCAAAAGTGGTCGTGAGTCAATCGAAGATGATGAACGCAGTGGCAGACCATCGACATCGAAAACCAACGAAAACGTTGATAAAGTAAAAGAAATTTTGGTCAATAACCGCAAATTAACCATCAGAGAGTATTATTTGGGCGTTATGAGGCGTTTGCGTGAAGCGATTCGCCGAAATAGACCAAAATTTTGGGCAGAAAACTCGTGGATTTTGCACCATGATAACGCAACGTCGCGCATTGCCATCATTATTCGTAATTTTTTGACGAAAAATGCAACAAATACCATCCAACAGCCACTGAATTCACCTGATTTGGCTCCCTGTGACTTTTTTCTGTTCAATCGAGTTAAAAAACCATTACGGGGAACGCGTTTCAGCAGCCGAGAGGAAGTAATGGAAAAATCGCAGGAAGCACTGATGGACATACCGAAGACCGAATATAAAAAATGTTTCGAGGATTGGATCTAGCGGTGGCATAAGTGTGTTACAGTCGATGGGGATTACTTTAAAGGGGACAATATAGATTTAGATGAATAAAAAATAAAATTTCAGAGTGGATCGTCCAGAAATTTTCAAGATATAAATAATTGTTTAAACAAAAAAATACGGGTCGATTTATTTTGCACCCCATACATGAAAAAAAAAATGTTTTGGGCGATTTAAATTTTTAATTGTAAATATGATATGGAATGACCCATATAGTATAATGATTTTTTGGTTTCAGAGAAGGCTTGAAAATATTACCATGTCAATTTTAGAAAATTTACAAAACATCGTAATTTAACAAATTGTTGTGGTGGATCAGATTATCATACTCAACGGAAAAGATGAACATTTCCAACAAATAGACTTGTTAAAAAATTGTTACGATGGTTTAAGCTATAATCATCGATATCCTACACACATGCATAACTACAATGAAACCCCTGCTCCTCGTAAATATACACAATATGAAGATGAATTTGACTTTACTCTGAACTCAATATTAAAATATTTATTGGGAATTTCCGCATTGTAGTTTGGCGTGTTTGGAAAAGAAAAGTTTTTAGTTTAGATTTCATTACTGCTCACTTAACCCGGCGTTGGTGTGGTGGAAAAAAGTTACATTAGTGGTGTGATGGGGTATGTCATACCCAAAGCTAAATACATTCGTAAATACACAAAAGTGTATATAAAAATGAAAATAAAATTATAATGGGTATGGATTGCTTATTAATTTTTAAGTAAACTAACATAAAAGTACTTAATGTTCAAACAATTAATTAAACAAAAAATAAAATAAAAGTTATTCGAATTTTTACTAATTCGATTTTTTCTGTATTTATATATTATATATAAATGTATGTTTATAAGCTGTATATGAGTCCAAGATATTTTCACAAAAAGTTTCATTATTTTTATTGTTGTTATGAAAAATTAGAAGCGGCAATGTCCTTGATTGGCAGGTATAGATTTTTGTTAAATAGAGGCTTTTGGGTATGTCATACCCCACCACACCGATGCTTGGTTAAATAAGTAGTCCATGTTTACTAATATTTTAAAAGCTCCAACTACCAATTTAATTAAGTATAAACTGGTATAGGGCAGACACTTATATATTTGCATAGAGCGGAATTTTCGAGCGTGAGAATTAACTAAATACAAATTTTGTTTTTGTTTTGTTATTTTCAAACAATATTTCTATGAATTAGTTAAGTAAGCAATTAAATCTTAAAATAATGAATAGAAAAATTTTTATGTATTATATACAAATTTAATTTAATATGCATTAATGAGCAACATTCTGAAATTCTCAGTATCATTATCATCACCATCTCCACTGCTATCAACAATTTCATAAAGCTAAGTCCTTCTTCTCTTTCTTACAATAATCTCAAATATAAATTGATAAGAATAAAAAATATCAATAAAAACAAAACGCTGCAATGGAAGAGAAATCAAAAAAGTAATTAAAAAATAATTACTTATTATCGTTGATATAAAATACGAATGCTTTGAAAGCGACAATGATGAAAGTACAAAGAAATATAAAGAGAGTGTGAAAAATGGAATCAAATAAATAAATAATAACAATTAAAATGGAAAACTATAATTTCAACCAATTGAGAAGATTTGAAAGTCATTCTTATATTTTAAAAGAATTATGCAGAACGTGTTTGTTTTACTACATAAACGCGTATATGAAACTAGTTTACTAGGTGCTCGTACTTTTTGATTTGCATGATAGATCCATTCGAAATTTATGTGTTCCAAAAAAGCATAAGAAATTATTGCTTTTTACTGAGCTTATACTGCCATACTTGGTATAAATTTCAAATCTTTTTTCAATAAAACAAAATTTACGCAAAAATTTTTAATTCTGAACTCAAAAAGGTTTGCTGATTACGCAGACACAAAAAAAAAATTTGGTTAGAGTTAAACGTCCCGTATATACAGGGTGATTTAAAACTGTGTATAGATTATTCCAATACAGATTCCTTAGCTCTAAGGTGAATAAAAAATTTAAGATAATTTTTATAAATTTAGGGCAACAGAGTGTACCAAACCTTTGAGCAAAAATTATCTGTGTAGGCTGGGACAATCATTTGAACAATGAAAAAAAAAAAAAAAGATTGTGGAGGCGATAATTTTGGCATATCGTAAAAAAAAGAAATTTCGAGAAAAATCTTAACATTTCTCGAAAAAATGCGTGATTAACCTACTATGTTTTTTATTACAAATCGAAGGATTATACAATCTTAGAACGATGAGCAAGTTTTCAAAGCCCCAAAGTTTTATGAAGTAATAAAGTGTGGTCTTACCACATGTACATATACACATTATTATTATTTGAAAGAAGACGACTCGAAAGTCAGGCACTGCGACCTATAAGATCTATTGTACCAAAGCCTCAAGAAAGAAAGAAAGATAGATAAGAAACATACCCAAGCCGAACTCAGGTCTCCAGACATAAGAGTCTGGCACTCTGCCACTAGACCACAGTGGCGATAGTAGGACCTACAGTTTAACGCCGATTCCGAACGGCTGTGTGGCAATTTTTTATCAGCTCGGTGGTTTTGCCATCACCAACCAAGATGTGTACTTGTACACATTCTTATAATTCTCATCCACTTCATATCGGTAGTGAATATAAGAAGTTTATGAGAATTAACCACCAGACCAAGACGGGAATCGAACCCACAACCTTCTGAGTGAAAGTCTAGTGCACTATCCACTAGACAATCGAGATCGTCACATGTATACACACTCACATAAGTATACGTACGATTTTCTTTAAATTCGATTTTCCAACGTAATAATACAAATTTAAATTTTTTTTGATGCAGTTTTATTTAATTCATTATTGCAAACTAAGCAAACCCAAAAGCAGAACAATATCTAAATGAGTAAAACGTTAAATAAAGAAAAAATTTTCACAAAATTGTTTAAAAATGTTAGAAAAAATATTAAAAGTTAAAGCTCAAAAATTTGAATGGCCTCCATTAGCTTTATCGGCCCCTGATAAGCGAGACGGCATAGACAAGTTTAGGTTTCTTGTAACCCCTTTATAGGGGTTCCGATTTTCCTTATATTTACATACTACACTAATAGGAATTGTTTTGTTTGTTGTTGTTATCAGTGTAAAAATAGCAAAATAACAAAGCTGCATTCAAGAAATTTACACATTTTTATTATTCTGTAAAAAATCGAAAAATTGTATGATATGTATATTTATGTGAGTGTGTGTACATGATTTATAGTTTATTGAAATACAAAACAGAATTTAACAGAAAAACAGTTATTTTCGTGCCCGAAATTAGCACAGATAATTTCGATACTAGGGATAAAATACAACAGCAGAATCTAGAAAAGAGCCCATGCACTTTTTTCTCCTCTTGAGCTAAGAAATATGTGTTAGAAAAACCAGTACGCAGTTTTGAGTCATCCTGTATATGTAGCACATTTGCATATACTCTCATATCAATAATATGTGTATATCCCAAACGGATTGTGGGGATTGCAGGGGTATTTCCTAATTAAACATTTTTAAATCGCATAACAGCAATTATTTAGTGAGTAGATACTGCTAATGTATGTAAATGATAATTATAATAAGCTGGGTGTTTATGTAATTCTTGGAATAATTATGGGTAAACTCAATTTTCAATTATAATAATTGAAATTACTAAGAAATTGTCATAGCAAGATTATATATGTGGTAATTTAAATAAATGAACTAGATAGTTGTTTGTGAGTATATAAAAATTTAATTTGCATGATATCATTCTAGATAAACTACAAAATTAAGTACATTTTTATATAGGACTATTAGAAAATTATTCAGTGATTGGGATTAACAACCTGCATCCTTGTGCCAAACTTAGTGGTCATTCCTTATATAGTTCTTGAGATATTCAGTATAAAGTACCTTGGTTGTATGGAAGCTATGCGCGAATAAACAATCCCGCCCTCTTTCATTCTAGTGATTAAAATTAAAACTTACATCCCCTCATCAAATTATTGGTCGCTCCTTAAATAGTTTTCAAGGTATTCAGTATTAGTGGGCAATATCAAACCAAAGTACAGTCTAACAAGACACACTTTTTCCTGTGGCTATCAGGAATAATGATTATATTTTGGAAACTTCATGCTAAAGACTAGTTATATTTTAGTTCAACGGCCTTAAATTAACTAAGAAACATTATCCTTGATAACAGCAGTTTTTTTTTTGTTGTACTGTAAAATGTGAGTATTTCATTATTTCATATTGTCAAGGCCGTTTAAGAATTTAAACTTATTAATTGATCTCATTAGTCGTCAGTTCTCATTAATACGGTCTTCAAAACATAAAAATAAAAACTCTCTAATTTGTTTATTTGTTTATAAGCAAAATATATGTATTTTTTCCAATGGAATTTTTTGTTTATAAAAAGTTTGAGAGTTCATTGCTTCCTTAATATTTTTAATGAATATTTACTGTATTATATTGATTGACATAGATTATTATATGTTTTTTTTTTTTTTTTTTGATTAATTTTTGGTTTTTAATGTAATTCCCATATTCAATCAACTAAGTTTACGAAACTCAAAGAGTAAAAAGCATCATGTCATCTGAATGATATTTCTATTGAGCTTTGATAGCTTTTTCTTTTTAAGAAAATGTATTTCATGAAAATATTGTTGCGGTTTAGCTGTGCATGGAATCCGCGGTCAATTAAATCATCTCCCAGCTGCTGATTTTGAGAATATGTATATTTGTTGCTGCTAGTAAGAATGTTTAGCTCGAATTGAAACAAACGTAATGCCAGTAGTGGTTATTTGCAAAAGAAAGCCTTTTGGAAAGAGAGATGGCGTATTAATTGATTTAAAAAAAATTAGAATTGATTAATATTAATCTAAAAAATATAAATCCGATCACAAAACGCTGCAAAATAATGGGTGGGATTTTATGGCTTTTGAATGCCTAAAATATAGATTCATTGACAGATTTATTTTAAGTAATTAAAAACAAATTAAAAACCAACGGCTAATGTGACTTTTATTCTTAACACAAATTCAATCACAATAATTAGTTTTCTGTTTTACACAAATTTTTGACTTTGCCTGCTGCTGCTGCTAACATTTATAACAATCATCGCAATTCATAACCGATCCATTTGGTTTTTTTCAAAGCTTGGAAACTTCCTTAAACGATTAATGATAAAACGTAGCAACAGAAAACTGTTATGGAGGTAATGAGACCCGTTGTGATCAAGACTGTCTAGAAACACTTTTGCGAACTAAAGGGTAAATATGTATGTTCTTTCGAATAAAGATACGTTTCTTGAACGTGGTTTTTTGGTGACATAAACATTGGAGTGAACGTAGTCCTCAGCTCCAAGTAAAATCGCGTTTTCAACTACATACCAGTTGAATATTAAATGAGAACAATCCTTTTCCATTAAGGTACTCATCACCATGATTGATTAGTTTTAAATCAGTATATATCTGCACCAATAGAACTTGGAAAATTAAATCTTTTTTGCCACTCGTTATTCACCTCGATCATTTCGTCCCCTGACTAGGCAAATTTAATCCGTTTTCTCAATGCCAAGCGTGCGACATATAAAGGTATATTAAAATAGTACTCATTTTTGCTGGCTTATATTTTGCAATGATTTTTTTAATTTTCTGACAATCATTTCTCCCTCCAAAGCATTAATGTATAGCTGAAGTTGCGTCACTTGAAACGTGCTCACAATGTAAAATGATTGATACACCCCCCGCCAAAGCTTAATGACTGCATATATTTTAACCCTATGGTTGCGGTGGCATTAAAATTATCAATTATTTTTTTTTTTTTTGTTCTAGGAATAGCGAGCCATTATTTCGCCAGTGCCTCCAGTGCCTCAGGTGCTCAACTTCTTGGAAAGCAGCACAAATTCACAGTAAATTTATATGTTTAATTTACTTGAACGATCAGTCAGATATTTCGTAATTTCTCTTAATTATATCACTACACCTATGCATGTCTGAAGTTACCAATTTTGATATGAAAATAAATTCTCTAGAGATGTTAAATACATAGGTATTGAAATTCCTGTTTTCTTTATTCAAAATAAATTTAATCAATTGATTCAAATTTATTTTATTTACATTTTTTTTTTTTTTTTTGTCATCTTTACTTACCTCAAACTATTCCATTGCATACGTAATTTCACCACATTCAATTTCATATCCGTAAATGATCTCATCTCTAGATCTTCCAGTTGTGAATATGATATTTTTAAGCTAATATTCACCATCGGTTCAAATTTATTTGATAAAGCATCAACAATTTGATGAAATGAACCGACTTTCTCACATGATAACTCAACATAATTATGCGCGTAAATGGGCTCACATGAACAGGGTGAGATTTCAGGACGTACAGCACAATGTACCGAAGCGACATTGGTAATACTCCAGACGGCATAAACAAATGATGCCATTTTGTTTTGTTTGCTTGTTTGTTTTTGGATTTTAGTAAATAAATTAAGCACTCAATATAAACTATATAAAAGTTAATAGTTTTTTCACCTTTCGTGATAATTTTTTTATTTGCATTTGTTTTCGTTTAAAGTACTTTTCCACATAGGATTCGAAGTTTTTGTTTTTAATTTTCGTTTTGGTTTTTAGTTTGGATTTCTATTGGTTTTTTGTTTGCTTTTCCAAACAGTCTTTTAAAAATCCTTATCCATTTATTTTCTTTTTTCTAAATACAATTTTTACATATAACTATCACATGTGGCTGAAGGCCAGCTATTATTTGTTTGAACCCTGCAATTTAACACACTGTCGTTCTGCAGGGGTGCTTGCTGCTTTGTTGTAGTTTCAGGCTGCAAACAGTTAAAAGTAACAGGAGCAATAGTAGCCGATAAAGGCAAACAACAGTGGACAAAAATATTCTCGTAATCTGCGATTTTCCGGGAAAATTCACACACTTGAGATATTATATAGAGTTTGTGTATTTTGTGAGTTATATTTTCTTTCCTTTTTGCTGATGCACTAATAACAGATGCTTGTGGCTCCCATATTTGTAATACATATATTTATTTTTGTAGATATGTTTGTGTGTATTTATATGTAACAAAAACAATCGACATGAAAAAAAAAAAATAAATAAATAACTAAAAATGCTCGAAACGTTAAAGTGAACCACAATATTTTCTTATTATTTTTTTTTTTTAATAAAAACGGCGATCACCAAAAAATATTATCACTGGACGAGGAGAAAAAAAATCCGTATATGTATTATATATATGTATGTTTGTATGTATGTATGTATGCTGTACAGCAACAAAGTAGGAATAAAGGCAGCAACAATGACGATTACTACCAAGACGAAATGTACTACAGCAGCAGTAGGAGCAACGGCAGCAGCAGCATATGTGTAATTATATGCATTTATATACTGTTAACATTTGACATCTCCTCACATACTTGTGTATTAATATATAAATGAAATATACAAATACACAGCGATCGTATACAAATATATAGACGGAGTGTATATCACTTGAAATAATCTATTAGGAATTCTCAAAAATACTCGCATGTACTCGAATCGTACTTTATTATTTCACTTATATTTTTTTAATGTTTAATATATTTAATAATTTTTTTTTTTTTTTTTTTTGTTTTTCTTAATATTATTTATTATTTTTATTATATATAAACTTTTTGTTGTTGTTTATTTCAAAACAGTGTGTTTTTGGTTTATAGAATATATGTGTATTTGTTAAATTTTGTTTCGTGTTGTTTTTACTGCGGATGCTATATGGTCGTTTATATTTTAATTGTATTTTACTGATGACTTGTATCGTTGTCTCGTTGTTGTTTTTTCTTGTGCCGATATTCACGTCTGTATTCCAACACGGTCCGATTGCGACTGGGCGACTTTACTGTTGCGGCGTAGGATAGTAGCGTCGTTGTTGTATATTATAACATAAGTAGTAGAATAGAGTAGAGTAGCAGGCAGCAGCAGCAGCAGGCATCAGTAGGTAGTAGCAAGCAGCAACAATAGCAACAGCAACATCGGCGTAGAGGCATGCAGGCATTAACGACAAGATCACTAAATCGATTCTTGATGATGACAATAAAGATGTTGTTATTGCTCTTGCTACTGTTGCTGTTGCTACTGCTATTGCTGTCTCTTGCGAATGTAAGCTTCTGTTGCTGCTCAATTGCTACTAGCAACATTTGCAAGAGGATTTGGCGTTGAGCATTGATCATTGATCATAATAAAAAATATTTAATTAATTAATTAGTAAATGCGATTAGTTCAACATCATTGTATAATCTGCTGCTGCTGCGATGACGGCGGCTGTTGCTGGATTCTTTGGCAATATTTAGGTTGATAACGCATAAGAGAGTAGTATTGAGCGAGAAAGTGTGTTGCTCGTAAAATAATTTCGCAAAATTGTGAAAACTGACGAAAGTATTTGATAAATGTTTGTATAGTTAATTTTCTTACTTCACTGATTGTGGATTTGATTATTTCTTTCAAAGTGTATTAAGAAATTCTTGGAATTAAATATTATTCAGTGGGAGTCTAAGTTTCAATGAAAATCCCATAGCAAATCTGATCTGTGGTGATATTAAAACATATTTAGAAAATGGATTTCTGTTAAGTTTGGTATGCGTCAAGCGTTTTGCATCCATATGATAATGAAGGTATTTCATTTTTATATGTTCGTGGAGTTTAAGTTCTCATTTCGTTTCATTTTCAATTTTCCTCTCTCTCAGACTCGAAAAATCGATCTTACACATTAGTTTTGAAAAGGGTTTCATAGTGCTAACAAAATGTTCGAGTTTTCATATGCTTTGCAATCCCACCCTCAATTCCTGCCTCTCTTTTTTGACGCTATACACCCTTGCACATCCAATTGAATTGTGATTTCTTCACCTTCAGTACTTTTAAATTTATTTGAATCCATAAATCTGTGTGACATTCTTATTTTTATGAACTCTTACTCTTTCACTCAACGCCGGCATCATTATCGTCATCATAAACAACAGCAATATCATCAACATCATTAACAGCAAGAACAACAACATTATCGCTGGTCTCTTCGTCGTACTCTTCTATGCGTCGTCGTGCCCCCTACAAGAAATTTATAATGCGCATGGTCTTTATCTATGTATGGGGGCATGTTGCATACGCGTACTACACACAGATATCGATATCAATGGCACACACTTTCATACGAGTGTTTATAATTTTCGTTGCTATTGTTGTTGTTGTTGTTGCTATCTTCTTGTTGATGATTTTTACTTGTCGTTCGTTGTTTTAATTATGACGCTCAAACTGACAATTGGAATTAGTTAATATGCATGTAGTGGTAGTTTTGGGCGCACAAACTTAATTTTTTTGCTTGTGATGCTCGGCGTGGTACACATGTATTTATGTATGTGTTAGTTAGTGTTGTTATTTAGTAGATATCATTGGAAAATTCTATATGATGACGGAAAAATCTTTATGATTATGACGCAAGTGGCGCTAAAATCTTTAAATTTTTTTTTTAAATAGAATTTTAATCTACACATTTACTTATTTTTTGTGTGAAATATTTTAAGTGGAAAAAGTCAATTGAGTTTTTATTATTTTTTTTTTTGTTTTTCATCTTTAATTTGCGTCACTGTAACGTAAGTAAGTACAAAAATTAATAGAAATAGTACTTGGCTAAAATTCGTTAAATTCGATAATCGCTGAAAAGATAATGAAAATATGCAGGATGTTATTTTGCGATAAAATTGGCGCCATACTTCAATTTTCAAATAATTTCAGCAGTAGCGTAAGAAACTGAGAAATGGTTTTGGTTAAATCTACCAACATTAATTGCAGATTTACTTGAATTTTTAAATGAACAATTTGCGGTATTTATGTGACAGAATTTTTTTCGGAACTTGAAGTCACTCATTACAAATATATATCAGATTTACAAATAAACAAAATAGCGGCTTCAAAATGGGGCATTTTATTATTTTTGCATGTAATTTATTTCATAAGATTCTACATTTTGAAATTAGATGTTGGAAAAAAATGGTTGCAATCCAGTGAGGTAAAAAATTTGTTGTAGAATACCAATCCATAGCCTCCCTCTTTTCGTTTATTTTCGTAGTATAACTAGCTAACACCACTACAGACCAAAGTGAGGCAAAATCTTTCGATCAGGCTAACTTTCTGAAACGTATATCAGATTATTTCATCCATTTGTGGACCATTACAACAGTGCTCTTCAAATTGCTGATCGCAGTTGTTATTGTGTTGCCGCTTTAGTGTCATCAACTTATCATCCGAGTGAATTTCCCCTTGTTATTTTTGTTATTTTGTTAAATTCACAAATAATAAACATACCCAAAAGTTCCTTCACTTCTTCAATAATATATATGTATACTATATGATACAATGTAAGCATGTACATCACAACAACAAAAATGCACAAATTGACATTCGTAAAATACGAAAACACTCTCTGAATGATGCATAACTTTTAACTTTTTAAAGTATGTATTGAAATATGCACATAGCAGCAACAGCACAGAAGACCAAGAAGATGTAATGACGCCCAAAGAGGCGCCAACAATTCTTCATGCTACATTCAAAAAATTCCGCACGGTTAATTTGCTCGTTGTTTTTTCTTTTTTTTTTTCTTCTCATAAATACGCAATGCGTAATTAAAACAGAATGTCGCAAGTCCAAAAACCAAATAAAAGCAACAACAAAAACAGTGTGTCTTCTGTTTACGCATTCCATCACATTCATGCAATTCAACAATTTTCAATGTACGATGTAAAGTCAGTATTTTGTGAGCATAGGAAGATTTGTGAGCGCGTGCCAATGGTGAAAAGTATCGTAACTTTTGCAATGTAACATGCGACACAATACACAAACAGCAGCAGCATCAGCAGCTAGCACATGTTGCATATGCATCCAATCCACACAATGAGATCTTCCTTCCCAATACAACAACAGCATTGAGGAAAATTTCTTATTCAGCGGCTTGCTTGTTATGCCCGCTCCAATGCACGCGATCCAATTAATCTTTGGTTGTTGTTCTTCTTGTTGTGCTGCAAATTATGATGGTACTTCACCACTCGCTTCTTTCATGCTAAGTACATGCATTTGTATGCTGATCATGCTGTTGATGATGATGTTTTAAAAAACTTTGTGGTGCTTATGGCATTCATTTAAAAGAAATAAAAAAAAAACAACATAAACGTCAACGATAGTGATCTGCTCTTCATCTAGTATGGCATTAATTAGTCTGCTACATATATATAATGTACATACATATGCATATCTTCATGTACTTGTGTATGCACATTACATCCTTATCCACCCCCAATTATGTGTTTTCTTGCGTATGCCTTCATGATCATTTAATGTCTCGTTATGCCGCATTGAAATTGCAACTTCAACAAGAGATTCTTCCTCGCGTTGCTACTTTAATACCCGAACAGCAAAGTTAATTGTTTGTGACACTTTAATACCCTAGCAGCATATAATGGATTATTTTAGTTTAGGATTATATTAAAGACAGAATTAATAGCTTTGTTAAAGTTAGGTTAGATTGAGTGGTTACTTGCAATTAGCACAATAGCGTCTTTTTGATACCACTATATCGATCGTTAAGTCTAAGGAAATCTTCCTAGCTATTCTAGTGTACTAGGTATCCACAAACCATTTAGTCAAATCACAATATTTCAATAGAATATTAACAGCATCTCCTACAAAGGAAAGATTTGCCAAAGTTTTGAGGGACACCCAGTCTCGTTGCATGCGAGCCAATCACCCAATGTCCCGTATATAGTGGTATTATTCGTCCGATTTCTACCCTGGAAAAAGTTAAGCGTAATTTTAGAAAGCTTATATTGAGGTCACAATCGTTCTTGATGTGGCGCAAGCTGTTAAGCCTCTCCACCTGAAGTCGTATTGTTGATGGAAGTATGAGAAAATTTCTTCCTTAACGAAATTTAAGGTAGATTAAACCCGTTCCGACAGAGATATGTTTACCGAATAAGCATGTCTAGCCAGAGTATTGGAAACCTCTATTGCTCTAATGTTTAGTTATCCAACCGAGGGTAAAATTAATGAGTTGTTGAAGTCTGACAAGTTCACTCTTACACTCATCCACTAGTTTGGATTTGATAATTATTGAGATAGTGGGTTGACTATCAAAAATAATTGCTGCATTTTTCCCTCTCGACACATTTTCCTAAATTATCCCAGTAGCTTGTAAATAGAATATACTAGTAGGGTCTGCCAAACGGAAAAAACTAAATGGGTTTAAAGCATGAAAGAAGACACTACCGCCTACTCCACAGTCTATTTTTGAACCGGCCATGTAAAAAATATAATTGTAATCTGTTATGTTTTTTGTAGACTATGGAAAACTAAATCTAGTTGTTAATTTTCAAAGTCTTGACTACTGTTCCATAATTGTAATCGTTTCCTTGTGGCCGATCAACACATTAGTGCCTATAGGAGTTAAAATTTGTATGTTTGAGTTATCAAAACAAAGTTTTGGAATGATATACACGGTAGTTTGCGATACGGGGCCTACCCAGTAGGACATTGAATTTATTACTGTGGCTATGTGATCTAGAGGTCTAGCATCCTGACTCTGAGCCTGACTGCATTACTAGACACTGAAGTTTGACATATATGAACTTGTAACGTAAATACAGAGAAAGAGTGTAGGGAGATAGCTACTTTCCTTAACTCATTGCCGACCATTGGTCGAAAAATCGACTAAAGACTTTAACACTTTCTGTAGGTTAACCGGAAATGGATATAACTGGGCAACACAGAAAATATGCTATTTTTCTCCTTTGTAAACTTAAATCATTTTGGGTTCTGGCCAGTTCTTGTTTTTACCTGTTTTTTCCTGCAGTCACGTAAAGCGATTTTCACGAAAACAATTTCTAAACGCCCTGAAACTCTAATATAAAAACTCGAAAAAAAATTATTCCTTTGAATTTCAACTTGTATTAGAATTACAATTTACAGAAAAAATAATAAACACATTCCGTGGTTTATGTGATAGGACCAGGCCAATCCTAAGGAGATAAAAAAATCTTAAAATGAGACATTTCTTCACGTTTATAATAGCTGTACAATGTTACGTTTTTACGCAATGGTTTAATATCGATTGGAAATGGGTAAAGTTCTGTCCACCAAATTATCACACTATTTGTGAGAATAGGAAAACTCAAAAGCTTTATCGCATTTTTAGATACAGAAGAAATTTGCCTAGCATCATTTTTCCCGGATCCAGCGCCGTGTGATTTCGGGTTGTCCTCAAAAAGAAAAATAGTGAGTCTTCAGTAGTAATGCGGAAATAATTAATGTAGTTTATGTCAAAATTGAGAAGCCGATTTTAAGGAATGTTTATAAAGGTAATTCCAGCAACTTAAGAAAAGTATCAGATTGAATCCGAATCTAGCAGCATTTCACTATTACGTTAAAGTATAAAAATTAAGATTTTTTAAATATTTTACCATCTTATTGGTATAAAATTCGGATTCGGCATCAGAAATGAAAAATGCAAGTAAACTAAAAAATGCAAGTAAAACGTTTTGCTGTTCCCAGATTCAAACCTTTGACTCTAAGGTTTGAGGTCATTTGAAGCAGAAAGATAATTCGAAATTCTTCCTTTATTTATTACTTCTTGCTCTTAGGGATTAATTAATCTGTATGATAATATCAGAAAGAGCGAGATTTTGTGATTGATAATGCGAAAATGTTTAGCGTAATGCAAACAAATTGTTTTAATTATTAAAAAGGCGCCAGTGTAATTAATTTTTTTTTTCAATACATTTCTTTGGTGAACTTGTTTTTTTTTTAACTTGTACTTATATGTAACTTTAGAAAGAAAAAAGATTTGAACAAGTATTCAATGGATTTAATTGTCTGCTTTAAAAAATGAATTCTCACAAAAAATGATGATTATCGGAAAAGAC
Source organism: Toxonevra muliebris (assembly GCA_963691655.1). Classification (NCBI taxonomy): domain Eukaryota; kingdom Metazoa; phylum Arthropoda; class Insecta; order Diptera; family Pallopteridae; genus Toxonevra; species Toxonevra muliebris. Next base: position 33,898,076 of record OY829326.1, on the reverse strand, counting down.
CAATAAGAAAATCATACATGCGAACATTAAACTTGGAATTTCAAATACTTAAGTTTTATTCTTAGGCAATGGAACTTTTTAAGATGATTAGAGTCGATTGGTGTTTTTGGTCATAAAATCAAATATATATTTCACAGTGAAGGGGTAGAGCTTTTATGATTTTAATATATATGCTTTCGTCTCAACTGGGCAGGGCTTTGACCTAACAACCGCACTACCCATCGAGTCAAAGCAACACGTTTTTAAATTTAGTCTATATTAATCAGTTTTGGGTCAGATTTTTCTATAAGAATCGTGAAACAAAAAATAATTCTTATAAGGAAATATGAGATATAAGATTTACAAAAAATTTTGCAGGCCGGTAACAATTTTTAATGAAATAGAAAACTATAAAAATAAGAGGAAACTTAGTTTTCTAACAATTTTATTAATGAAAAAAAAAGAAGAAAATTATTGCGAAGCATATTATTTTTATATACGCGCATCATATTTGTGAAAAATATTTAATATATTTTCTTATTTTTAGCTGTGACAATTTTATTGTTGTTTATTTGTATTTTCTTTAGTATTTGAATGAACGACCCCTTAATCATATCACTGCACACTGGGGTATTCGTCTCAAAATATTGGCCAAAAAGCAAATTTTAAAGTTTGGAAAATAAGTAAAAAATTATGCAATTTTGAAGGTAGAATATGTGGCTATATATTTATCACATTTAAAAAAAATAAAGTTAATTTATTTTGGGACTTCTCTCCAACTGTCAGTATCTAAATAACTCTGGGATCATTGTTTCTAAAGAAAATAAAAATACTATATGTGACGATTATCATATTTAATAATATTTTTTGTTTTTTGTTTAGAATAAAAAACACTTTACGTAAGCGTTGTTGTGGTACAGTTTTATCATTCCTCACACTAAATTTTCTCCATACAAACCTAAATAAGTTGGTTGAATTTTATTCACTTTCCTGAAGTAGTTTCCTTGATGCCACTCTTTGAAAATTTCGCTTGTGTGAGAGACGGGCATGGTTTTTAATTGGTTTTCTTTATTTCACAAAAGAAACATCACTGGACGTGAAGAATGTGATTTTTATATCAAATACCCCACTGTGCACTGTGTGAAAAGATATAAAAAATTTACTTTTAATTATAACATCATATCTGCAAAACTTTAGTATTCATTGTGTGGGAGGATTGTACGATGGTGATGATGATGGGATGATATGTTGGCCGCATTCGAATTGTTGACAGATATAATGGTAAAAAAGGCTATAATTTATTTATTGTGACGTATATTTTTGTCATGTGAATTGAAAATTCATTGAATTTGGCATTCTTACGATATTTTTACATATTTGCATCTATTTTTAAAAGAATTTGAGTATGAATTTTAGAAAATTATCTAATAAGCTTCGAAATAAATTTGTGAATAGAACTTAATTCATATTTAAGATAGCGACAGCGGTCGACAACTGATATGCCTTTGTTTGAAATTCAGAACAGACTTTTCGGCGGCATACAGATTAGTCAACACTGCTTGAAATATGTGATAACACTGTGTGACAAAAAAAAAGAAAAAAAAATTGCAGGCACTTTTATGGAGACATAGCACAAATTGTAGGTCTAGTAATGCTAAGAAAAATGGTATGGCGGAAATTTCCCATACACCCCCAAAATCTCGTTTTATGGTCAAGAAACCGTTTTTGGATAGGTTCATGTAAACAATCGCTCATAACTTTGCTAATTTTTATCCGATTTACAATTTTAGTTCTCAGTTTGAAAGGGGAAATAGTTCTTTCCGACCATGTATTGTTTATTTTCATGAATTGAAAACTGACGAGACTGCAGTTGAAAATATTTGCGATTTTTCGATTTCTTAATCATTATTTCGGTTTGGACGATGTTTTTACGATATTATCCGATCTTGGAAATTTTTTGCAAAACACTTTCAAAGTAAATTTAATGCCGTTTCGAATGACTTTTTTTAATGAAATTGGATGAAAATTGAGTTGTGTGAATTTTACGATTTTATTATTTATAATCATTCAGTTCAGTGCACTATGGAGTCAAATCCGTTTTTAGCCACCCAAAATTCTGAAATTTGGTTTGTTGGGTCATGAGGTCATTAACAATCACTGTGTGAAAAATTATAACGATCGGACTATTACCACGCCTACCTCCCATACAAATAAAACCGCGAAAAGGGTATAACTTGTTATGTATTATAGATATGATCATGAAATTTGGTGTACTTATAAACATTATTATTGCCATGTATTATTGCAAAAATGGGATAGATTGGATTATTACCACGCCCACCTCTCATATATGCGAAATTTTTAAAACTCTATATATTGGATCCATTGTATATACAGTGATGAAATTACATATTCTGGTAAATAATAGCATATCACAATTTTAAACTGAGCACTAAAACTTTGAATAATGGAGCGGGTCAGGAAACAACCTTCTTTTGTTAGTAAAGGTTCAGTAAGAACGCCGCCATAAGGTGAATGACTCCACCAAAAACTAGGAATCATTGAAAAACGTTTCCAAGACAAGAGCTCCATCAACATGCTTGCTGATTACTGCTAGTCGTTGAAATGAAAGAGGCAAACATTTTTGCACTGTACTGAATGATTATAAATAATAAAATGTTCTTAAAATCTTAAAATTCACACAACTCCGTCAATTTTCATCCAATTTCATTCAAAAAAGATCATTCAACACGCTTTAAATTTACTTTGAAAGTATTTTGTCGCAAAAAATCTCCAAGATCGGATAATATCGCAAAAACATCGTCCAAGCAGAAAAAATGATTAATAAATCGAAAAATCGCAACTACGTTCAACTGCAGTCTCGTCAGTTGTCAACTCATGAAAATAAACAATACATGGTCAGAAAGGACTATTTTTCCCCTTTCAAACTGAGAACTAAAATTGCAAATTGTAAAAATTAGCAAAGTTATGAGCAATTGTTCACACCAACCTACCCAAAAACAGTTTTTTGACCATAAAACGAGATTTTGGAGGTGTATGGGAAATTTCCGCCATACCATTTTTCTAAGCCTAACTAGACCTACAATTTGTGCTAGGTCTCCATAAAAGTGCAAGATCACTATCACACAGTGTAATTTGTCATTAGAAAATTTTGGAGGCATTACTAATATGCATAACTTTAATATCTCAATGAACAAAAATTAATTACATATCTTAAAACTAAATTAAGAACAATGTGAATATAAGTGAGACTTAAAAGGCAAACGAATTTCAAGCCATTACAGCCTTAAAAATGTAAAAATACTTTTTAAAAAAATCGATGTTTTCTTTTATTTTGGTGAACTAATGAACTATAGACGAAACTAGAACCATCAACAAACAGAAATAAAAGTTAGTTTGATATTTGCCTCGTTGTTCTGACCAGGAATTTAAGCCAAATAAATTTTGTAGTTTATGGTCTCTGCTCAAAAACCGCCTCTTCCGCACCTTGCAGTGTAAAATTTTATATTACCCTTTAAAGGTTTCACTTGTTAGCGTATGAGTGATTATTGCCCCATGAAAATACTCACAACAGTAATACAGTCTCTCCCAAGCGGAGAACCTTATTATGCTTGGTTTTCACTATGTCATATTCCCTGTCAAAAAGAGAGAAAGAGAAAATTTGCCAACATGTTGGTAAATTGGATCGAATTTGACATGGCGAAAACCAGGCACTACTATAAGAGCAGGTGACCAATTAAAGCTCTAACGTAGGTAGAAAGATTGGGATGTTATAGTATCTTCAGAAATGCAAGCCATTATCAGAGAATTTAATTACTTTAAGATATCTATAAAGATAGTAAGAGAGTCTTTATAGTTACTACATATACTAGGTAAGATTACTAACTTTCACCTTATTCTGGGCCCATGGGTATAAAAGAATTAATGATGCAATTTGACACGGAAGGCAGTTGCTAAAAAATATATTTGCCCCGAACTCTTTTTAGAAATAGAAACTCACACTATAAAAGATGATTTAAATAAAGATTTTTTCTTATTTTGATTTTTTTAGAAGTCAAAAAAATAAATGAACCCATTGAACTTTAAGATATATTTTTATATATATTTAAAGTAAATACAATTTTTCGTTTGACAGTGAAATAAAGAATTACAGCAGATTTATTAGTCTATTTCGTGAGCTTCTTGCCGCTGTAATCTTTAATCGGCGGGAAAGATCCGGCTTGTAGTTCTTGACTTAAACAAAAAAATTCAAAAACTGTTTAACTGCTATAGACTTTTCTTCCGGGTGAACTAAAAAAACTCTGAAAAAATTGTAAAATTATAACTTTTTTGGTTTAAAGAACATTTTAAGATTAAATTTATTTTTATCGTTTTTGCGAAAAAAAAACGTTAAAATTTATTGAAAACACATTGAAAATGAATATCAATATAAAAAATGTTGAAATACAGAATAAATGCAAACAAAATTTGTTATTTAATCCCAACAACAAGTTGGTGGTTTTACCCCTTCACCAGTTTATGAACAACATCTAATTTTTATGGCCAAGCACTTTGAATATCGAAAATCCAACAACACCAGCGTGAAAAATACGATTGATGGTTTTACCCTCCTTAACTCTACTTTTTGACCAACTTTTTTAGTTCACTTAGAAGAGAAGTTAATACCAAAAGAAAAAAAATCTTTGGTTTGATTCAATAGATTGTATAGTTTTTTAGCTATCACGCTCGCCAATTTAGAAAATTCGTCGAAATAAAAACTGGAGAAGACACACTTCTCCTGCTTTGTATTTTTGAAAGTATTTAAAAGTGCTCTCTGTAACTTTCTAAATATATTTTTGAATTATATATCTATTGATTTAATTGAAGGTAATATCCACAATATTAAGCATGTGAGTTGCTATTCTTGACAGAAAAACATATGGCAAATTTCTTAATATTGAATGGGATATGAACAGATATTACGAAATCAGCCAATATTACTTAATATCATTTTGATCAGAACATAGTATTAGGCAATAAAAAAAAAACACATCTTTCGGACCTTCTAATTCGTGACACACCCTTAGTCTCAAACTAAATTTTAAAATTAATTAATTGCAATTTTACAATTTAAAATTAATTACGAGTTTCCTCTCAGAACATTTTAGACCAGAGGTACTCAAGATCTTAAGCAAAGAACAGGACAGAAATTGTCGCTTCTGTCTAAAGAATAATGGAACATTACGAAATACTTATTTGCAAAAGAAAAATTATTGGTCTGACCCTAAGGATGTTATATCCTTTGAGCCACACTTCATATTAAGAATCCTTTGGGGGACCGGTTAAGTTGAATGCTTATAACTTCAAGAAATTCGGGGTATAACAGACTTTACTGGTGCTAGTGCATAAACACTTTTTTTATTAATCAATCAACCAATATTTTATTGTAGTTAGAAATTTATTTTTCCAATGTTAATCCACAAAATATTAAACTTGTTCATCTGTAAATGAAATAAAGTTCCGAATAAAAGTTTGTTACTCAGATTTATATTCCAACATGAAATTAGTTTGATTCCAGTGAGCTTTTTGAAAGTTGTTTTTCTTTTAATATATTTGGGCATGTGAGATCTGGAAATGGAGCAAGGATCAAAATATTCTTTATTTATTCTTTTACAAAAAAAAAAATAATAATAATTAAACGGGCCATTCCTTTCGGAACTTATTTATTTTATATTCGTTCCGCATCTTAGCCGAGTCTAAAAAGTTTCACTTCAGCAAAACCATTGGATTTCATCAAAGACGTCACACTTGATGTTTCTTGTGATTTCTGTTGTTGATTACAATCCATAACAAATTTGTGGTACCACCAAAAAGAAGAATTCAGGCGCCTATAGTAATTCAACTAAAGTTAATTAAAATATTTCGACTGTTTAATTGCAATCAATTGTTTTAAATTCCATACAAACCAACGTCAATGGTGTTTTCTTTTCTTTTTCTTTGGTAATCTGCTGTCGTCATAAAAGATCATGTGGTACCTCCTTGAGAAGAAAGGAAAATGTTACGAATGACTTTGTGTACCAAGTTTTAATGAATGAAATACAAGAATTTATAATTAAGTACATATTTTTTATTTGTTTTATTTTATATACACACATACAAATATAGATATTTACTGATGAAACACCACCACACCTTCTTTGAACAATGGCATACAGTGGTGAAAAGAACTGAACATATAATTGTATAAACTAAATTTAGGCGGATTTTTATGGAATGATCATCAACATGAAACTGTTCGCAACAAAACCAGAATTCAGAGTAAGTTACAGATTGAAACGCTCATGCACCGACCATATTGATAGTCTTCGAGTTATTGCAGAACAATCCGTTCTATTTGTATAATATCAAGATATCGGAAAAACTCTCAGCTGCAAAAATGTTCTCAGTAAGTTGAAAAAGCTCTTTGACACCCTTTACTTCGAAACAGGTTGCCGATAAATTTACGAACAATTTGGTAAAAGAAGAATTTTGGTAGGGTTGCATGATTTCACCACTGCTGTTCAATATCGTTCTGAATATTGCCGACGAACCCAATGAAAACTGCTTGAGAAATTCCAATGCGTCTACAGGGACGCTTAGATCTTGATTACGCAAGCGATATTTCATTGCTGTCTCACAACTGCGCAGACATGACTGTCAGTGTGGGAATCAACTGCAAAATCTGGTCTGACAATCAATATTCACAGGACCAAAGAAATGCTCATAAACACCGACTACTCATACATATTTCAAATCGATGGTACCGACCTAGAAGATCTCCATTTTTTTTCTTTTACTGTGCCATTTCGTAAAAGACGGAGAAAACGAAGACAACTACGTGTCTAAAGAAAACGAAAAAAAACGTGCAGAAAACGTACATAAAGAAAACGAAGGCTGCTTCGGCATGCTGCATCTCGTTTGGAATACGTCTTTTATTTCGCAGTACACCAAACTTAAAATCTATCTTCAACTCCAATGTGAAATCAACAGAAAATGGGACGACTCGAAAGTAAGGCACTGCGATCTATAAGGTTTTGTTTTATGTCTGCGAATTATGGAACGCAGCTGTGTCGGAGATGTAGACCTTTCCAGCTTTTACCAATCGGTGTCTACACAAAATTCTATTATTGTTTTGGCCTGACGTTATTAGAAATTCCAACCACTTGAAATATGAAGAAGTGGAATTGAATTGGCGTAGTTTTGCGCAGATAACGTAACATTTCTAGGACCGATATTGACTGGAATCCTTAAGACGACTGTTTGAGAGAGACGATTTGTTGTGACCCTTTGTTCTTCCTTAGAAGCATAGAAATTTCGTCGTATATTCATTTGTCCGTTCTATTAAGTCAAGGTTCTGGAAGGTTGTCATGCTAATATTTCTGAATACCCTAAGTTTCTACTTATGTAGTTATTTATACGCGTTTTTATTGGAGAAAGCTGTGAGTCGTGGAAATGTTTGAGAGAACTAAAGAGACTAGCTAAAATCAACAATCAACTTTGGGTTCATTCATTGAGATAAAACTCGACCGATTTGTTTTTTATTTTATTTGATTATGTATATTTTATTTGCCTTATTTTTTATATCCACTATACTTAAACGTGAATTCTTGTCTGCTAAAGTAAATCTTTTTCTTGTTTTTTTTTTTTATAATTGTTGTTATTATTAATATTATGTTTTGTATTATTCTTTTTATATAAAAAGTATGCAATTATGTAATTATTTTTAATGTGTGGTATAAAGTGTGTGATTTTAACATCATCGTGTTTTTTGTTTTCCCTCAATCTTTCTTGTATATGTAAGTATCGTAATCGTATTTTAGTAAGTTTCGATATTCAAGTTTTTGTTTTTGTAGAATAGAAAAGATCACAAACAAAATTAAAAAAAAAATCATGAAAATAAATATTGTGGTTTTGTTTATATCAAAACAAATAGCAATGCAGTCCCATGAATATGTTGCTGTAACTTCTATTTCATTACAATTTTATTTTTTTCTTTTAGCATTATTATTATTATATTATGCATATGTAGCACTTGTAATGTCGACGACGATAAATATAATAAATAATTCCTACTACTTATTAACAAATTTTGTCGTTTGTGGATATTTTTCGGCCTTGTAATCGGGATCCTTCTTAAGACGTTCACGTACGTTCGCGCGTATTGCTTCAGTGTAGGAAGCTTGCATTGCGCCATCGGTAGCAATTGAATTTATAATTTCATCGGGCGTTTGCGCTTGGTTCGATGCGGTTGACGATGTGACGCCTACAGTTTGTATAGCTTTCCGTACACTTTCAGCGACTAGGGAACTAACATCAGTTGAAGGTTTATTGCTTTGAATCATTTTTCTTCGTTTGGCCGACATGCCTGATATGTACGCATCAGAGAATGGAGCTTGGGCTGGTGGATTCTGAAATTTTCCGAAATAGATTTATATATTTTAGGTGCCAATATGGGGAATGTGCATGTTTATGTACCTCAGCTTGAGTCTGTATGTCACGAGTGATTACTGGTAACCATGCACTTTGGAAATTGGCATGCCAAGGCTCTGAACCGGTTATAACATTTGGTAATGGCTCTGCGGGCAATGCATCTATTTCTGTATCGTTATCGGGACCTAAAGGCAAATGATTATTACTATTTGTTGCTTCGGATGTGGATGCAGCTTCGCTCATTTCAACATCTGTGTCCATTGGCTGTGGATGAAAAACGGGAGACGATGAGACAAATGTCTCCTAAGTGCTTTAAGTGTTTACATACTTGTACAATGTACATGACGCAATAAAATTATATTCAGTAAAAAGAAAATTTGTATGCTTACAGTAGGTTTTTCCTGCGACTCCTGCGACTCCAGCGACTCTTTCTGTGCTGCATTGCGATGCACAATGAATTGCTGTGCATCGGCTGTGTCACTGTTGGATGGAATATCGGTGTTTATGTAGATACGTAAGAATTGCAACGCTTCATCTCGGAAGTCTAAATGAAATGAATTATGAAATTATTATTTACAAAAACATTAACATTAATTAACTCACTTGATTGCACTGGGCCCAAAAGTAGATGCATTAATTGGCCCCAACACATTTCGGCATTGGTACGTCCAATGCACACATTTAAAACACTGTACAAACGCTTTACAAATTGCTCACATATCTGCTTCAATCTCTGTTCGAATTCTACTAGCAGCGTCTCTTGACTATTGTGGAGCAAATCGAACAGTAACGGCAACATGAGGCGCAATATATTGGAGACCGAGTCACGTGAATCATATTCAGGTTTCTCGTATTGTGGCAGATACCTTAGAGATTGACCGAACCAACGAATCACTCTGTTTACTGCTGGTTGTATGGTAAACTCGTTCATTGGTTCACCTTCGAAAATATGCAAATGCATAAAGCTAAGCAATTGCATGCGTAAATTACGTCGATAGCCGTCTGATGCTGTTGGCCGACGTGATTGTGCTCGTCCTGGTCGATTTAGTAAATCACGTATTGCGTCTGCTGCATTTCCAGGTGCTGCAATTGGTGGTGGATATCCACGATGTATGTAATCTGATATGGAACGCATAGTACGCATTTGTTGTTGTTGTGCATTGCGGACTAACATATTAGGTGGATAAAAACAAAAGCGAAAAAAGGAGTGGAAAACGAGCTAAGCGGCCTCATGCTCAAACTCTTTTATATATATAGTTACGCAATAACATTTATGATTATGATTTCTGCTTAGAAACAGTTGGAATAGTAACGAGTTTATAGCTATGTACACTAGAATGGATCGATTGTAATAACCCCACTTCGTACATGCATTTTACAGAAGAGTTAAATGCAAGAACTTTGGGAAAAAAGGACTTTCCAGTCCTAAAAATAACGGCATGTTAATTTGGAGCGAAATCATGAAGCGATTGATTGATATTCATATACCATGGTTAGTTGTACGCGTTTTACATCTGATGGCAAAGTTATTGAATTTAATACCGCTTTTCAAAAATCCACTTTAACCCTTTCGATACGGCTTTCGAATGGCAAAGTTAGAATGCAACTTGTGCATGAAATATATTAAATATACCTTTTATAAATGTTTTTTGAAAAAAAAGTTGCTCAGTTTTTATGGAATTCAACGCTTAGTGGTACATACATATATGTACCGAAAGGGTTAATGTACATTTATAAAAAATCAAACCGTTTAGTTTAGTTAATTTTGATGTGATTTTTGTACCACGGTAGTTTTTTCGGGTTGCTTGGAGTTATTGTTTTGTCTTTTTATTTCTTTTTTTCCTTTTGCTCATATGCAGAAATTGCAACAAATCAAAGCTTGTTGGCATTAAGCGACTTCTGCTTCCAATTCAGTAGTAGTAAGCTCGAAATTTGTGTCAGATATGGTTTCATTTTCATACAGAAAAGTTTTCGAGTTTGTACTCAACAATCTTGATAGGACGATCGAAAGCCCAACATTTTTCATATAATTTAAATAATTCAAAGTATAGATTGAGGGCCACTTACTCGCAAATCCAATCCATTTACGAATTCATTCATTTACTTACGATTGCTATTAGGTCCTGTACTAGTTGCACTAGCGTTGGCATTGGTACCTGCCGCATCTGTGGCTGCTGCTGCTGTAGCATTATTTCCATTATTTGTTGTTGGATTTTCCGGTTCACGTATATGATGACTATTGCAAGGCAGGAAACGATCAAACGAGGACATAATATTTGCTGGTATAAAACGTCCATTCCAACCATTTGGCGGCATATTACCAATCTGCAATTGTGGACGTGATGTGGAACGTGTCTGTGTAGCTGTTGTAGGCAATGTGGCTGTATTGACACGTGCTTGATTTCCACCTTCCAATGTAATTGACGAAGTGTTTGCTCCCGTGGGTGAATTATCATTACTGCTATCATTTGGATCATTATTACCACTGTTGCCAGCGTTTCTGTTTTCACTTGATGATCGTTGTGGTTGCTGTTGCTCTTGTGTGTTGTTTGCAGGTTGCCCGCTGCCGCGGGCCGCTCTTGCTTGAGCTACTTGAGCAGCATTCATAGGAACACCAAAAGATAAAATGCTTGGTGCATTTATTTGCACATGAAATTCAGTATCAATCGGTGCCGAATTGACAACAGCTTGGATGAGACGTGCCATTTGCATTTGGTGATTGTCTGAAAATTAATGCCAACATTTATTAAGCTCTTTTTCTTATAACAGTGACTAATTGCAAAAGAACTGAGTAATTTTGTAAACGAGACATTACATTATTTCAAAATTTGGCATATAAATTGAGATTTTAAGTTGCATAGAGAGAACAACGAATTGTTCAATATTGCATTATAATGATAAATTTCGATTCAAACGCAATTTTAGGTGAGTCGAAAATAAAAGTAAATCAAAATTTAGTATGCTGAAGCGCAGAACGCATATAAATATACAAAAATAAGATTAAAAAAAAAATTTATGCAAACAGCTCAAAAAGAGAATTAGAAATTATTGAGCATATTCTTCATTTGAGATTTTCACGAATTGAATAAAACTTTTACATTTCTACTTATTGAATAACAAGGAACAAGTTTTATACTTGTTAAAGATATGTATAAAAGGTTCTAGTTCTAAGATCAACACGTATGTAACTATTTTCTAAATGTTAATAATGAGCGCATTAATTTTAGCTGTTAATAAGTAATCAAATCAATATAATGACTGAATATGAACGAGCTAGTTGATAATTGGAAATTGTATTTAAATTGACAATTAGTAAAAAAAAAAAAAAACAAATTAAAAACCTACTGCCAAAATACAATCCTCGTCTTGGTTGTAGCACAATTTCTACAGTATTATCGTCTAAAAAATAGCGCAAATACACATATATAAAGAAAAATACGAATAGGAAATTGAGTTTAAAAAATTAAAATAAAACAACAAATTGTCATTGCTCACCATTGCTTTGAGTGCCAACATTGGCAGCATTTGCAGCAACAGCAGCGGCGGTGGCGGCTGGTACAATGGGTGCAACAATGGGATCATCAATGGGATCTTCAACAGCACCAGTAGCTGCAGAAGTAGCATCATTATTGACATTGTTATTACCGCTAGAGCTTAATTCTGTTGAACCAACAGCTGCAGCATTGCCAGCATTAACTGAACCTGAACGGGTACCACCACCAGTCATCGTAGATAGAATCTCATTTCCTCGTCTTTGAAAATCGTCAAGACCTGCTACAGCATGTAATAGTCGTCTACTTGGCATTGGAATGGCTGCAGTACCTTGTGATGATCCACCAGTTGATGGTTGTTGCTGGCGTACGGCTGCAGCTGCTGCAGCAGCGGCTGCGGCCGCCGAGAGATAATTATTCGAACTAACATAACCACTCTGTTCCACCAATATGGGACGACAAGTAAGATAACGTGGTGCCGGCTGAGAAACATCCAACATTAAATCAGAAATGGCGTGCTGTGCATGCGACATATAATGGAATGCCTCAGATACGCGATCGTATAAGCGTTGAGCATTTTCACGGCCAACCGTGTCCTAATAATTCAAAGGAATAACAAAATAAAATCAAATAGAGAGTATAATTTGCAGATAGAACTTACATTCTCTTCGAATACTGGCTCATTCTGCAACAATTCGTAAAATTGTGTTATAAATGGATTAAGACGTGCTTGCACAGTGCGTATAAGCTCAACCACTTCAGCTAGCACAGTTGTACCAGTTCGGCGACGTGACGAGTTTTCATCGGTATTAGTACCAGTGGTAGTTGAACTGTTTGAACCAGCATCGCCTGGAGCGCCGTTTGCACCAGACACCGCTGCTGCTGCTGCTCCTTCAGTTTCAGCTTGTGTTGTAGCATTCGTGGCAAGACCAATGTCGTCCTCATCATCATCAATGACATCTTCAACGATAACCGCAGCATGACCATCACTTCCAGCAACAGCGGCAGCAATTGCTTCAGCATCTATTGCGTTGTCAATATTTATTTGAGCCACATCATCTCCAGATTCAGCATCAACAGCTAGTGCGGCAGGAGCACCACCATCTTCACCGGGGCCAAAAACTGTTGGTAATTGCACAACGGTAACGTTGGTATTACCATTGCGACGTAATGCAGCCGAGACAGCACCCTGCACCATTTCGACAATATTTTGATTTTGTGGCAAGTCGGCTGCAGTGATACCTACTTCGACAACAGTCGATTCCATGGTCCACCGGCCACGTGCCAATATATCCAATGCAGTGTTATTAAGTCCCTATAAGAATGTAAATTTGAATTAATACATTCTAATTTATAATGCAGCTAACCCATGCTTACTCTCTCTGGATCTTCTAGATAGGCAGCAATATTATTAGCACATTCCAACATATGACGTGCTACAGTGATGCGATTCATGCAAAAGGAAGATGATGATGTAAATGGATTGACTGGCATTTGTCCGTTATTTTGCTGTGAAAATATAAAAATAAATTTTTATGAATTTAAGCTTTTTCTCGTATGCTCCACAAAAAGAAAATTACCACTCCAGTATTCATTGGGATTGCCATGGTACCGACAACCATGCCATCCAAAGCACGAAACAGTGGCGAATTGCGCATTCCACGCGTTGTTGAGCGTCGTACATTGCCACCTTCATTTGGAAAAGCAGTCGAGGTAGAAGGGCCACGCTGCGATGGTGGTGGACGCTCGGCAACATGCACAACCTTGCCATCGACATCTATGTATAAGGGAACATAATAAAATAATATCCTTTTAGTATTTAAATAATAAATAAATATGTGGGTTACATACGGTTATTAAGAATTGTTATGATGATTCATAAGGTCTAAATATTGAAATTTAACGTAGACTGACAGCGCATAAAAAAACTAAATGCAGATTATAATTCAGTCATTTATTTTTCGCCACGATAAACAAAATTGAAAAAAATAATACAGGCCTCTATTGTACTGCCGGTTTTTCACCGCAGTATGTATTTACGATTAAAAACTTAAGCTCCTAAGCATGTATCTAGCTATAATTTATCATATCGTTTAAGAAACCTTCCAAACTTTTAATAAATGGACCAGCTAAGAGCTGCGAAAAACGAACTTGAATTTCAGTTAATATAAAATTGAGCTTTTAATAACAAATGCTAAATTATTAAATACATAAGAATAAAAATTAAATAAATATTAAAGGTCTCAAAACGATGAAAGCTAAAAGGTTAAAAATCAAAAATATCGCAGAAGGGCACATTTGTGTTGACTCACCATACTCCTTCAATTGTTTTTCGTCTGCTAGGACACGCCCACAGTAAATGATGCGTTGCTGATCAGCGGCGATATTAGTTTTTTCAGCAATTTTATCCTTAAATTCGCGCACTGTGATCTATAAAACAAATCAAAGTTTGTAATTGAAGTTTGGCACAAGCGTATTTATGTTGACGGAGAGGCAAGGAAATGTAAAGGAAGAGGGAAAAGCGGCCACTGCATGGGCATGATGCAGCACTGCAGTACAGACACGGCATTATTTTTCTGTGGGTGTGGTAGAATATAAAGAAATTTTAGTTTCTTAAGACTTACCTCATTATCAATGCTGAATTCATGTGTCTGAGCATCGAGCGTTTTCACTTTTAGAATTATTAACATCTTTTCTTTCGCTTGCGTTTCTGTTAATTTTGCGTCACTTCCAGAACAAACTAAGCACGCTCAAATAAAATTTGCAAAACGTTTTGAGAAATAGAGAAATTTGCTTGCTAGCGTTTGTACGTGCAGCCAAACAAAAATTCAATTTTGCTTTTGCGTTACCTTTTTCTTCTTTTGATATATATCCACAATATTACAGTACTTTATGAATTTCTTAATTTTCCACGATTTTTTTCAGACAGCAGCAGCAGCGAACGATGAAAAGCGACGTGAAAACGTCAAATTGGAAATGACATGAGTATTTTGACAGCTGTTAATGGGGAAATTGCAACGAAAATTGTCAAATGTCTAAAACGAAATAGCTTTCTCTTTCGCTCTTGCTATACCAAAATGAAAATGCTAAAATATTTTCACTTCAGGTGAGGCAGACTATTCTTACACACACGTACACAAACAAATTCATGCTCTTGAGATAGGAGCGGGGAATGTTTTATTTCTTCCAATAGCAGCAACAAAGTTTGCGTGAAAATTAAATTTACAATGTTTCAATATTATTCTTTTTGTTATATTTCACAAATTTATATCACTATTTTACTAGTTTTGACGTGAATTTATTTAAAACGATTTATTTTCCTGACGTAAATTTTAACTAAACAATTGCTGCCAAGAAGAAGAAATATCCACTAGAATATATGATATTGACAACACACGTCAACTGTAATACCACAGAGTTGCACTAACAGAATTACATGAAAGACGTTTTTGCTAACGTACAGATATTAATTAAAAAATTTTTATTTTTATTTTTCATGACCTTATATTGGTGGCTTATCTTTTTTTAAACTTTATAACAGATAACAGTCGCAATAAATATTTTTAATCCTAATGTCATTCCTTTAACTTTTAGTACTATAAGAGCATCTCTGTGATCTACCTTATCATTGGACTACTTTATCATAACACCATATTATCTGCTGGTTAAGATTCCTTGTTTAACAAAATTTCTGTGGATTGAAAAGTTTTAAAATTATTTTGAAAAGAATTTGAAAAGGTATACGAAAAATGAAGAGGAAGTAGAAAAAGGGAAGCATTGAAAAGGAAACCGAAGTACCAAAGAGGAAAGATAAAACGAAACTATGAAAATTGAAATAGATTAGTAATAAATATATTCTTACCTCGGAGCAAAAGTATAATAAGCCCAAAAATTAAGTTTTCCGGTTTTTTGGCTCACCTAGATTTAAATATCGTACTCTATTCAGTGGTCTACTATATAAGACGATTAGACTTAAAATGACGAAAATAGCATATTATAAATTATTGAGTCCGTTCGTTTCTGGAGGGAAACAAATTATATCGTTTTTCATCTGCGGTTATAGGGACAAATGAGGTAAGAATTTAAGGGGGTGAAAATGAAGGATGGTTTTAATTAGTAAAACTTTAAATTACAATTTAAAGTACATAGTTTGTATGGAAGCTACCAAGCCTATTTGTGTAACTTTTATATAGAATAAATTGTCATAAATACCGTCTCACGTTTTTAAAGGTATCTATACTATTCAACTCTCTTTTTTGGAAAGGAAAAGTATTCCTGAAACTTCATACTCTTAAAATAAATTTTAATATTTATTATGATTAATTTTTATGATTAAGCTGGACATTAAAGAGTCAGTCAATAAGGAAAAATCTTTTTATATACATATACATACAATCTATAAAGTTGTTTGCATCAGAAATGAAAGGAAACTCATTTTGGCAGGATTCATATTTAACTGTAGATAGCAAAAGTAATGAACAACTAGGAGACACAATGGCAACGATAGAATAATGATGTTCATGGTGCAATGTAAAATGGACAATGTCTCATTCTAACTTTAATATTTTTAATGAAAAAGTGAAAAAAAATATTAGTTTTGCAGACCCAACTAAAAGTTTTGCGTAAATGCTAAGAAATAATTTCACTTTTCGAATGACAAAACAAACAACAAAAGGACGTTATCAACAAGAAATAAAGAATATCAAAATGCCACAATGCAATGTCATCAACAATAAACACAAAGAAAAAAATATATGACAACGATGACGACAAAGCAACAACCAAAATAGCCCAAAAGCAACTACCTTGATGACGTCAGAGTTAAGCGCCTCAAGGTAGTAAGTAAATCCTTTTAACTTGGATTCGACAAAAGGATATATCAAAGTAGACATTCGTACAAACACACACACGTTGCATACATATGTACATATGCATGCAAAATGTCAACTTCAATTGATGATTGCAGACATATGCGGGAGTTTAGAAATAAATATTTTTTAAATTTATATAATTTGAAGCACTTGTGTATGTAGATATGTATTTAAGAAAATTACGAAATGTATGTGCATTTTTCATTTTAAAGGCATAAACAAAAAATATAAAATAACCATGGAAGTAGAGAGATGAAAAAGTAGCACGGAATTAAAAAATAAAATTAGGGGGAAATGTTCCAAAAAGTCGCAACAGCTCCTTGTTTTGCATGAAATTTAGCCGCAGTGCAATAACAATAAGACCAAAAGTTAACAAGAGCCCGACAAAGCTTCTCACTTTTCAGGGTTAATAATATAAACCGGCTGCATTCGTAGTATATGCATATATATGCATAGCTTCTTTTCATTTTCATCATCCTCATGATATGGGCTTTTTGTTAGAAATAAAAGTGGAAAGTGCAGAAAAAACAACGAGAGGAAGGAAAAGCTTAAAATAATAACCTTTATGCTAAAATTCGGTAAGTGCATGGGAAAATGATTTTTGTAAATGTTTAAATTGTATACAAAAAGGAACAGTATGATTTTTTTACCACAACGTCACTTGAGAATTGTGTAGCTGATAAGTTATTTGAGGAATTTGCAATTTCGATAGTAGCGCTTTGAAGTACAGTGGCTGTGAATATTTGAGTGAAAAGAGCGTTTCTTGCATATATTCACCACAAAAGAAGTTCAAAGTTTATTATTAGATATTATTTTAAATTTAAAGTTTTTTATTGTTAAAAAAGCTTGGAATCAATTTAGGTAGAAAGGAAAATTATCCTAACAAAGATTAATGTAGTAGTTCAATGGCTTAATAGGAAACCAATGACTTTCCTAATATTCTTTTTGTATAAAATTATGATTATATTATGCTATGTATTTTGATTATGATTACTTGTAATCACAATAAATTTTTTTGATTACTTGTAATCACAATACATTTTTGAAGTGGAACTACTTTAGCGAGGGTAAATAGAAAATTTTGCAACGGAAGTCGCGTTGTTGTTGCACTCATATGAAACTAATAAGAAACGAAGTTATGCTGTTGTTAGTGTTTAGCGAACGAAGTCATATGGGGATCGGCTGCATACAATCATGCAGAGAGTTGACTTCTTGCAGTTTTATCTCAATGTGCTTTAGTGAGAGATTCGATATAGAATCTCGGCTTGATTGCATATAACTGAGCTTTTCTTTCATGTGCTATATACGTGTACTAATTCGTGCTTGTACCGATAAGTGTAGAGAGAATCAACAGAAGAAAAGCAACAGCAAAATAGAGAGATGAAGACTGCAAAAACTTCAACAGACTTTGTTATAAATGTTTTCTAAAAATTTTCTAATAAACAAGATAGTTTCACTTCTACTGTGATTGCTTGCAGACACATAATTTTAAATTCAGCATGTAAGCATAGGGTTGCATAGGGTTGCATTCATTTGCATGCACAATAAACGTATAGCAAATAAATTACGATTACACATAATCACCATATTCTATACTTTCTGTGATCCTAAACACCATAAATCCAGTAGAATAAAGCTTTTTATTAATAAATATTACATTGAATTTTTAATTGCGGATCTTCCGCTACGGATTGGTAGTATAACCAAAATTGTCTACTGAATTTGTGCTATTACACTGTATAACAGGTAAAATGGGATTTCAAGAAGAGTTTTAGATTAATATTGAAGCGTTGATCACGTATCTGAAGTCAGTTTTTTTAGTATTTCGATTTTAGGTTAATGACTTCAAATGAAGGTTAGCGAAGCCAAAATTTTCGTTTGATTTTTGCTTTATATAATTTTAGATTTATTTTGCGCTATGTATTTCACAAATAAAATGTGTTTTATGTACAAAAATTAATCTCTCCCATCTGGAGATTTAAGAAGTATTTTAAATTAATTTTGGTAGCGTTTTCCAAATGTCGTTAGTTAAAAAAGAATATATTAGGCTTCAGATTCGTTATCTGAGAACAAAATTATTCTAAACACTTTTAAATCCCCATCTGGGATTTTAACTATAGCTCTATGGATACATTTTCGGTATTTTTATTGATATTTTGATTTTTAAATTATGTTAAATTCATTTCTATTTAAATTAGAAATATGGTAAAAACATGAAAAACCGGCGTTTCCAAAATCAGCTCAATATCATTCCCCGGGTTAATACTGACAGGGTTAGTAAGTTTCTTTTTACTCTTAATTTCTACCATAATAATTTCAATCACTAGCGGATCCAGAAATTGAGAGCATGTCAATTTTAGGTTACTTTGTTTAAGAATATCGATTACTGAGTTTTTTTGCGAAAAGCTCGGCCTTGGCCCTTCATGGGCTGTAGTGCCATAATAGTAATAGGGTATAGTTTTTTTTTTCTTGACTCTCCCACTTTAAAGAACACTATTTACTTAAAATATATTTTTTTTACAATAAATAATACACGACAAAGGAAACGGATAAATTGACTGCAAGTGAAGTGGCTGTGTATGCATGTGCATGAGTATGTCACTGTGAACAACGACACTGGTATATGCATTCATGATATGCATTTAAACATGTATAAAGTTTAATAAAACGTTTGTAAAATTTTTTAACCCTCAAGCAACGTAAAAGCGTTAAATTCCTTTATCAAAAGCACATAACACTTTCCATGAACTTTTCCCTTCAATTTCCATTTGCTTCTTATTTTATAACCACTTATGCTCACAAATACCTTTATTTAATATGATTGAGCTTTTCCCACGTGTATGTAGTTTGTGTTTTTTTTCTCTTACAGCCTGCAAAATAATCCTTGTGTAATGTGAGTAAGAAAAACAGAAAAAGTATAAATTGCGCCGAAATTTTACTACTGCACTGTTTGCTTTAGCTCTTCACTCCCAACCAGCTACCAGCCAATATCCTGTGGGAATCGCGAGCAACCATAGAATAAGTTTACGTTTTGAATTCATGAGAGTGCATCATGTGTAGCAAAACAAAAAAAAAAAACAAAAACAGAAAAAAGGAAAATAATTCTACTACCTTGCCGCAAAAGAAGAAGAAAGCAAAAGAATGTGCGGAAATTTGATTTAAATAATGTTTGCCACGCTTTTTCCTTGCGATTGTATTTTATTTTCCTTTCTTTTGTGGATTAGTTTAACTTGTGTTTAATCTTGCATAAATCTTTTGAATTAAAAATGATGTGAGAGTTCTCAGAATTAATATGGTTTCAGTTGAAAAGATTTCGTTGAGGTTTTGTTAAAGTGGGAAATGTTTTTAGTGTTAGTGTTAAAGATTAAAGATTGAAATGAAATTTTATGGTATCTTCGAAGTCAAATATTTTTATACAGTTTAATACAATTAAAGTTATACATATTATAGTTTGGATTCTAGAAGTTTATGTTTGAAGAATTGTTTTTAAAATATTTTATTGTTTTTCGTTGTATAACTTCACTTAAAACCTAATAAAAAATAAAATAAAAAGAAATCAACTTAAAAACATCATAAAAGCCCAACAAACCGACTTAACTATCAATGAGCTTTACGCACACACACACACATATTAAATTATAATTCAATACCCGGGAACGGAAATAAAATCAAGCACAAATGTAATAATATACAATTTTATGACATTTCAGAAAAACATGAAACTATACAAGGCAATCTCATGAACACATGTATCTGGAAGGAAATTGTAAAAATAAGCAGCAAAGATGCTTAAGCAAAAGTAAGAAGAAGGAATCACAACAACAACAACAACAATCGTAATAACAACAACAAATGCAATCATAATAGCACAAACAATTGTGACTTTCATAATATTTCTTTTTGTATTTGTAATATTTTTATTATATTTATGTGTAATTTTTGAACGAAATACAATTTATCCAATGCCATACATACATACACACATACATTCATACAAAGTGAATCTCTAACGTGGGCATATACGTATGTCAAGTGAAACATTATTGTGTTAAGGTGAAAGAGCAGGCAACCTGACAATAGCCTCTACCAAACATAGAATATGAGAGTGCTATGGTGAGTGGAGTGCTCTATTGCAAGTAGCTAGAATGATAGAGAAAGTCGTATGGAAGGGAGGGTGGTATGAACAACTTTTCTCAAACTTTTCGTATATTCCTAAATAGAAAATGCAATAATCGTAGTTAACTTAACTATGTTACAATTTACGTTTAGATTTTTTTCTTCTTTACGAATGACATTATAACTCAATTGTATACATGTATGTGTGAATGTGTGTGTGTGTGTCCTTTTTGACAATAAGCAGGACAACAAGAGCAGCAATAACTGCTAGCTTCAATACAATTTATATTATGTATAAAAAGATTTGAACGAACATTTTGTTACATTTTGAATTCGATTGTTGTTTGTTTGCCTTTATGCAATCAAAAAAGTTTTTCAAGTGCGATTTTCTTGTATTTGCTATACAATTGAATTGTATATTTCTTTTATACTCTATGTACAACTATGTATTGCTGTTGTTGTTATAAAGTTTGCTCTACAGAAAATTAGTGCTAAATTGATTGAGTACTTAGGCCAAAGGTACAATTATTTTTGCTACAATTATTGCATTAAATTCTCAAAAAGCAGGTTAAGTTGCAAATATACATTTATACGAGTTTATAACTAAATATAATTTATATTTTAATGTTTCTCAATTGTATAATAAATTTCAAAGAAAACAAATTTTAATGTACTTACCACATTTGCTACTACACATGTAACAATTTTTTTTTGGGGTTTTATTTTTGGCTTTTTTCACTGTTTAAAACGCGGATACAGTAACGTACGTACACAAGGGGAGAGTTTTTGGTATTTAAATACTACAACATACAAACCAAAAATGCTTTGCATAAGTTTAATACTGAGGCCAATTACTGAATCGGAAAGTGCTGCTGTCTGTAATAGAAAACTGAATAGCTATTATTGAATCCGCATTGATCGAAATATGTTGTATGGATTTCCCCTCAAACGTGGAACCTCTATGTAGATTAAAAATTTTGTTCGCTAGCTACATTTTGAGTTATAGTTAATTTTACATTTTTAAACCCTCTTCACATTAAACACAGTGTTGCGATTTAATTGATGTTTACAGATAAACTCAGACAACTTTAATACTTTTTTGGATGTATCTCCGGAACCATTCACAATACATTACAGAGATTTTGTTTAACAGTGCCAAAGGTTAAAAGTACATGAAGCCATTATTCGTACAACACAAGCAAGCGTGCAGTAAATAAAGGAATCTGTTGCTGTATGTTTTTTTATTTCTGCGAATGTCACAGTTCGTACGAGGAAACGAACTATATACTAATATGATCAAAGGGCATAGCCGGGTTTCCATGTCAGAAATGCCCCAAACCGAATCAAAATTCGCATGAAGTACTTGATTTAAGAATGATTTGTCTGAATTTTCAGACCAATATCTGCAATTTTCAATGAGTATTGGTGGATTTTGTAAATTTCGTTTTTCAGCCTAACTAGGAAAAATTTGAAAAAATTCACAACGATTTTTTGGTTTTGGAGACTTATTTGCAATTTTTTTGGGAATTTTCTAACGCGAAATTCGCGATGAAAAAATTGCAAAACTTTTTAATGCGATTTTTCTTATGTAAATAAGTCGCTTCCGAATACTCATACTTCAATTTTTTCCAATTTTTTGCAAGGTGTGGACGGGGGTCAAAAAAATTAAAAACCGTTATTGGCATTTCATATGAAATGCCATAAGGCCATGAAAACAATCAATTACAGCTATTAACTATCAGCTATTTTCGCATAATTTTTTTGAAAATTTTTTTTTTTTTGCAAAATTTTTTTTTACACCCTAGTTGAGTTATGGTATATCACATTCATTACGCAGTGCAACAAATTTTCTACTTTTGTCTTATGTGCAAGATTTTTCAACGGTTTTATAGTAATTTAGTGTCCCTAATCATTACTGCGTACTCAGTTTTTCTCCAACGCCTCTAGTCCCCCCTCGAATTGGACCTTAAGTCGGAAAAATGGAGTCTTCAGGGCCTAATTTTGTATTTCAACAGATACGAAAACGATGTCTGAATCAAAGTTATTACACACAAAGAGATAAATAATTTTTGAGTACACACTTTTCCTCCATCTTTTACCCTTCCTCTTGAGGAAGGGAATAGCTTGTGATTCCATTATTTATTACGTAGTGTGGTTTGGTTCTAATGTAAAAAATTGCGGATAATGTTCTGACAATTCAGACAAATCATTCTTAAATCAAGTGCTTAAAAAGGGTTCATGCGTATTTGACTCGGTTTGGGAGCGTTTCTGACACGGAAACCCGGCTATGCCCTTTGTCATTAAAATAATAATGAGCAATAAAATAATAAAATGTCCATGATGTAGTTGCTCGAAAGGAAACTATCTTGAAAAGAATTCTACGAAAGGAATTCTACAGAAAATTTTCGATAGATTATGAATCCATGGGGCCAGTTGTCTGTTCAAGAATTGGCCCCATTACAAAATTGTTTTAAAAACTATTTGTGTATATTTTATAACTCCTGGATAAAAAATTTCACTTGGGAAACATAAATTTCGAAAATCGCCCTAAAAATGTTTTCTCCGTACGCCTGTGCTCGAGTGTATTCAATGATAATATTTCACCAAAGCTAAACATACAGGTGTGTAACTGCTAAGAATTTGTAACAAATTCAATTGAATGTATAAGATATTTGTAGAAGAGATAAGAGAGTTGTTATTTGTTGTTATTTTGTTTGGGGGGGGAAGGAGGGGAGAAAAAATAAAAAAGTAAGCCCTTAAAAAAGAAAGGCGTGAAAAAATAATGTCTGCGAAAACCACAAATTGAAATCGTAAAACGTGCACACTTAATGGTCCTTTTGTTGACAGCATGTATGTGTGTGTGTGAGTGTAGGAGCAATGAAGTCATTTGTAGGAAGCTAGAAAATTGTAACATATTTACTTACAGCGTACTTCAATCTTGAAAACAGAATGAAAAATTTTTATGAAATAGAATTAAACTTGTAATGTGGAAAACTGGAAATGCTTTAAATACTTTTCAGTCGAATTTAGCAAACTCTGATGTTTAAAGAATGTATGCATTTATAGGGGTACCCCCTGAGTGTTGATTGCTTAAATAAAAAAATAAAATGTGTAAAAGATCGGGCTCTCAATTTGAAGCTGGTATGAGTGGGCAACTCCTTTGATTTGAAAGTGCATGCCGATTCATTGCTTGACAATAGCAACACTGAAACTAGCAGATTATTCTACATAAAGTTGGTATGTGGGAATTGTGCATTCATAACTACTAATATCTCATTCCGAATGATTTGATTTTAGTATTAAGATATGAATTATTTCTTTTATTTTTTATACGAAATGCCCGGAAAAAGACGCTTTGCTTCCAAAATATGCACTAGTCTTGTATTGCTCCAGCAAATAAAACTTAAACACAATAAAATTTATTTTTTTTATTGCATATTCAAATAAACAAACTAAAAAAAGGTAATGCAAAATTGATATTTTGCTATGTCATTTTCAATGGAGAATCAAGAATGTTAATTTTACGGTATAAAATATCGAATTGATATGTTTCACGCTGAATTTTCATTGAAACTATTAAATTAATAATAATCCATTTTATATTATAACAACAATTTATATTTTAAAACTACATTATATTTTTAGAGTAGAACTAATATAACCACATGCAAATTTAACATAAAAAATATAAACAAGCAATACTTATCAATTGTGAAATAGCTGCCTTCTCGAAGATGTGTTTTCGCGTCTACAGAGGCTATGACTCTAATGCTAGATCCAAACTGAATCCGATGCGAACAATTTTTAAGGTACGTATACGATAGACTTACATACACTAAAAATCGCTTGCCTCGGATTAGTTTTTTTTTTTTTGGATCAGACAAAAGAAGTATTCAAGAATACAACACTCAGACAAGTTTTACGTCCATTGTACTATATCCTGTGTTCCCTTTTGTTATTCTTTAAATCTACTAGATTTATTAATAAATCTTAGCAGATCCTGCGGTATTAGAGAGCTCAGGTATTCGTCTCCCAACACTCCAGTACCAAATATGCTTACTCCGATCTGGCAGAAAGCGGGGCAGACACTAAGAAAGTGGTCCGCCGTCTCTTCACATTCTTCCTCCAAACCACAGGAAGCAGAGAAGGCACCAGCTCCTAGGCCAATCATATGCAAATGTTTGGCCTAAGAGAAATGTATATAATCCCACCAGCTGCCTGTAGCTCTTTCTGTTAAGTGATAACAGAAAGTCTGTTGGACGCTTCGAGATAACAGGTAACATGGTCTTTGTCTGTCTAAAGCCCCTCAGTCCTCAATTCGGCCCACTCATTAATGGTGGTCTTGATGGCTGTCGACGACAAAGAGAGTACAGGTTCTGGGCCCAGGAAACCAGTTTCCGAACCCTTTCTGACCAGAAGGTCAGCCGATTCATTTCGTGAAATTCTTCAGTGTCCAGGAACCCGTATTAACAGCAGGCTATTGTGTTTTCCAGCACAATCAAGCCTGGACTTACAATGCATAACCAGTTTAGACGTGGTTAGAGGATTAAGCAAGGATTTAAGTGCAGCCTGACTGTCACTAAATACACAGATACTCCTTTCTCTCCAACCATTATCAATAACATGGTCCATTGCCTTGATTATTGCAAAAATTTCTGCTTGAAAACCAGAAGTATACAACCCAAGGGAGAAGTGAAGGTGCACTCCATCATTATTTTCAATAAAGACCCCAGAACCCGAACCGAATTCTGTTCTGGAGCCGTCAGTAAAAATACGCTTACAATCAATTAGTTAGTTCGTGCCCCAAATCATCGATGTGGCGGGAGTGTCAAGAAAAACTCAGTGCAGTTCAAAAAGTAATGCATTACAAGTTAAATCACATTAATTTTGTGCATAGGGAAGTGAAATGTAAAATGTTTTGAGAATTCAAAAACTTAAATTTAAACGTCATAAAATAATTTGGAAATGAACTAACTATAAGAAAATCTTTGATTCAATCTCCCTCCCAACTTATAAGAAATATATACAGCACATGCATACATACAAACACAATCAAATAAATGCATACCGCTACATACATATGTATGTATGTCTATATTTTATTAGCCAACAGGGAGTTTTCCCTTGGATTTCATTACTATGCTTGATTTAATTCGATGAGAGAATTGAGTAGAAAGAATTGTAATAGAAAATAGTATTACTACAAGTTTATTTTCTTATTTTATTTCATTTTAAGAATAAAGCAAAAATTATGTGAAAAATAAAGAGAGAGAGAAAAAAAAACTAAGTTCAAACCCATTTACCAATTTAAGTTAAAGAGTAACCAATTTTAATAAGAGCCCAACGATGATTGCGCTACAAATTAATTAATTTATAAGTTCAATACAAAAAATGTTGTATTAAAAAAGTTTAAATGAAATCTTGTTAATGTAATACTTGCGTTTCACCATCTCAAAATTGGTTTTTGTTAATCTTTTGTTAGTAGTTAATAAGATTTCATTTACAGTCATTACAACTGCCATCTGGCTATGAGTGTGTAATACTGTGCTATTGTTGTTGTTGTTATTATTGTTGTAAAAATAATAATTTTCAATTTGTATTTCGTTGTTGTCCAAATTGTGCGCATAATTATATTAAATGTTTCCATTATTTGTT
This sequence comes from Toxonevra muliebris, assembly GCA_963691655.1. NCBI lineage: Eukaryota > Metazoa > Arthropoda > Insecta > Diptera > Pallopteridae > Toxonevra > Toxonevra muliebris. The sequence goes on along the minus strand of OY829326.1, from coordinate 33,871,495 downwards.
AACAAGACCTTCAACATAAAAACATTCCACTTACCCTGTACCCCAAATTTTTGCATTTAAAAATACTTCATGTCTTCTACAAATCGAAAGTGTGGAAAAGGGAAAGCGGTGGGGCGTAAAAGTGAAATTCATTTCATTTTCTATGGCAATGCTGGCGAGGGTGTTTTTGTGTGACAATTTCATTAGAAACATTTAATAATTTTCATCTCGGTTTTTATTTATTTATTTTTTTGTCCATTTACTCCATACTCTGTGGAAACTAGAGTTTACACCCATAAAAAAAAGTTTTAAAATTTAAGTCAAAACGAGATATTCCAAAACGGGTTTCAAAACATAGCTCAAGAATAATTACCTGATTTTTGCGTAGTATAGTATATTTAAAAATTCAAATTATTTATTTAAATTCAATTGGTGAAGTGGAAGGTCTCATTTTTAATTTTAAAACATTTGAAATAAACAAATATTTTTCATTGTGTCTAATAATTTTCAACATTTCGGTTTCTGTTGTTTTTCAATAAATTTATATTCATTCTTCTCTATTCTCGTAGTTTTTGTTCCTTGTTTTTTTGTTTTTTGTTTTGTTTTTGGTGACTTTCCACCTCGGCAATTTCATAAATGCAAATGTCCTTGTGGGTGCGGTTCTCTCTAACGTTCTATGCGTATTTGCTTGTATCATTTTTTATTTCTTCAACTTTCATCTGGAATGAACTCATTTATATTGTTGTCGTGTGGACGGACACTTTCTCATTTCCTCTTGAATCACTAGAAAAAAAGTTTTTTGTCTAACGAAACAAAAAAAAAAAAAAAAAACAGAAAATATAAAAAATCATAATAAAAATGCATAATATTGCTTACTTGGTAAGCGCGTCGAAAACTCATTAAAACTTTTTTACAGCCCATTTAAAAGCAATTTGTAAATTGTAAAACTTGTACGGGGAGTGAAGTTGATTTGAAAGCAAAAATTTATTTATTCAATTTTTTTTTCATAGTAATTTTTGTTGAAGACCAGAAATTTACAGCTTCATATTGTATGCGATGTGATGAGAAAATATGATTTTGCTGAAATTTTGTAGGAGTGATTATTTTTGTAAATTACTAATCACTTGAATAATAAAATGTATATTTTAAACATTTGAGTAAAGAATTAGGTCAATTTGACATTATTCGTTAGTTGAAATTTAACTCATTTCACCAAGTGTTTAATCCACTGACAGCTTCGCATTGTAGACCTACCTCAAATTGTCTACAAATATTTATATACAAATACTTTTTTCGTAAGTATGTTTTGGTATATATTTTTATGTATGTACTAAGCACGTACTAAGTATATATGAACTTACATAGTCCTCATCCATGAGTAACTGTAGGTATGTATGTAATTTTTGTTGAAAAAAAAAAAAATATAGAATTTAACTCAGTGAAGTTGAAAATTACTTTATTTCGATTTTCATCTTTTACTTCATTCCATATTCCTTTTCTTATACTCTACAGTAGGCCAGCGTTGAAGTTTGGTAGTCATTAAGTGTCATTTAAGGTTTCTTTTCAGGAAATTGTATTCACCGTATAAAGAAATTTTTTTGGCTTATGAATCTTATCCAGAACTCTAATTACACAGTACAATACTAATTTTTTGCTATAATGAGTAGAAGGTTTTTTGTTCAAGGTCTTGAGGGTGATCCTATTTAGCGTCTACTCTCAGGTAAAGTTATTTGTTATAAAAAGTTAAATGGTTTTTGTTTTCACACCAATTCTTCACCCTCTCTTTTAATTCTTCTTTTCGGGAGTTAAAATTAAGTCTCTAAAAGTTTTTCTACGAAGTAAATGATTGGGAACACGGCGAGACAAACAAAAATTCGAAAAGTTGGTTGGGAGAAGAACAGATAAATAAAAATTTTGATACATATTTTATCTTCTCTATAATGCCTCACCTGACGGTGAACTTTGTACATTCCAGGCTACATACCATTGACTGCTGTTTCCAAATTTTATAAGAAAATATTCGGAAAATATAAGCCTCTTTTTGGTCGTCATTCAAAATTCGCGAAATCCATCCAGCAGATTTCATAGTGTATTCTAGACGATTTTCTAACATTTATGGCACAGATATGTTGAAAGTCATTATTCGACATTTGTCAATTTCAGTCTCCACATATTTGCATCGTGAGTGCAGGATTTCGGACGACAGCCCTCAACAGAGAAATATCCGGTCTGGAATCTTTGAAACCACTTGCAAACAACCACAAAGGATGTCGCATTCGCTCCATATGCATTTTGGCATTAATGTGAAATTTTGCACTGTCTTGAGTTTACGTCAAAATCCCTAGAGAATGACAAATCTATTTTCTTGCTATATTGGCGGTGGTCTCCTTTCTTACTAACGTTCCTGAAATTTCAAATGAATCTAATATCGTCAAATTTTCGTTTCTCAAAAACTAATAAAATACAACCAACTTGACCTCGAGTAAGCCCGTAAAGTGGCGAAATAGGTCTTATAGGTCGCAGTGCATTCCCCAATAAAATTTTGATTTCTTATTATGTGATATTGATGTATCCGACTGTTCTCCTAACAATTACAATAGAAGTTATTTAGAAGGGATTCAATGACCTTGCGGTTTCTCTTGGTTTCCAATTACTGTATCTGTCACTGGACTGTGTATTATAAAGTTCGAAATTCTTAACTATAAATACTGTATGATCCGTAACAACTCAAAATTAATGAAACTAAAATTCCAAGTTGAAAATGTTCTCAAGAACAGATCAAAAAGAAATAGAAAAAGCCTAAATTTTTGTGACAACGAGACAAGACCAAAGTCGTTTTAGACTGTCTCAAACACTATAACTTTGTTTTACTATTTCTTTTCGCAAAACAAAGTGCCTGAGTGTGTGCAATTCACACATTTCTATCAATGCTTTTGATTTTTGTTACTGTTGTTGTTTTTGTTTCATTTGTTATTATTTTTATTATTATTGTATCCAATTACAAATGGTAAGCATTCCCTCTTCTCCTACAAAATAGAAAAGTCAATTACACATGAATGCAGACATACATGTGTAACTGCATACCTACACTTATCTATAAAAAAGCAACCCAGCGAAAAGTGTTGAGTTTACATAAGTTTCGAAGTTGAGAATCATGAATATGAAATTCCATCCAGCTTTTCAAAAAACTGCACCAGACTGATGTTAGGGGAAATTGGCGACCGTGACGATGCCATTGGATAATGAATTCTGGCTTGCTGTTATTCTTTTTTAATTAATGCAATAAGTAACTGCTGACCTTTTTGGAGATTGTAATGAGCTATGATTTTTGCTGGGTAGTAAATACCCACTTGCAATTACATACATAACATACATACACTTCTCAAGAAGTAGGTACTTCATCGTCTTATTATATGGCAGTGTAAAATGGCCAAGGATATAAAATGCGCTTTTCTTAGCTAATTGGAATTGAAACATAAATTAAAAGTCGGAAACAGAAACACGTTTCGCAACTACAAACACACATTCGCAAAGACTTACATATATACAGTATGTTCACAAATTGTTCACACCCCAACGAATCTTTGAAACAAATGATTTTAATGATTATCAAAAAACCTTGAAAATTAGTATATAATTCGATACTATGTTACATATTATTAACACAACTTGTCAAGGTTGAAAAATTATTTACACCCTACCATAACTTTTATATTGAAATAAAAAAGGATCACAGAGAAAGTAAATATTAATGGAAATCATGAGATAGGATGTGCAAGATTTTTTTGCCTTCAAAAGTTTTGTGTTTAATTCATTTAATATATGAGGCATTTCATGTGAAGCGGACAACCAAAAAATAGTAAGGTTCTAAAATTCGTTGAAATTCGGCCTATTTAAACCTGTATAAAATATGAATGTGGACACACAATTTTTTTTTGTCTGAAGTTTATTTGCCAAGTTGTGGGGTTTTAAGGAATAGATGTAATTGAAATAAGGTTTTTTCAAAAGTAACTTTTAGAATTAAGCAAATTTACAATAAAATATTGAACATGGTAATTTAAATAAGAAATTTACTGTTTTTTCAATTATGGAATCAGACCGGAAATTAAAATTTTTTTTATGTACCAAACCGGAAGTAAAAGTTTAAAATCAGAATATTAATAAGTTTGACCATTTAAGAAAAAAATTATTTTTCAAAATTTAGCTTAAAGTATTTAAACAATGCCCTTAAAATTTCAAAATGGGATCTACATTAGTTAAGGAGATAGATACATAGGTGTCGCACTGAGCGTGGTAGCTATGTACTTTAATTCATGTATCTCCTAAACTGATGCAGATCCCATTTTGAAATTTTAAAGGTATTATTTAAATACTTTAAGTTAAATTTTGAAAAATATTTTTTTTTTTTAAATGGTCGAAGTTATTAAAATTCAAATTTTTAACTTTTACTTCCGATTTGGTGCATAAAAAAAAATTTTAATTTCCGGTCAGATTCCATAATTGAAAAGAACAGTAAATTTCCCATTTAAATTACCATGTTCAATATTTTATTGTAGAATTGGTTTTAGAATAATTACTTTTGAAAAATCCATATTTCAATTACGTCAATTGTTTAAAACACCATAACTTGGCAAATAAACCTCATAAAAAAAAAATTGTGTGTCCACATTCATATTTTCTAGACGTTCAATTACGCTGAATTTCAGAACTTCAAATTTTTTTACTTTATCCGCTTCACATGAAATGCCTCATATGTAATGTAAAAAATTTTTCGAAAATCTTCCACGGCCTGTTTTAAAAAATTTATTGGGGTGTGAATAATTTTTGGAAATACTGTACATGGAGTTCACTGGAATATTACCTAACGACGATGGCGATCACAAGAATGACGGCGACGATGACGGCAACGATGTTATACGTTTTTGTTGTTCTACGTATATGCGTTTGTACTTACTTATTATTGTTGTTGTTTTTGGTGTTTCCTTTAGTATAGTTATTGTTCTTGCAATGAACATTTTATGTTCTCGCGTATATGTTGCTGCCAGAAGGAGATTAACTATTGGCAATAACATTTCGCCGTTGTAGTTTTCTAGCACATACTTCAAGGCGCTCTGAACTCGTATGTGTGTGCGTATGTTTTTTGGTATATATCAAATGTTGCTGTCAATGATGAATGTGAAAGCAATAATCCTTTGATTGGTATCGATATAAAAATAAAAAACTAAAAAAATAAAGCATAAAGTATACTACCAAAAATGTTTTATGCGATTTTGTATTTAGCTGAAGTAGTTAGTTGAGTAGTAGCAGTATTTGCTACAATAGTTTAGATATGTGTGAAAATGAAAAACGCTTACCAGTTGTAAAATGGTGTGCTCATAAAGCAATCATTAAGCATTTAATATTAAACCTGATTACTCTCTATGAATTTCGTCAGGCTGATGTTTTCATTTTTTTTTTTAATAATTTTATCGATGAATTCTCATTCTATGTATTAAGGAAAGTCGTCGTGCTTAGGACGGCAAGTACTTACTAATTACATTTATGGAGAATTTCTGCCGACTTTAATATTATTGTAATCAAAATTGATTTAACTTTCAATTGACTTCTTTCGTATTTAAATTCAATTACAAAATATAGTTAATTTTAATATTTTCGTTTCAAACTTTTCAAATTCAAACTATTAGTCATAGCTTATTTGAAATTTTTTGTAGTTGGTTCAACTAATTTTACAATTAGTATAATAATTAAAAAAAAAAAAATAATATAAAGAGCTGTAATGCAATAATATACACGTAACTATAAAAATATGTTTTTGGTCTAAATTTTGGGAGAGTGAGACAAATTGCTGCTACTCAATTTTCTTTGCCATGGTATAATTGAGAGGCTGAGAGGAAAAGTGGTATAACATCTACGTTCAGAAAAAAGTGGAATAATCTTACTTAAGAGCAAAAGCAAAACGAAATATGTTCAGAGCAAAAGTGAAACGAAATATGTTCAGAGCGAAAACGGAATAAAAAACTATGCTTTTCTTGCTCTGAAAGAATTGTTATACCATTTTTTTTCTTACGTTTAAGGCGTTTCATTTTCACTCTAAATCGTATTACTTATGCCATTCTTGCACTGACACACTAAATTATTTTACTTTTGCTCTTATATAAATTTTAGCCCGCTTTTCCTCTCAGCCTGTCAATTATAATAACGTAATTATTTAAATAAACAAAATATTTAAAATTCCAACTATTTTCGTTATCAAATCAAATACAAACATAGTTGTTTCTTAAATTTGTGTACCGTGTTTCAAAATTTCATGCTAGTGCTAAATACGAATAAAATAGTTTCTCGCTCTCTTGTTGATTCTCTTTTATAAATTAAGTTATTTTTAGCAACTATTGAATCATTCATTCTTTGCTCTTAGATATCTATTATTTAATACTTCCATTACAAATAATCAAAACGTTATCCACTGGGTTCATACAGCAGTATGAATGTAAGTATGTAAGTATAAATTTCAATAACGTTTCTAAACATTTTTGATTTGTAACATTTTACAACCGCAGCAGGTGGCTTTGAAAATCGATCGCTAAGTATTTGTTTCTTTAAAACTTTATTGAATTACGTTGTGCCAAAAAATTTAGTTTTTTCCATCGGACTGGTGATTTCACATGCATTGCCGAGTAATTTGGGATCGCAGAGCTTAAGTCTGAAGAAAAAATGGATATAAAAATGTATTTTCTAAAAGATATCGTTCTCGAGATGAAATTATTAAAAATACAAACAATCTGCGAATTTCACAAATATTATTTGTATTTTTCAACTTTAAAGTTTATTCATGATAGTTTTTTAGGAGACTATGAAAATTAAATCTAGAGGTTAATTTTCAAAGTCATGACTTAAGTTCATGTCAATTTCGTTATTTGAAGTTATATATAAACAGGTTAATGAACAAATGTATTCATCACAACAACATACAACATGACAAAGTTCTGGTTTTAGAATGAAACAATGAAGTCGGTCTCCTTTCTTCGTACACCTTCGTACATATCAAAAATGTCTTAATTAACCTTTATTTCAATTTATCTTTTTAAATTTCAAATGATATAACAAATTATACATAATCTCCTTTTATAATATCCAGCATTATTAATAAATATTGTACTCTTGAATGTAGGTAAGACTCATTCGCATTTATATTGCTATAGTAAAACAATCAAAGAAATATCTGTCAACTGTCACACACCCACATACGATTTGAGCTCAATTGTTTCCATTACTAATTGTTGGCAATAATCCGAGGTGAATTTTGCAATAAATGTAACAATATTATAAATTTCTTTTGACAGGTTTTTACTACAGTTATGAACACGAACTGTTTAAGGTAACCTGATAACCGCAAATGTTAAACTGCTAGGTGACTTTGCTAACACACAATCATAAAGCAATGTAGATACATACATAAGTAAAATAGTTAAAATTATGAGAGATATAAAAAATTAGATTTCATTTATCATGAGTTTAAAGTGTTTCCTCAGCATATTAAAGCGTAATGATCAATTAACTGTATGTATTTTTTAGGCATGGTTGTGTGCGCGAGACAAATCCAAACGTAAGTAAAAAGTGGTTTAAGTAAATATATCAAAGAAATGAAATTGAAAGTCACGAAAAAGCGTTTAACTTGATCGCTTGATCGTAGTTTGGACACGCGTGCGGTCATATGGATTGATCGATTCAAGGTGTTGGAGTAGCAGTGGGTGTGGGGCGGCGGTGCTATAATAATAGATAAAGTAATCGAGTGATATATGTACTATATATAACTGTAAAAAGACAAGTACAATTACAATGCAAAAAATTTTTTATTATTACAATTTAATTTTGAGTAGCATTGAAAAATATTTGGATATTAAATGAAATTAGCAAACTACGAATTTTGAGAAGAAAAGAAGCGAGTGGAGTGAAGTGTATGTAATAAACTAGATCAATCACAATTTATGAAATTTTTGGGAGTATAAAATACACGCACTGAATATTGATCAGCATCAGTTCCATTTCATAGTTTCATTGCAAAGCAGCATTTGGATTACCTTCATCAAAAACACAATACACTAACTTCACTTCAATATGGCATTTAAATTTGTTATTCTCTCCGCTTTATTGGCCGTTGCTAGCGCTGGTCTTCTTGGTCCAGTATCATATAGTGCACCAACAGCAGTTGTTACAAAAATAGCTAATCCCTCTGTGGATGCTGTTGCCTCGACCCACCAGAATGTAGTGCGTTCATTCGGTGGCACCGTCTCTCAATACTCTAAGGCTATCGATACACCATACTCCAGCGTACGCAAAGAGGATACACGCATTAGTAATAATGTTTACACTCCAGCTATTGCTAAGACAGTGACTTATGGTCATCCAGCTCCTACCACTGTTTATAGTGCACCAGCACCAACTGTCTACGAGCATCATGAACAACCCGCTGTCTATCATCATGAAGCTGCACCAACTCACTACACTCATGCTGCCCCAAGTGCTGGACACCTCTATACACAAGCTACACCTGCTACCGCTAAGACTGTAACATATGCTGCTCCAGCTCCAGCTGCTGTCTACCAGCATTATTCGGCTCCTGCTCCAACTGCTGCTGTCTATCAGCATTATTCAGCACCTACTCCAACTGCTGCGGTTTATCAACATCATTCAGCACCAGCTCCATCTGCTGCTGTGTATCAACATCATTCAGCACCTGCTCCCACAACTGTGTACCAGCATTCTGCACCTTCTCAAGTCTATCAGCATTCTGCACCTGCTCAAGTTTATCAGCATTCTGCACCTGCTCAAGTCTACCAACATTCTGCTCCTGCTCCAGTTTACCATCATTCTCCGCCTGCTACTGCAACCACTACTTATAACCATAGTCCAGCTGCTTCCACCTACACTCACAATGCTCCTGGTGTTGCTGCTTATGGTTCAAGCCAAACTGTACACTACTCTCCCGCTGAGATGGTCTCACACATGAGCTTCGATGGTTTCGGTACTCATTGGGGTTTCTAAATACAACAAAAAATATGAAGACATTTTTGAATGGAACTGTTCATTGTAATTAATTAAAAATTGTTGTTTTCCTTTTCTCATATTTGTTGATTCGCACCACATGTAAAAATTTTCTTGTTAACTCATTTTTCGTTTCATTATCTTATATTTTCATTTTTAAATAATAAAACAATTATTTTAATTAATGTTTTTGGATTTAAAATTATTTGAAGAGAAATCAAGCAAGCTATCCAGCATTGATTTAACCCTTAAGTCTCGTTATGCCAGTTTATTTCGCTATGTAATCACAACAAACAAATTTCATCAAGAAAAGACTAAAATTTTCTGAAATGCAATACACTCCAGCAATAATAAATAGCTGCACATCATAAACAAATCATAAAAGCGCACGAAAACACACAAAATGGTGTAGTTATCTGCAAACAACATAGGGAGGCACTAAGTGCACAAACACAAGCATAAGTATATTTAACTAACATTATTATTACTATTATTTACCCTTTTTCACTTAGTTTCATGTTAGCACTACGTGATTTTTGTGCAAACATCTTAAAAATCGGACATCATCACGTGACGTGACTTGAATTCTTGAAATGCGAATCGCAATCTCATCCTCATAGATGCTGCAAGCTAAATTATAAAAATATAGCAAAGAATGAAAAAAATAAAATGTAATGCATTCGCCTTGGGAGTTAAAATCTTTTTCAGATATAAAATGTGATTTTTAAATTATTACAATTTTTATGGTGTTTTTGTAATGCACTGAAAATTTTCCATTAACAATAAATAATGCTATTTTCCACTCAATAATTGAAATTTTTTTACATAACCATTAATCATGTATACCTTTTCCTTCGGCTGTTTACATTTGAATTCAATTCCAATATTTATAATTTATGCATATGCAGAAGAAATCATTAGTTTCACATTTTTCAGCACACTTTTAATGTTTCAATATCAATTGACATTATCTTTAAGCTATTTTTTGCATTTTTACCTCGAACAAGTTACATGTAATTTATGTGATGACGTTTTGCGATGCCATAATTTTAATGGAAAATCAATGAGGCTTAAAAGAAAACTGTTGAAAATTGTTTATTTGAGTATAAACTAGGAGTAGGTTCTTTCATTTATGCAAATGGGTGAGAATAACTTACTTACACTTATATAACTGGTAGATAAATTATAAATGTATCAAAAAACATTCTATTATTAGCCACGCCAACGCTCTCTCCCTTAACTGATGTTCTGAAATGCTTGATAAGTTAGTGTTGGTTTAAAAATATTAGGGTTTCTCAATTGACTTCTCTAGTTGGCGGTTGGGCTGCTCTCATTGTGTACAGCAGAACCTAGTAAATCTACCATAGTGTAAAAATTTAACTTGCACAACATGTAGGGAATAGAGTGTATAGATTTTGTAGCCTTCATCATAAAAGATTTTTTTTGAGAAAAGGGGGGAACACAAGATATTTAACCGTATTTTTTTTTTATTAAAAGGCATACTCCTCGTATTTTAGTTTAATAAAATGATTGTTCACTTTTGGTCTGGAGCACCTTTTATAATGTTTTTTAAATCAAATTAGAGACAAAAAAAAATGGGTTCCTTTGCCATTGCCAGCCAAGAGGTGGTGACGTGTAGAAAAATTTGTATTTTTCTATTTTTGATTTTTGGGCGTGCCGAGATTTGAACCCGGGCACCTATGCGTAGCAGTTCAACACCTTAACCACTAAGACTCTCTTGTAATAAATTTTATATCAAAATAGTGGACAAAAATTAGTTTTTTTGGTTCAAAAAGCCATGGTAAGCAAAATTTCACCACAATCGATCGACCCATAAATGGCGCTCCAGGACAAGGAAAAATTCAAATTTACCCTAGTTTTCCTAACTTTTACTCCGAAATAACCTCCAAAGGAGCGAACTGTGAATGACTGCAATGTTTTTAAATCTTTCTACAGCGCAACTGTTAATAGACATAATTGGATAACATTAAATTTGGAATTTCGGGGTCAGTTCGTTTTCCAGTTTTTGGTCTCATTTTATGGTCTGGTTTCAAGTCTAAGATTTAAGTTGAGTTTTTTAATGAAAATCGCTCTGCGTTTAGATCTAAAGATGGTCTAAGATTTGATTTTTAATCGGAGTTTAAGTTTTGGTTTGAGTTTTGATCTTAATGGCGATCAGACGATTCCATTCCTGATTTCGGGTTTGCATTTGTATTTGTAATTCAAATTTTGCTTGCATATTTGTCTGAATTTGGTCGGAATCTTCGTCTGAATTTCGGTCTCATTTTTAGTTTGATTTTAAGTTTAAAATTTGATTTCAATTTTGGTCTAATTTTATTCCGAATTCGGTCTATATTCCACTCTAACTATTTGTCTGAATTTGGTCTTCATTTTGGTCTAAGTCTTAGTTTTATCTTCTGATTTGATCTAAATTTGATTTGAATTTTTTCGACTTAGTGGAAATATTTTCAAAGTTTAAGCTTTTATATAATTTAGTAAAAGTAGTCTCCCCCAAACCCAACTACTAAATCCGCTGCAGGTTGAGTTAAAATGAAATTCTTATTAAAATCTATATTACAATGTATACGACTAAATACATGCGTTGTTTACTAATTTACCAAGTTCAATTTTTTGTTTAATACTTGAAGCATGGTACTGTAATAAAATACTAAGGTCGGAGGAGGCAATATAAAATCTTTGACTGTCAAGTTTGAGCCCCCACAAAAAAAAAACATCTAAGATCGGCTTTTCCTGAAGCTCACAGAATAAAAAAAATCATGTTCAAATGAAATGTTCGACTATTTTTGAGGTATGATTTTATCTTAACAAAGAGCCTAACAGTATCTTGAGACATTGCTATCGATGTGTTGATTTGTAAAATGAAGCGATGGCATAGATGGAATAGTGAGAAGCGAGAAAAGGGAAAAGTATGAAAGCGACCTTTGAATTGGATAAAGTCTATTTTACATACGCTCAGTAGAAAGAAGAAATAAATCACTTTATAATATATTGTGCAGTGGAATCTTGAGATTTGACTGCAATTCTTGTAGTTCTGTATAATACACGAACTTGTGGCATCTCCGCAGAATAACTACATGTTTCCATAAACACTATCACGTTTCGACGATGTTCGATGTTATCAACAGCTGGGTTGATGATGATACGATGAAGAAATCGCAGTTGAGTTCGCAAAGCTTCTGCCCATAAATTAAGCCTCATACATGGTGTAGATCATGCGAAGATCAATCGGAATAAAGCATTTATTGCCGAGGCATTTTGTTGTTCGACAAGGCGAGAATTCGATTATTCCAATGAAAGCCACATTGAATGGATATGCCCACAATATCAATAGCATCATATTAAGCTATATCTTCCTCAATGCTAGCAGCGTTGGTGTCATAATGGCTGAATATGATATTATTTTTTTGATTCGAAATTGCAGAAACTTCTTTTCTGGTTTTTTAAAAATTGTTTCTATCATTTGATACTTAAATAAGCCTACTTAACTTTTTCTTTTTAAGAACACTTCTCCTTCAACTGTTTATATAACTGGCCATTTAAGTGCAATTCCATAACAGAAGATATCTTAATTTTTTTTTTACATTTCCTGTGCCTGTGAAGAGAAAGAGAAAAATAAATAGGAACGCCATTAAGGCTAATTCGAAAAATGCGAAGCGAAAATTTTCATTCCTCTTGCATAATAACCTAAAGCTAAAAAAAGTTATTGCTTCACAACCAGAATGTTACAGTAGGAAGAAAAAAAGTAGAGAAATAAATTGTAAAAATAGCAAATTCATGAAAAAGAAAATGCGCTGAAATATGATATCAAAATATAGGAGTAGGATGAATGGTGGTACCTACCATGTTCTTTCTACTTTGAATCCATGATGAAATGCAACCAACAGCAGAGAAGAGCAACAGTTGAAAAATCATTGAATTAAAACGCACCAAAGGCGCATAAAGGCACAATCACAAGCACAACGCCACAAAAACGCCAAGTGGCGAAATAAAACTTCCATCGTCGTAGGTTCTGAGGAGCTTTTGAAGAGTCAAAGGGAATTGGAAGGGATGAATAGTGCAAGCAAGTGTGGTGGCGTTGGTGATGGCCTGGCTGTGAAATGCAGAAATGCTAGACTCAAAGGAAAAAACAAACAAACATAAAAATATTACGATAAAATAGTTTTGTAAGGCAGGCGGGTGCAAGGGTCAGGCAGGACAGAATCAGGCGATGCAGCTCAAATAAATCGCAAAACAAAAAAAGAAAAAATAAGTATTTATCAACATAATTACATTTTTAATGGCTTTTTAAACCGCAAAAGACGACAAGTATCACAATAATTATACATAGTCTTAGAAAATTGTTGTTGTTGCTGTAATTTTTGCATTTTGCAGCTTAGCGACAAGTGTAAAATGAGAAAATGAAATGTCTGAAGAATTTTTACAAAGGAAAGTGCCGTTGGAAAGCTAAGAGCCTTTAAAGTTTATGTACAAAAATAAATCAAATTTGTGGTGTTCAATGGTATAAATACGAGATTATAAAAAATAAGTATTTATTTATATCGAAAAAGATTTTTTCAATAATAAAGTAAATAAAAATCTCATATGAAACGTACCCTTTGGGTATTGCTGCTTTTAATGTAACAATTTATTTCAATTTCATTTGCCACAAATGACAACAACGCGTTGCAATAATCAAATAATTGTAAGAACCTAGTAGGAAATTATATCATTCACAAATTAACGCCTCGGTGGTCTAGTGGCAGCATGTTAGACTCTTGTTACTGGGGTCCTCTTAGTCGGGAATCTAATGATCATTATGTTTGTGATAGTTTTTAATAGTTAAAATTTTGCAGATGGCTTGAAAATTTTTGAACCAAATACTCCAAAGATATGTTACATTGAAATATCTAATAGTTTTTGCTATCAAATTTAGTGATATCAATTATACAAACTATTTTTTTAAATAAACAAATACCATTACTCTTATTACGCCTGTTACCACACCGTCGTTCGGAACAGGCGTTAAACTGTAGGTCCAACCATGTGTCTGTATGAGTTTTGATCGGAATTCGGTCGGAATTCGGGTTTGAACCTGGTCTGATTTCTGGTCTGAATATCTGTTTGGTTTTTGGTCTGGATTTTAGTCTGAAATATATTTGCCCCGAGTTTTGCCTTAAATTTGGTCTAAATTCCACTCTAAGTATCTGTTTGATTTTGCTCCCAATTTACGGTTTCTTCTAAACAGTTACAAATCCAGTTTGTTTTAGAACTAATCAAAAATTATTAAAGGCATATAAAGTCATCTAGAATAGCTAAAGGAACTTCGCAAAAGAAACGAAGTTTCAATAACCTGGTTTTCCAGGTACATAGATTTCCAATATATCTACATAGGACCTGTCAATGTTTAATTATTCAGTTCGGGCCTTTAAAAAAAAGATTGAGCAAATACTAGTCATGATTCAGAATGAACTGGTTTCCACTTGTTCCGGATTAGTCACTGTCGATGAAGGTCTACAATGTCAATACAACATTTTCACATTTGCATCAAAAGGAATTAATTAAAATGAAGAAATAACATTCCCAATATTTCGCAGGATAATAATGCATTTCATTTTCAGATATTTACATGCCCATATATGGTATACAAAGTACAAGTATTTACTATAACATGCCAACAATAATTCGGAATAATGCGAGAATGCGCACGTTGCGATAAGCAATTAACAGACAAATTGTATTTTTAATATGCAAAATAAATGGAAAATCTTTTTGTTGTTGTTGTTGTTTTTTTCTTTGGCATTTCTTTTTTTTTGTTTTTATTATTTATTTAAATGAGTGTACAAATTGAAAATGAAAATTATAATATTTTTGTACATACACAAATAATATTAACCCACTAACCACCCACAAAAACACATACATTCAAAGTATGTCTACTCTACAGAGATATGTTTGTACTCGTATGCATGCAGCAACAAGTGCCAAAAAAGCTATAAAAAATTCATATTTTTATGCAGGCAGTTATGTATGTCTGAATAAATCGGAATATTTCCATGAAGGCGTGTTGAAAAAACAACAACAACAACAAAAACGAGAAAAAACAAAGGGAGTACTCTATCCAAATGACCACTTTACGGCACCGTAATCGCATTATAAATTCCAAATAGTAAAAACATTTCATAATACAATAAAAAAAAAGAAATGCAAAATGGGCATTGGGTGAGAGTAGCGACAGGGGTGTAGTGTGTTAATTAGATTTTTTAAAATGCCTGTAGGCGAAATATGTGCTGAGCATGAAGATGATGTCCTCATGATAATCGTGATGTTGATGGTGATGTAGAGGGTTCGAGTATGATGCCGAATGATTGCAGCTGGTAATGTTTTAATTTCCGTTTTGAGAATGGTCCTTCGGAAATGGGTTTAAATGTTATTTATTTTTTTTTTGTTTTTGTTATTTTGTTTATTAAATTTTTTTAATTCATTATTGTGTTTTCTTTATATTTTTTCGTTATGTTATAGGTATAAAATGCATTAATTGAAAGTATACATACTTTTATGTGATGCTGGTCACATGACAATAATTGTATTTGAAAATAATGTTATTTTGATTGAAATCGCGTATTTATATTTTGAGCTTGCGCCCTTAGGCACTTAGGCTTTTACTACATGATTTTTGATTGGGTACTAAATAGTAACCCCATTAACTTTAATAATTTCATGGGATTCTTCTTTTTGAATCTCTTTGAAAATCTACCTGAAATTCGGCCACTCTATTCGTAGTAAACAGCAGATGAACAGTAATAAACGATGATCTAAGATTGAAATTTTCATTTATTTTACCTAATATGATAGTTATCGTTAAATCCAAGTTTTAAGGTTAAGGCCTCCCTCCCTCTTTTTACCTATGGAAATCTCTTACATTCTGATCGTTGGACTTGAATCCAAAAAAATTTCGAAGCGGCGAAAAAATATAGCTTTTTCTTAATAAATCTCGGGATCCGTAAGTGGTTTTTGTATCTATTGAATATTTCTATGTGTAATTAAGGTATACCCCAAATAATATCATTAATACTATATCAATGGTCATTACTGTATTTTCTTATCATTCATAGTAGTAACCATTTTAAATTTAATTATTATTACTGATAACGATAAGATCAAAATAAACAGTAGGCAGTACAATTAAAATTAAAGCACTTACTACAATATTTTGTTTTTAGAAAATCATTGGCATAAAAAGTTAGTTGATTTCGATCATTCAAAATAAACATGTTTTAGATGAGCTATAACCTGTCGGGAGGTGCCACGGTGCACTATGGGGTCGATGAAAAATCTAGCTGGCCAAAATTCGAAAATTTGACTATCTCGGTTTGAATCCAAAAGTATATGTCCTTACTCTCCATAGTTCCCTCATTATAATGCACACACAGGATATTCTAATTAGACGAAGGATTTGGCTGTGTGACCGTCCAAAGTTGCAATATCCTGTTGATAGAAATGTTAAAAAATGTAATTTTTGGTCTCATGTTAAAGAAAAAACTTTACACTATTAATGGAAATGATAAAAACTGGATTTACCATTTTCTTATACCCAAAAATGTTATGGAAAAATAATAATTTTTTTTTTTTACATTTTATTTGCTCCGAGCGAAAATAAAAACCATCATATTATGTCAAGCATCTACTTTAGAATACGGTATGAGTGCTTTGCAACTTTTTGCCACAGCTTGAATAGCAAGCAAAAATATGATATCACGTAGCATTTAATTAATCATAGGTAGTTATTTAAGGTGTAATTGGTATACGAAATCAGTCTTAGGCCTCATTCACTCTGTATGAAAAACTTTTTAATCAGGCAATTGCAACGCCTACCACCAATATAAATCTATGTTGAATTTTAAAAATGCAAAAACTTTGAACCCATTACAGATATAATCATTAAATTACATATGCTAATATATATTGTCTTGGACATAAGCCATGCTAAAAATTATAACTATCGGACCATTATCACTCATACCTCTCATATGAATATAATCACAAAATACTGAAATTTTATTTTTATTTTTTTATTATGTATTTTTAAAGTCTCACATGTATGAGAAGTAGGCGCAACAACATTCCAATCGTGATAATTTTTACCTGGAAATATAAATATGCTATTATTTACCAGCATATGCAATTTCACCACTATATCTGCAATGAGTTCCAAGTTATAGAGTTTTAAAAATTTCACATATACGGGAGGTGAGCGTGGTAATAACCCAACCTATCCCATTTTTGCAATGATATATGGCAATGATAATGTTTATAAGTATATAAAATTTCATGATCATATCTATAATATATACCAAGTTATACTCTTTTCGCGGTTTAATTTATATGGGAGGTAGTCGTGGTAATTTCAGAATTTTGGCCAGCTAAATATGGATTTGGCCCCATAGTGCAGTGTGATGAACAACTGTCGATGTACTCTTTTCCTATAATTAATTAATTTAGATTATTCCAGGATTCCTGAATTGATCGTTTTCCGTTCCCCTATAAATTCAAATCCCATAATGCGAAATATTCCTAATAATATTTGACTGTTGGATAGCATTTGATTGCAACATTTTGATTTCTGTTTAGAGCAGGTTTAATTTTTCAAAAATGTTTTAAAATACCGACTAAAGTCCAAATATAAAAATAAAAAAAATTTCACACTCCATCACAACTTTTACATATCTAAAGTTATAAACATATTGATATTTTTATGAAATAGAAAAAGTATCGAAGAAGAAGTTGCATAATCGTTCCACTCTAACCTACATTTATCCCAAAGTGGAGTATATTTAACATAAATAGGCAGGAACTTTAGGAACGCAACTTGAGTTCCTGAACCGTACTTAGAATCAAGTTAATGAAGCTAATAGGAGCAGGGCTGAATTAATCCAAACCCAACCGAAACCACCTCTTTTTGGACCTGAGTTCATACCTACATCAGGTTTGTTGAAGAGTTCGGGCTCAAGTTTTTTCAAAAGAATTTTAGACGAAAAAACACAACACAATGGAAAAACTATTATTATTGCTTTGGTAGAGTTATGAAAGGATAAAATATTTTTGGAGGTATGATTATATTGTTTTTAGATGGTCGCAAAAGACACATTAGTTTGCTGCTGTCAGAGTTCGGTGCTAAAAATCATATTATTGTTTTTTGCTGTTCGAACGGCAAAAAAGTCCCACGCATTCTACAGAATTATTGTTTTCTCTGTCATACCGGAAGGTATGACAAAGGAATAAAGCTTCCAAAAAATATTTCTCTATTCTCTCTTTCCACTTTTCTTTTACCTAATTTCCTTTCTTGATTTATATTATGGGCTACAATCATCGTGGTATCCTCTGTTCATTACCCATTATAAAGTAAATTTACCTGAAACTTTGAAAATTTCAGAAAGGCCCAAAATACCGGCATTACTATTTACTGATCTGTCATGATGGTGCGTTATTGTTTTACTAATTTTCATATGGAAAAGGGTCGAATAATTGTATAATCCACTGTTGACCTATGCACGTAAGAAAAATTACTTATGCACCAACTTTTTACAACATAATAACAAAAAACAAAAGCATAAACAAATCAAATGATTAACTAAAAATAACAAAACTTAATGTAATCAATCCATAAAATTACCAACTCATGCGGTTAATCTTAATACCAACAAATGCCATTAGCAGATAAGATTGAGTTCAATATACTACTCGTGTACATAAACATATGAGATAAGTACTATGCAATTTATTAATTCATAATAATTCAGATTCAGTACAATTTCGGCAACACTTAAAGAACGAGATTCCAGAATAATACACAATGTTTTTCGCCGTTTTATTAGCGATAATATTCTTCGCAGCCTTTCTCAGTCATACATCTAAGAAACGTATGCGCGATGCAGTAGCCAATATACCGGGACCTTATTGCTTTCCAGCAGTAGGATGTGTGCATAAATTTTTTGATTTACATCCGCAGAGTGAGAAAAATTGTTTAAATATTTAATAAAAAAAAATATCATAAACTATTGTCGATTATTTTTAAGATTTTCTACAACGCGGCACTGAAAATTTCATCAAATACGGCAGCGTTATACACGCTTGGGCATTCCATCGTCTGGTCATTGCTAGTTCCGATGTCGAACTAAACGAGCAGATACTAGCAAGTCAGCAGCATATTGTCAAGCAACGTAACTATAAAATGCTATCAGATTGGTTAGGTTCAGGTTTATTGTTAAGTGATGGTCGCAAATGGTTTGGCAGGCGTAAAATTATAACACCAGCATTTCATTTCAAAATATTGGAACAGTTTGTTGAGGTTTTCGATCAACAATCGAGCATATTTTTGCAACGTTTGGATAAAAAAGCTGATGGTGTAAACATTTTCGATGTTTATCCATTTGTTTGTTTGGTAGCTTTAGACATAATTGCAGGTTGGTGTGATGAGAGAGAAGAAACGGTCAGGTAATGTTGGCATTCAATAAAATGTGTTTATTTATTATTATTCACAGAAACTGCAATGGGTACTAAAGTTTATGCACAAACGGATACGCGCACACAATATGCAAATGCTGTAAATAGGTAAGTAAAAATGAGTAGCCCCGGTAACCCTGATTTATAGATTACTAGCTGTCCCTGGTAATAATAAGAAAATAAATCTATGTTTTCATATTATCAGAAAAACCACAAAAATTTCTAGTATATAAAAAAGAAGAGATGAAGATATACCGCTTTAGGGCTGCCACGCCTCTTTGCCCAAAATTAATCAAACTCTACCCAATAACTACCAGTTATATCCCGCTCTCAGACACAAAATTTTATTTTGTTCCTTGCCATGGTTACCACTATATGTAGTTTTATCCATTCCGTTTGTATGGGAGATGGCACGCCCACTTGTCCAAAACATCTCGGATAATCTTTATGTCTTGTTTAGTTACCCAAATAAACACGTGTGCAATTTTTGAAAGAGATCACTGCAGCGGTTTAGACAATATTGACGGGCATACAAACACAAATTCGTTTCCGGAGCGTGTTATTTTGTCCTAGGCCCTAACTACTCAAAGACGAAATGTGTTTACTTTCTGCGTTAAAGTGTTAAAATAGTAAACCTAAAACAACTGGATCTTAACACTAATTAATCACCTGTAAAGAGTTGTTTTTCTTATGGACACGGAATGAAATTTCTTTTCTCTAAAAAATCAAACATTTGCTAGAACATTACACCAAAAAGCAAAAATCTTCAATGTATTGAAAATTTGCTTTGACTTCCTCGAACACTTACTTTAAAATTTGTTATTGAGAAAGCATCCCATCACCGCATATAATATGAGAAATAGAAAAGTTTCGTACTTATCTCGGATCAATTGCTACTCCATTTCTTCTATCATTTTAGTATGACCAAATTAATGGCCTGGCGTTTTGTTAAGCCTCACTTGAATAATGATATCATCTTTACCTTAATGTATCCACATCTGAAATGGCGTCAAATGAAACTAATAAAAATAATGCATGATTTTACCACAAAAGTTATTGAAGAACGCCGTCAAATTTTGGAAGCAACTTTAGCTGACAAGTCTCACCAACAAACAAACACATCCATGGAAGATGATAACATAGGCACAAAGAAGCGCATGGCATTGCTGGATGTGCTGCTACAATCCACCATCGATGGTAAACCATTAACAAATGAAGATATACGTGAAGAAGTTGATACTTTTATGTTTGAGGGCCACGATACCACAACTTCGGCCATTAGTTTTACGCTATATCTCATTGCACGACATGAAGAGGTACAAAAGAAATTGCTCGCTGAAGTGCTGCAAGTTTTGGGTGATGATCGCGAACGCCCATTAACATTACGTGATTTAAATGAACTTAAGTATACGGAATGTGTTATTAAAGAATCACTGCGTTTATATCCATCAGTGCCGATTATAGGACGTCAGCTACAAGAAGATTTTAAATATAGTAAGTACCAAGTTGATAGCTAATAAGAGTTTTAAATTTAATTCGAGTTTATGTTTTGTAGCTCATTCGCGTTTAGGCGATGGTGTCATACCAGCGGGTGCCGAATTTGTTATTGTTCTCTATGGCATGTTGCATGATCCCAAAATTTTTAAAAATGCCGAAGAATTTATACCAGAACGTCATGAAATTGGAGGTGAGACAGCGAGTGCATTTTCTTTGATTCCCTTTAGTGCGGGACCACGTAATTGCATTGGTCAGAAATTTGCTATGCTGGAGATGAAAACAATTATCGCTAAAACTGTACGCGAGTATGAATTGCTGCCATTGGGTGAAGCTG
The DNA here is from genome assembly GCA_963691655.1 of Toxonevra muliebris. Classification (NCBI taxonomy): domain Eukaryota; kingdom Metazoa; phylum Arthropoda; class Insecta; order Diptera; family Pallopteridae; genus Toxonevra; species Toxonevra muliebris. The sequence goes on along the minus strand of OY829326.1, from coordinate 33,850,143 downwards.
TGAAACCTGAGTTGAATATCGTAATGCGTTCTTCGACTGGTTTCCAATTAGGCATGAAGAAAAGATTGTGAATTGCTTTCTATAGCTGTGATACCTGAAGTTTTATTTTAAGCTTTTGTAATATGTAGTTCAACATATAAAAGTTTAAATTTTGAACTAAAAATATTTATTAAATTTGCAGACCTTTTAATTTTAATTTTAAAAATTACTTTAAAAATATAAATAATATTTTTGGATAACCACAGAGGGTTTTGTTGGCGCGGTACCTTAATTCAAAATATTTTTATGAGTTTTTAAGGCAATATTCTGCAGGTCCCGGTTTGCACCTCCACTGGATTGAAAACTCCGGTAAAAATTAAAAAATTGGGAACTGTAAAATTAATTGTCATAATAAAAGTGTTTAAGTATGTGCTATCCCTATTGGTATCCAGCATTAACATATGGAACCAGCAACCATTCGGGTTCAAATATAACACTCACTATGGGAAGAGAAAAGCAAAGCCTTCGTCCAACAGATAAAAGATAACTAATTATCTTGAAAATTATACGCTTGTTTTTAGATTAATAAAAAATTTTTTTCTCATTTTTTGAAAATTCTGAGACATCTTAAGCCGAGATACTTAGCTAGTATTTACTATAGTTAAATTTTTCCAAACGGTAAAAAAGAGAGGAAATGACGACGAAGGGATCGGGGAAGTATATGATTTTTCATAAAAAATGTCCACAATAATTTTTTTTAATTATAAAATTTGAAAAGAAAATAGAATTCAGAAAATTATAGAGTTCCTAAAAATTGCTACAATATTTTTAGATTTTGTTAAACTTGATTTTATATCCAAGATATTTAAAAGTTTTCCAGTACCAGATTGAGCATAAGATACTCTTTACTAAGAACTCGAAGTAAAACCTTGAAATGTCAAAAAAATGTATTGCAAAGTGTTGTTATTAGAGCTACAATATTTTAAACTCAAATTCTTAGAAATGACCTTCATAATTGGGAGGTAGAAAGAATGCATATTCCTCTTTATGCAAAGAGTTTCGAAGTAAAGGATACTAAGATAAGAAGGGCTCAAACCCAAATTTATATTTTATTTGTTGCAAGAATTTCTCTTTGTTCAATTTTTTTTTTTTTTTTTAAATATGCTTATTTGCAAACAACCTAGCTTTTTTAATCCGATAATTTGCAAAATACATCAAACTATCTATAATCTAATCGTTTATGTATGTATGCAATGCAAAACAAATAGTATAACAATATAAGACCAAATTAAATAAAAAAGCGCAGGTATCTCATCTTTATGAGTGCCTTTATATGCAGCAATAAATAGTTTAATTTAAGAAATATTTTTAGCACAAAAGAAAAGATTGCGTTAATTATTTGCGTTGGTCAACACCAATAACCAAAAACAACAAATGCGATTATAAAGTGTGCCATGCAAATTCGATACTACCAAAAACAACAATCACTTACTAATTATCAAATTAGTAACGTTAAGACTGTGGCTTAGCTTTAACGTTTACTCTTATCGTTGTAAAAATAAAATAATTGCATTTTCATAATTTAATTTCTATTAAATTATCGAAAATAAAATAATAATAATAAAATACTTCAAACCAAGAAAGTGTAACCAAATAAAAAAACAAAATGTTTCTCATCAGTGTGTTTGTTTTATTGTGTATAGCATCGGCAGTGAATTATTTTAGAACACGTAAGATGCGAGCATTTATTACGAATATCAAAGGACCACTAACGTTACCGCTAATGGGATCGGCGTATAAACTAGTTCTGTTAACCCCAAAAAGTAGGCTACGATTATTGTGAATTCCAATAATTTGTGTAGGCTCTTAATAATTGTCTGTTTTATTATTTGTTCTTCAAAGATTTCTTCAAAAAATCGTCAATATACCTTGAGAAATTTGGTACACTTTCACGCTGCTGGGCTTTTGATCGTTTATTTATACCCACTGCAGATTATGAATTTGTTGAACAGCTGTTAGCTAATCCTGAGTATGTGAATACTGGTTATAATTTGCTAAAGCCCTGGCTGGGTGAAGGGCTACTAATGAACGATGCTGAGGTGTGGCAAAAGAAGCGACAACTTTTGAGTCATGCTTTCAATGGAAATATATTACAAGATTTCATGGAAGTTTTCGTTGAACAATCAGGCATATTAAATGAACGCTTGGCAAGCCAAAGTGATGGACGTACTAGTTTCGATATATATCCATTTATTTTTAAAGGCAATTTGGATGTGATGATTGGTGAGTCGAAATGAGGGTTGTAATTGATTTTCTTAATGAATTCATATGAAATTTACAGCAACAACTTTGGGCATTCAAGGCAGAGCACAGTATGAAGAAACTACCGAATATGCGCGTACATTAATGGAGTAGGTTATATTTTAAATATTTAATAATAAAAGTCATACTCTAACTTTCGTTATTTTCCAGCTTAATTAAGCTTTTCACTGAACGTTTCTTGAGTACACATTCAACCAATACTGTCATTTACAGCATTATGTGTCCACTTATGAAACGTCGCCAAAATCGACTTATAAAGACTATTAATAAAATTAATAATGAAATTATTGAAGAACATCGTTGTTGCGGTCAGGATGGTGAGAAGTTAAAAAAAGATACAATTTATACTATAGATATGTTTCCCCCAATTGATGTCAATGACGAAAACAACAACTACAATGACAACAACACCAACAAAAACAACATCAACACTCTAACTAAACAACAGATGATTCACACGACCTTGCTGGATATTTTATTAAAATCCCATATCGATGATAAACCTTTAACAAATACCGAAATTTCAAATGAATTAAATACATTTATTTTTCAAGGCAGCTTACTTGCCTCATCAGCCATTTCTTTTGCACTAGTCATGATCTCGCGGCATCCAAGTGTTCAACATGCGATACTCTCAGAAATGCAGCAAGTTTGGAACAAGTGGCAAGACGATCGGAAATACAGCATTGAATCATTAAATCAATTGCAGTACTTGGAGTGTGTTATCAAGGAAACACTGCGGCTTTATCCTGCACAACCCATTATTGGACGCGAACTGAAGAAAAATTTCAGTTACAGTGAGTTCATGTAACTTGAGGTCACTTTGAAAGAATTTAGTTAATTTCTAAAACTTCCTATTTCAGCTCATTCCAATATTGGTGATGGCATTATGCCAGCTGGTGCTGAAATTTATATTTGTCTTTTCGATATGCTGCGCAATGCTGAGAAATACGAAGATCCTGAAGCATTTCTTCCCGAGCGTCATGCAGATTCTTTGAAAAATAACAATTTGCTTAGCTTTAGCATGGCTCCGCGAAATTGTCTAGCACAACGTTTTGCCATGTTGCTGATAAAGACTGTACTAACTAAAATTCTAAGTACCTATGAGGTTCTACCCTTAGGTGAAGAAGTTCGTTTGCAAATAAAAATAGCTTTAAGTTCGGCGAATGGCTTTCAAGTTGCCTTGAAGCCACGTGTTTAGTTTAGTGTGTTCGTATGTAAGGTAAGTTTATAATATATAATAGTTTTTAGGGATATATGCACACATAATTTTATGGCGAAAGCTATAGGGTTAAGTTTTGAAATTATTGTTCAGATGCGAAATAAAATTTTAGCCACAGTATTAAGTATTATTATTAAATAATTATGATTGAGTCTTAAGCAATTGCGTCTCAAAAAACGTATTATCAGTTTTCAAAATAATATCGTAATATTTTTTGGCTGTAGTATCCGTAATATCATTTGAATTCAGGGTGCAATAAAGAAGGATACTTTCGAGTATTCAATTTTTAACGACTATTTGCCTTGGCTCAAATTATAATTTAGATCCAAAAGAAAGCCTAGGTTTACTGATTATGATAAGTGAAATTTGCTACATCAGATTTTGCTATTGATTTTAAATGTTTGAAAATGGGGACATCGGCGGGTTAAGAGCTTTTTAGCCCTTTTGGGTTAAGAGCTCTATAAATTCTGATATGGTAAAAGAATTCTGCTGCTAAATTATAATTTAGCGCACAAAAAGGGGCATTGCATTGCAAACATGGTGCACTATGTATTGTTCTCGCTCACCTGAAACAGCATAGACCTGAATTATTCCTTCTTGTGAGGACCTTTTAGATTTTCATAGTTTCCTAAACTACATATAAGTAACTAGAGTGCATATGAAGGATATTTTATTTATTGACAATTCATTTAAAAAGTATAAAATAAAATTATAAAGCGCATGCGCTTAACTGATAACAAAAACTGCAGCACCACATTCGATGTCTTATCAATGGAGTCCACAATGTTGCAGCAACATGTTGATAAAATGAAAAATTATTGAAATAAAAATATTAAAAGTAAATGAAAATGATAAATTATTCTTGAAAAATATTTTAAATATAGTATATATTAACTATGAAAATATTGTTTAAAAAAACCATTTCTGGTTTTTGTATAAATTTTATAAAAACAAAACACAATGAAGCTTACGTTTTAGTAATACACAAAAACCCTTGACGAAAAAATTCCTTTATATTTTTAACCTTTGACTTAAATTTAATTTTAAATTCTCTTATCAATTCTCAATTAATTAAATTCTGATATGATTGCATACAATATGTACAATAAAAAAAATTCATAAACATTTAATTTCTTTTCTACAATCATTCATGATTGGCTAAGACCAAAAATTCCAATACACACAAAAGGAGTGGTGTTAGAACATGATTTCTCTAAGGATTCATATTCTCAATATAAACGAACGCACATACATACATATATCCATACATACATACTTATGTATATACATAATATATACCAATAACAAAAACAACAAAGCGAAAGCAACAAAACCCTAAGATATACAACACAAACTGTTGTATATATTTTGGCGCACATGCTCCCTTTGAATCATTAGAACGATTGGAGTGGCAGCAGCAGTAGCTTTTGTAGCTACGTACATATCAAGCGTGTTAAAAAACCAAGCTGATATTTTCTTTTATTTTCCTCCTTTTTCTTTTTTTTTTTTTTTTTGAAGAGTGTAAGTATAAACTGTAACAAATTTAACAACACGCAGCAAACGTTTTTTTTTTTTCAACTCATTTTCCACCAACTACAGTGTGCTGATTTTTATTTTTGGCGCGCCCACGTTTTTCTACTCTTCTTCAACACCAGCAGGGCACCAGCAGCAGGCAGCAGTTTGAGCTACACAATTTGTCAATGTGACAAATACAAGAATTCAGTGTTATCAAGTCATTTGAGGTAAGAGCATGACGATGTTATGCCAATGTTTTTCGTGGTCTCTGGTATAAACTTAGAATTTTAATTATGTAGTTTAAACGAGAATGTACTCGTAGTTTTTACATATCATTTCAGAATATGAATAACATTTTATTTATATCTTTTAAATCTTCTTCGCGGATATGTTTGGGATAAAAATTTCACTGCCATATTTTCACTGGATATTTTGGTATGTGAATATGCCATTTCAATGACGGTTCTTGTCAACGGTAATGGTTTTCGGTCTACTTTTGGATTTGTTTTTTATCTGATATTTAAAGTTATTATAATTCAGGAATTTCTGAGTGAATTTTGTATTAAGTTTTGGATTAGTTTTTGAGTTTGTCTTTTTTTATCCGAGTTTTAGTTTGAATGTTGGTCTAATTTTTGGTCAGAATTTCGGAATGATTCATGGTTTGAATTTGTATGTTCTTGGTTCGAGTTTTTGTCTGAAATTTTTCTGAGTTTTAGCTTAAATGTTGGTCTGGATTTTTGACCAGAATTTCAATCTGATTTGGGACTGATTTTTAGAGTTTTTTATTCGAATTTCAGCCGAAATGTGGTCTTAGCTTTGGTCCAAGTTGCTGTTTTTATTTTATCTAATTTTTACTTTTAATTTGATATCCTTTAGATCTGAATTTAGCATCCTATTTTCATGCTGAACACGAATCTGTGGTCAAAAACTTTCCATCACGTCACGTTTCCGAAAAAAGGTGTTGAAATCCCTGAAATCAGCGTTTTTGGCCATTTTTGTAAAATTGTGGAGCTGAACCCTGACGTGCTGCAAACTTTGCTAATATCATGCGCCCTTAGAGCAGGGGATGAGCAGGGGTGCACGAAAAAAAATGTACACAGAACTGATTTTATCTTACATCTTAATTCGTCCGCCATATTTGATCCGCAATTTTGAATTTTTAAAGCGTGACTGCAGACTTGTAATCAGTGACCCTTAAAACTCTTTGGACCACTGCAATTTCATTATATTTCGAAGGTATGAGTAAGATAAAATCCGTTCACCATATTTGGTCCGTCATTTTGAATGTTTGGAATCTGACTGCAGATGTGCAACCAACGACCCTTAAAGCATTTCGGACCGCTGTACTTCTCATTATGTCTGGCCGTGGGTGTAAGTGAAATAAAATCCGTTCTGTATACATTTCTTTCCTGCACCCCTAGACATATGCATACCTCCTGCTCCAAGCGCGCATGCGAAGAATTTAGCTTAGGGCTCATTTGAAAGGGCATGGTTCAGTCTTTAATTTCTGATATTAGAAAAGTTTGTAGCACGTCAGTGCTCAGCTCCACAATTTAAAAAAAAATGGCCAAAAACGCAGTTTTCAGGGGTTTCAATCCCTTTTTCTCAAAAACATGACGTGATGGGAAGTTTTTGATCTCAGATTCGTGCTAAGCATGTAAAATTCATTCGGAAACACTAGAAATCATCTTATTCGCAAAACCCATGCAGAGCAGTGATATCCTTCTTCTTGGGTTGCTGCTATTCAGCTGGTTTATTTTTAGAACCGATTACTTCATATATAGTCAAGTATTACTTCTTAATGTAAAGTAAAATCTTTATCATTCAGGAATTTTCGAAAAACTGGAGGCGTAGGAAAATTAGATCGGGATTGCCCCAGCTTTCTTTGTCAGTTCGGCAGGTAATTTGTACTAACAAAGTAACTGTTGGCCTGATTTTCTTTGCTGGTGGGAGAAACACTAACACTTTATTTGACTCTTTAGCTATCCTAAACAGTAGAGCATTTGCTTTAAAAATAAGAAAAAATTGCAAAAGGCTTCAATCAATCAGCGATTGATATCAATATATATTTTAAGAAAATTATCAAATTTTTCATTGAAATCACAATGACTGAAGATATATTGAGAACATTTAATCATATTTAATGGACCAATGCTTGGGGCTCTTGGACGCTCAATTATCCCAGCACTTCCCTTTAACCTAGGTAAGGTTGGAGTGGTTGTCTAATGACATACTTAGATTTAAACACCCCATTGTGATACCACATTGTTGGACCTACATTTTAATTCCGGTTGCAATTTTTTATTACTTGGTGATTTTGCCATTGCCTACCAAGAGGTGTACTTGTGCACTTTCTTATAATTCTCATAAACTTCATATCGATAGTGAATATAAGAAGATTATGAGAATTAACCATCAGGCCAAGTCGGGAACCGAACCCGCAATGCTACCGAGTGAAATTCTAGTGCACTGCTCAATACAACAGCGGTTCTCAAGCTTTTTTTCGCCTACCATCAATGTACAATGTGGACCAAACGCGTACCACAGAACTAAGAAAAACTGTGCTTTGTGTACTTTAATTCCACCAAAACTGTAGCATAATAAAAAATACCGATAAAAATGAGAAATATTAGCTACGTTTTATTCGCCATCTAGTTTAACATGTAGAAATAAAACGACTAAATTGTTAAGTCAATTATTCGTTATTCACAATGAAACTGCTCATCAGCTAGAGGTGAAACATTTTAATGGATCCCAGTCATTGCGGTTAATCGAGGGCATTGTTTTTAGTTTTTACCCTTTATAAGAATATTTAACGATGATTTTAACTTATTTTCACCGGCAGCCATTTCGAATCTTTTCCTTTTTTTATTTTTTTGCAAACTGTCACGCTTCTTCTTTCATTATTGGCAGTTCACAATAGAATTTGATGAAGCATAACTACTTGTTAAGTATACATAACAGCCACTATTATACGTGTTATCTCTGCCTTTTTGTTGTTGCTTTCCCATACAAATATCGCTGCTAGTTATACATAAATAGAATCGAGCAAGTGGCGAATAAAACGCTGCTATTGTAAAATGTATAAAATGTACGAAAATACAGATACAGAAAATTCAGCTATAGCTTATTTCTCTTTCCGTCTATTATCTGCTAGCGTACCATCTTTAGAGGCCTCACGTACCACTGGTGGTACCTGTACCACAGATTGAGAAACCCTGCATTAGACTACCGAGCTCTTCTCCTTTAACCTAACCATTGACCAAAGTTATTAACATCTATGGCCCTATGGGAGGTATCCCTTTTCTTCTAAGTTTGGAATTTTTTTGATCTCTTGAATATTTGATAAAATATTGAAATAAAAATCTACGAGAAATTTTCATAATTTCTGACTAATTATTCAATTAATACTATCGTATTGTTTAACACTTCATTATCTTTATCAACATTTATCATAAATAAAATTCATAACTACAATTTAAATGTTTGGCAAAATTTACCACAGCCCGAAACAAGTAGAACTTTTATTGTGAGTACGGCACCTGAGGCGATTCATTTAGCACTTCAAAAACTTTTTGGTTGCGGAAAAGTGCAAATGTTGCAAACAATAATCTCAATTGCTTCAAGGGAATTCAAGTTTTTCATGTTTTAATATTCATTTAGGTATGCAAAATTTATATAAATTCGAATTGTTTGGAATTAATTTTGCATTTTAGCATTTCATTTAGTTTTCGTTATAAACTTTCAACAGTAAAATGAAAGAAACTAATTTCTCATGTTAGCAAAATGTTTGATTAAGGACATTAAGTTCTAATTTCAAATCATTAATATTTTATTTCTTAATATTTCAACATATAAAAGTTTCTTTAGCATTTGTACGCAATTCCTTGACAACAACAATTTACTAGGTGGAGTGATAGTGTCGCCGGTGGTCAGCCATTCATGCACAATTACATGCATAAAAGCATCTGCTGGATTTCCTTCAACTTTTTCACTTTTCTCTCTTTATGTCTTGTGAATGTTGGGTTGTGTGTGACATTGTCTGAGAAGGGGATTATCCTATTTCTTCTTCAACTGGACACTACATGATTTAACAGGCGAAAAAAAAATTCTTGTATCTTTTAACCCTTTTTTATTGTAGATATTTTCCATTTGTTTGAATTTTATTTGTACGTATTTCTTGTGTATTTCGAGCATACATTTTCCTTGGTTACACCGCAATAATACCCTTGAATCATCAAAATGACAACGTCAACAGAACCTCTGAACTTCCTCTTCATAGTCATAATACCCCTAACTGCTATCCTTGCAGCACATTACAGACACTTAAAAGGGTTGTTCGTTGTGGTTGTTGTTCTGTTTTTTGGGGGGCTGGTATAATGAAGCTGTTGCGACGACCTTCCCCAAATAGCCTCTTCTTCCTCCACTTTTTTGTTATTCCACTCCACATCCAATCTTCCTACTATTCCCACTGCCATTCTTCTCTTTTGTTTTTTGTTTTGTTTTCATTTGTTTTGCGTTGGTTGTTGCTCTTTGAAACTTTAATGACACGCAGCAAATGCTTCAAAATCTTTTTTTTTTTTGTAAGTTGCTTTTGTTGTTTTTAGTGTTGCCGCTGATCTGCGGTTGAAGATTTAATTTTATTCCACTAAATTGTTTTTTGAGGGGTTTTTGATGTTTCACGGGCATATATTGAAGTAAGGACTCTTTAGATTTCATCATGATGACATTAAATTTAGCTATTTGGAGTGTTTTTTTTTTCGTTTTGTTTTGATTTAATTTATCTGGTTTTTTTTTTAATTTTTGGATAACATTTCTAAGGAATAAGTAAAATTTATCAAATGATCAAGTAAATATTTTGAATACTTTTAATTCAGTTCTACTTGAAAGATCAGTTTCTCAGTTTCCTATAATGTGAATAAGAAAGTCAGAAAGATAAGATAAAAAAGAGAAAAAAAGGGGTGGGAAAATAGAAAAACAGGAGAGGCGGAAAAGGAAAGAGAGACGTCGATGAAAAAAGGAGAGGAGAGAGGTTGGAAAGGGGGAAGAGAGAGAAGCAGGATGGAAGCAGAAAAGGAGCTTGCGTAGAGGAACTGGTAAGAAGAGAGAAGAGGAGAAAGGCCAAACAAAGAAGTAAGAGAGAAGGGAGTGGGAAAAGCTTTGGAAAACGGAAAGGATAAAAGAGGGATAGATATAGAAGGGTGTAAAGGGTGAAATTTTAGAAAAATAGGGAAAACAGGAAAGGCTAGCGAGATGAAGATGGAGCTGGGTAGGAAAAAAAGATAAAGAAGGCAAGAAGCTGAGCAGAAAAACTGCAAGTGTTAAGGCGAAGGAGAATGCTCACAAGCTTATATCAGTGCAAAATCTAGCGTTGTCAATTCCCAGCCGAAAAAGTCAGAGGTGCAATTGTCTGATCCGTGAATGTACAGTTCGTCACGTAAAAGTGAATATTTTACATGTATCTTTGTGTGAATTACGTGACGAGTATAACGTAATGATGATGCGGACTCAGGTAAATTTTAAGAAAAAAATGGCTAAATAATTTTTGTATTAATATTATATAAATTTTTTTGTTATTCATTAATTTATTTAGTTGAATTTCTTTAATCCATACCTTAGTAAATAGTAAAAACCTGCATATGTATAATTATCCAAATAAAAGTAGGGTAGCAACTTGAACGCATGGGTATCAGCTGATTTAATATTTACAGGTTTCCACCATTTAACACGATAGTTAGTTTAAAAAAACATCATGTTCTGTGAATTCATGTTATATGGAACAAGACACCAGTACAAAAAACATAATTAGGTTTCAGAAATTTGAGAATCTGCTGTATTATTCCTTCTATTACATTAAGAAAAAATCACACTTGTTATATTAAGGTCACAGAATGACCTGGCCAGTGTTTTGTATGCATATCGTATAAAAACTCATAATTTGGGATTAAAATTTTAACATTTATTAGTTGTACTGATTATCAATAAGTTTAATACTGTTTATATAGTTATATATATATGTATATATTTACTATGTGGGCACAAGGCACTAAGTTGTATAAACTGTAATCGTCGTAAGGGGTTTTGGATACGCAGGTTTTTTGCAAATAGTGCAGTACTCGTACGTTTTACAGTAAATCCAGCTGAGTAAACTGCGCAAGTTGATTAGCTACGCTCTAGTGTTTCTGCCCGAATATTTCGCACAATATTTGATTTCTTATACTATGTTCCCACTGAGCCGAAATTGCGTGGTTTCGACCATTTCCGTGGTTTCGGCTGAAACTGCGTTGAAATGCTCAATTTCGGCATATAAAAATATGTGAAGCGAAACTACGGAAATGAGGTGGTCTCAACGAAACCGCATTCGAAACCACGCAAAAATCGAATACAACGCTGAATGTGTTCACTGAAATGAATTTGCTCTGACATTTGTATTTTGCTTTGCTTATAACTTGATTAATGTGGAAAAACTAAAATATTAAGAAAGTAATTTGTGTAGTGCGCGGGAAAATCAGCTCATAGCCCAAGTATAGGCAGAAATGGTGGAAGAGCTGCGTAGGGCCAAAAAAACGGCCATACATGTGATCAAATGTCGGTGGAGCTGCTGCAGCACGGCTGCATAGTGACTGCGGTTGAAGTGAAATAATAAAATAAATAACAATTGACGCTTGTTGTTTAATATTTCGTTTATCATTTTGATTCTCGTCGTATTCAAATTTATTCAATATTAGGAATAATTATATTAGTCACCGGCATTTTAACACAAGAAATAAGCAATGAACTGTCAAACGAAATCATAATCGAAACCAGCTGAACAAATGTGAACGATTGCAGTTTCGTTCAAAACCATTTGCCGAAACTACGCAATTTCGGCTCAATGGGAACATGGTATTAATTAACAGAGGGTTCATTTCTATCCATAAAACGTAGGCAATTCTATTTCATCAATTTGTTTGTGTGGAAATTTTTTTCTTGTGCAATGTGAAGCATAAATCGAATAACTCATATATGTAGTAACTCCAGGACGTCCTTGAATTACGTTTTCTACCCTGGCCTTAGCATTAATGGGTTCAGTCGGCTCCGTTGATCACTCAATATCTTTATCCTTCGATTAGTACATGGGAATGCTGCTATCGTTTGCCGATAGTGCTCCAACAACACTTTCTTCGTCACCACTCTTTATATAGTAGTTAGAAGATTCGTTGCCTGCAAACTTTTCCACTAAATAGTTTTCGCACCCAAACGTCACTACATTCATTAATATACCTGTCTTCTTTTGGCTTTCTGCCAAAGGATGGAGCTGCTGCGACAAAATTCAGTTAGTACGAGAATCTCAAGTGAAAAAGTCTAATAACAAATTTAAAATACTTACTGAAACTAGTTATCTTATCATCAATGCTAATGCTTATTATTCACGCAAAAAAAAAAAACAAAAAAAAAGGCGGGAACTGCATATTTGACGTATAAAAGAGGTAATTGGCACTGAATGACCTTATGGTACACACACGTAAGTTTTGATATTGCCACTAACTTTATAAAACAAAAAGCTTCTTTTTATACTTTTTCGGAGGGTTTCCCCACGATGCAGGAATTCACAAATTTTACCTTGCTTTTTTTCCACTCCCTGGTATTTTTACCGGAAATGTTGAGAACATTCAAAAATCCACTAAAAACGCTGGGTACTACTTAAGCTTTTCTTTTCTTTGTTTTATTAAGTAAGGAAATAAATTAAATGCAAGCCGAGGACTTGCAATTGTTTATATCTCTTATAAAAAAAATAAATTCAAACTTCATTGAATAGAGATACTTATTTATAAATATATTTTCATCGTTTTTTAAAAAATCTTTAAAAAATGATCACTGCACACACAAAATACTATATCTATAAATTGTATCAAATTCTCATAAATTTATCAATTCGTCTTTTTTTCGTTTTATTGAATTTTAATTCAATTATTTCATTTTATTTTCAATATCAAAAAACCATTTTCGCAAATTTATTTATTAATTTATTTACGAAATATTTTCACATTCATTGCAAAGCAATGCAATGCAATACAAAGCGATGATGATGATGATGACGATCAGCTTTATTTTCACACATTCACACACTCATACAGATTCGATAGATATTCATAATAATTTTTTAAGCTTAGAAAAAATTGTACGCGAAAAATTAAAAACGACAGGCGCAAACCACAAAAAACCAACAGCAGAAACAACAAAAACTACAAAAATGTTGGTATATGAATTTGTAACAATTCATAGATTTTCCTGTTTGTTTACTTCCTGCTGTTTTCCTACTGTGTGAGAGTATTTTGAATTTTTCAGGTTTCCTTTTTTTTTTTTTTTGGTTTGTTTTGTTTGTGAATAAAGACAAAAAGCGTAGTGAAAATAACAACAAAAAATTGTACTATAGTAAGCAAATTTACCTATAATTCCGCCGCATTGGCATCATGCAATGTTGATATCCTTTTTATGGCCATTTTATGCAAACGTTTTCCGGTTATCCGGAGAGAGAGGGAAAGAGAGAGGAGGAGAGAGAGAGTGAGCCTGCATACATTTGCAATTTCTTTTGCTTTTTTTTTTTGTTATTTGCTGTTGAATTGTTGCAACGCTCGACGCGTTTATGTGAATAACCAGCAACAGCAATAACAAAAACGACAATGCATGCAATAGTAAATTGTTTTCATGTTGTTGTTGTAATATTTGCGTATATTTTTTATAGTTGTAGATGCTCATGCATACCACAACAAACAAACAAATACATATTTGCAAAATGGATTCGAAGGATTTGTTATGTTTTCGCATTGAATGTCTGTCTGTTTGTCTATCCGTCGGCCCGTCTGTCCATTATATACAATTGTATGTATATGTATTTCTTTTTTTTTTGTGGTATATGTGAATTTAGTTATGGCTCTATGTCGAAGTGTTGATTTTTTTGCTACCGCCAAATCTGTTCCGTTAGTATGAGTACATGAGTCTGCCTTACAACGCCACCATGACACTTCTATATTCATTATTCTTCTAGGCCATTTCTTTTGCTTATGTGTATGTACGACTATGTAGTCATCAGTTTACAATGAGTAGATTTCATGTAACAGGATTTCATTGTGGCAACAGTGGCAGTAGCGCTGTATTACTAACAGCAACAACTACAACAGCAACAATAAACATGTAAGGACATTCAGTGTTTTTGTCACACACTTTTGTGTTGTCAAGTCCTTGTGTTGTTGCTCATATCTTTTTGCTACAATTTCAGTTAGACACACTCTTTTCATTTGCAATAATAATTGTTAGTTTTTTTTCTCATTTTTTTAAATATTTTTCATTGCCTTGCGTCTGTCGTAAATCCTTTCGTTGCTGCTTCTAAATTTATATTCTACTTGTAGTTCGAGCACGAGTATGGAGTGTGTTCATTACAGTTTTCTCCTTTATCCATCATACTATTGTTGATTCTCATATGCATGTACTATGTAAGTTGCATGGGACCGTGTTGATTTGTAATCTATGCGCACATTTATTTGTCGGCGCTGTCATCGTTTCAAAATTTGAATTTCAGCAAATGTTTTTTTTTTTTTTGCTGAATTTTGAAAAATTTTTATGGATGGTTGAAATTTCATTTCACTTTCGAAACATTTTAAGAATTTATGAGATTTTTTCTTTATTAAAATTAATTCTGTATCAAATATTTATGAAATCTTTTACTCTTACGAAAGAAGAACCGCTCTTCACTTTCTCTAAAATTGTGTATTGATTTCAAGAAAGCTCTTTTTCAGGCATATATTCCGCTGTTATTAGAGTTTTGATCATACTCGTTAAAACTTCAAAATAATTTGCTAAAGATAAGAAGAATTGAGTCTAAGATTCTCGTGATACTAACTAAGGATAGGAAATATCGGAGCAGGGGCTTATTGAAAAGTATCAATACTTTTGAAAAACCTAACGATATTATGGACAAATACCGATACGTAAGTACGTGCTCCAGTGGCGGATACAGAAAGCATTTTTGGGGGGGAAATGAAAAATAAAAATTACAAACGAAAAAAGCTATCCCTCTGTGGTTCAAGAATTACATCCATTAATAATATTATCACATTTAGTTTTTCTTTATTTTATGAATAGATATATCGCTATATTGGATTAAACCATTATAGCTCTCTTGTTTCTGGTACTAATGTAATACGAGGTTTATGAATTGTTTTTTTTTTTTTTATATATAGTTATCAATTTTGGGAGTTAAGAGTTTTTTAAAGTAGCATCGGTGAAGGATATATAATTTTCATAGCTGACAGCATTTTCTTTGTCTCTTTGCCAAAGTTTTAATGCTGTCCGATGCCATCTTTTTGACTTTGCGAATTTAGACAGTCGAAATAACATGTTTTTTGTTACTTAAAAAGGATGGAACGTAGGGCATGTAGGTAGCTCCTATGACCATAAAGTTTTAGCCATATTTTAATGCAGAAAATAACTTTTACTCTTCTCAAGTATGTATTCGCTTAGTTAAAATGTTATTTTCATTGCCTAATTTTTGTTCTTATTATTAAATATTTTTCAAAGAAAAATGAATATGACTTTTGTGACTTCTTTCCGGTTCTAATGTGACTTTTGTATGTTATTCAATATGGCAGCTTTTCTTGTCGTTAATCTGTTAAATCGTCTGCAATAAATTGCCAACAACACATACATACATAGTCTGCTGTGTATATTTTAAGTCATATGTGAAGTCAGGCACGAAATAAGGCACTTAGCACCTTCACTTATGCCATAAATAAACTGACATTTACTCACACTCACGCTTTACACTCACGCCTCACACTTTTTTTATACATTCTTTTCCATCTTTATGTTTGTATTGCTGGTTGTCGTTGTCCTTCTTCATTTGCTGTCATTTGATGTTGGTGTCTTCGAAAGAATCTTTTTCGCTTTCAGTTACTTACAGTTTTCTGTTTTTATCTGTACTTGTGTGGGAGTATATGTATGTGTATGTGTGCATTATGAGCATGTAATGATAGTTGTTGGCTTTCAACAAGAGCACCATGGGCTTGTTGTCATGTAAAAGTCAATTGAATTTTTCAAAGGAGACAAGAATATTTCATTATATTTCTCTCACAATTAGTTTTGATTTGTGGATCTAAGTCTGAAGGTTTAAAATATTAAAATGTGATTTAATTATTCCACAAGTTTTTAGTTACTGAACTTGAATAAAAAGTGTAAACTCTTTCCTCTTTAAGCTATTAGTTTTATATTTAATCCTCTCGTAATATGATTTAGAAAATTTATATTTTGCTGTACACAAATTTCTGTAATTTAGCCCACTGTTACCTTATTTATAAATGTGTCTATGTAAGTTAACTTAATGCTTAACTTAAATAAGGGTGAATATGACAGTTATCATAACACACTCATCAGCGTATGTCATTATCCACATTTGACATACGACATTCGGGAATTAATATTTCGTAAGGATATTATGACTGAAGGAAACCTTTTAAGCGCGTACACACATATAAGGAAAGCAAAATGAGAACGAAAATCATACACTTGAATAGTAAATTAAATGAAAGTCAAAGAAATTAAGTACCTAAAGCCAAACAAAAGACCAAATAATTTAATAACTGGAAATATGAGGAAAATTCAGTTTCAAAAAGTTTATTTATGTTTAAATTTCTACACATATGTAAGCACACAATTTTATATATATTACTATCGTCGGGATAAATCCTGAATTTGTTTTTCAACTAAGATTGGTTCTACATAAATATTTCACAATCGTTCTTCTCAGTCCAACTCCTAATCATGTACTATATTTCCTTGGAGAAAATCTGCTTAAATGGTTTGAGAACAGAGGAGGTAAAGAGGTACAGGAGTGTGTGGACTAAGAACCAAGAAATTTGAGTCTATGGGAAATGCAAACCATATCGCTCAAGTGAAGATTCATTAAGCTCTGCGCTTAATTCAACTTCAATTCAACTTTAGGTGTCAGAGCCAAGTTAATACAATATATTCATGTGTTTAGTAAAATAGTCGCCAACAGATTAGAACACTAGTGGACCCTTAGGTTACGGATGGATGAGGTTTTAGAAATCTCATGTTTTCAAAAAGTTTTTGCTTATTGGGATTCATTAGTGGTAAGTTAACCCAGATCCCTTTTTATTGGGATTCGTGGAAACAAAAAAAAAAAAAAATTAATGATTACACAGTGCAACACATATTTTCGGGACAAAACCAAACCAATCTCAAGCGATAGTATTTGACCTCAGTAACAAAAGCCCCAATTCGTTTTTGCTCCACTACGTCACAATTTTTTTTACAGTGGTTTAAAACTTTTATTTTTTAGTCAAAAATAGAATCAAACAATGAGAAAAATCATATGAAAAATTTTATTTAAGGTGGTTCTTGCCTTCGGCGACCTATATTTAACTCTAACTCCTACAAAAATGGGTCATTTTGGACCCTTTTCTTAAAAAGTCTATAAAAGCTAAGTTTAAGGGGAGGTTAAAACATTCTACAAAAATATTTTCCAAAAAATTTCAGTAAGGGCCACCGAAAACCAGTAGTCTCTAGGAGTTAAAAGTAACACATAAGAAACGAAATTAAGTGTTAAGAAATTTATTTGTAAACAAATGTATATTGTAACGTACGATATTAAGTATGATTAGTAATATGGAATGTAGAAACCTTTGGCAGCAGAAAATCATTTAATGATATTGTATCGCGCCGTTAAAATATCATTAAATGATTCGAAATAAATAAATTTCTTAACGCTTAATTTCGTTTTTATGTGTTACCTTTAACTCCTAGAGACTTCTTGTCTTCAATGGCCCTTAGTGAAATTTACTGGAGAATATTTTTGTGGAATGTTTTAACCTTCCTTAAACTTAGCTTTTATAAACTTTTTAAGAAAAGGGCCCAAAATGACCCATTTTTGTAGAAGTTAGAGGGTTAAAGTGTTCTAAGGAAATATTCCTCGTAAAATTTAAATATACGTCGCCGAAGACAAGAACCACCTTAAATAAAATTTTTCATATAATTTTTCTCATTGTTTGATTCGGTTTTTGATCAAAAAAGAAAAATTTCAAACCACTGTAAAAAAAATTGTGGCGTAGTGGAGTTATATAGTGGGTTAATGAGGTCAAATATTATCGTTTGAGATTGGCTTTTGTCCCGAAACATTGACGCTCAAATTGTTGCATAGTGTTACAAGAAAGCTATCAGGAGTTGGAGTTTGCTTTCTTGAAGATGAATTATGAAGAAAAAAAGAGACAGCAAGTCATTCGACCAGACTCAGGTCCCTAGACTCAAGTAGTCAATGCTACTTATAGAGAAACGAGTCAAGTAGCTTAATGTCTAAATTAGCGTATTATCACACAAAATTTCAAACATTAAAAGCTCATTTCCATTAAAAGAAAGCTCAGTCGATAATTATGCATGCATAGGTAGCCACAGCTGATCTATATCAATGTAAAAATAGAGCTTGCCGCTACGGTAAAAAAAAAATGGCATCACAGCATAACTTCTTTCACAGCGAGGCATTTTCTCGTAGTAGAAAAAAATATTTGAGACACCATTAGCCAGAAAGTTGTGATATTACGTGCCTAGCACCTATGTTCAGTTATCTTTTCTTTCTGATCTCTAAGTTGGGGTCCTGAATCTGGCTAAGAACCATGAATCTAGCCCGGCACTTTAACGTTGAATTTTTTAATAATGAAAAAAATTAACCAAATATTTTTTTTTTACTTTTAGTAAATGTTAAAAAACAGCGTAAAAAAATCGCTCGTTCGCTGTATAACTGCCATAATCTAAAAAAAAGAAGTTAAGTGTATAGGAATAACCATTATTTAATGCCTTATTTTGAGTAAAAAACATAACAGTTTTGTTTAGCTGTCCTCTATATTTGTCATTATTATTGAAAAAAACATCAAAGTCGAGTCAGAACAAAAATCAGTCCACACAGGACTGAGTCCAACTAAACCCGATATAAGTTTGAATTGTTTATTTTGAATTTTTGGTTTGTTTTTGAAAACTTAAGCCATTCTACCCTAGATCGTAGTAGCCCAATTATGTGTGTGACTCTTGTGCCAAACAGTTTGGAGATCTTTGATATAGTTGAAAGCTTTTGTATGTATGTATGTAAGTATGAGAAAACGAAAGAATTGGTCGTACATTTACCCATTAGAAAACTATTCAAGCAATTTGGAAAATGTTTAAAATTATAGCTAGCAAAAATGTAGAGGGGATATGGAGAAAATTATACATCCATATGTAAGTATGTAGGTATCCAATAGGTTTCATAAAAAAAAGCTAAAGATTCAACTCTAATGGAATTCCCGCCTCTTTACACATCTTTATTTGCACATATCTTTATATTAAAGTATTTCCATATTACAAAAAAAATTTTATGCTTCACTTTTCTAAACAATTTCTTAGCTAATAAATTACCACTAACTTTTTCTGAGAGCAATATTGAAAAAAAAAAAACGGTAAAATTAATGAAATCCATCAACGTAATTACTTGTAACAAGAATGCAATTTGCAAGTGTGGAGCCAAGAGAGAAAAAAATACAAATTTTAGTAGTAATTAACAAAATGGGGAAAAACAATTTTTCCTTTTTTTATTCATTAATTCATTAGAAAAGTTTCATTTACACTTATCAAAAGAAAATGAGGCACAAAAGAAAAATTTCAACACCACCCTGCACCAGTTCGTAGGCCTCAGGCGAGAAAATAAATGTAGAAAAAATATATGTAGATAATGAAAAAAGTATGCCACAAAATTTTTATTAAACAATTGCAGAAGTATGAATGCTTGAATTTTGCTGCTGCCCAAAAAGATATGAATGCGAAGCGAAATGAATTCATGCATTTTTTTCTTATTTTTTATATGATACATAGAGGTGTATTTTTTGTTGAAAAAATAACCGAGAAGCTTTTCATTGACAATTTATGCCTTTTTCAGTATTGTTTAATACCAAAGTGGTTTCTTTTTCAACAAAAAAATATAAATAAATAGCAAATACTAAAATCTCATCAAAGTACATAATGCATACGACTATTATGGAGGTATTACTATGTTATACTATTCTACTTGGTACCTACAAATTTTTGCTGTACTACCTTTTTTCTGCCGTCTGTTTTTTCTGTTCATTGCGCTCGCTTGCAACAGCAGTAGCATCAGCAGCAAGTAAAGCGCGTTAGTATCAAATGAATGAAATCCGCTTTCAAAAATCGCATAAAAGTGCAAATTCATGTTTTGTTTGTTAAAATCCCGTATAAATCTAAAAGGATGTCAAAAATGAAAGAGACGTATATAAAATGGAAAAATAAAAAGAAATCTACAGCCAAGAGAAAATCTTTCTTCAGTTAGTTTTGTATACCGTAACTGTTGAGCTTTGTATGCATGACAGTAGCGTAAATTCGTTGATTTTCTTTTGTAAAATTGTAGTCTTATTCTATTTGGTTTTCATGTCTTTTTTACAATGAAGTTTTCGTTTTTGTACATACATCCCTATATGTGTGTTCTAAATTGGATTATTTGAGCATCAGCATAAACCAATACCTACATAATTGTGTATGTATTCGTATGCATTCATCCGGTTCAAAATTTTCAGATTTTTTTTAAAGTGGTCCTCCTTTCATATGTGGCTTTTCAATACAAGCAATAATCCAAATGTGAGAATTCTTATTTAATTGGTTTTACAATTATCGTGCACAAGAAGCTGACCTGACTTATTTGTTTCAGCAGCTATTTCACAGAGGAATGATTTGTCAAAGGTTTTGAGCATATGTGTATCCACAAGGAAGTGTTCAAGAGTTTTGAATTCTTCAATGCGGCAGAAATTTTTATATGCAATACGTTATCTCACAGCGTGGAATTCAATCGCCCAATATCTCGTATATAATGAAAAAAAAAAATAAAATAAGAATTGTTCTGATTTGGAGAGATTGCATTGAAGCAACATCGTTCTAGATATGAACCACTTAGCTAAACCTCTCCATGTGATCGTCGTAAAATATGGGAGAAAAAACAAGAATATGTTGCTATGGCCAGGAACCGATATAATTGTCAAGTTAAGTTGTTAATCTTGTCTGACAAAGTCTTTCTTTTACTCGCCCACTAGTTTAGATTGGAAATTTTGGAGATCATGCCTTTGATCGCGGCTGGGTTGTCAGGGAAAATTGGCACCTTCAGCTCTCGAGTTTCATTGACTGCAACTACCCGACCAACTTGTTTTATGACAAAAAGTTGTGCCTAAAACAAGCTAGTTTAATCAAGTAAATTAAAGAAATTAGATACATTGAATGCACTTCGAAAGACTCCAAAGCCTATTCCACTGTCCATTTTTGCCATATCAGTGTGTAGAATATAATCATACACACTTGCCAAAGACCGATCAAAACAGTCGTGTCTCGTCAGGATTAGAATTTTAAAATATGAATTTTAAAACAAACTTTTAGAATAGTGTATTGATCGCTTGTGGTGCTGGATCTTCTGGTAGAGTATTAATGATACTGCTGAGGTCATGTGATCTAGCAATCTAAAAACCTGACTCACTGAGTTTGACTGCGGTATTAGCCACTGAATAATAAAGTATATACTAGTAGGGCACGATCTTATTATGCCAGTGATACTGAATACACGCTGTTGTGTGCATTGAAGATAGTTTAAAGATACTGTTACTTTTACCGGGTGCTGCCCACAAAACTATCGTACCATACGAGAAGAAAATTTGGGCAACTCTCGTGTATAATCAGCACACAATCACACTTAAGATGTAATCCCCATTTTTTCAATCTTCTTAAGTTTAATTGATGATTTTTCATCACCATTTTCTTTATAATGATGATATTTTTATCAGTGGAAAACGTTGAAGGTTGAACAGAGCGAGGCAAGTTTTCAATAACTTCTCGTCTTTTTTTCAATACTTTTTTTCACTACGAATGGCCTGTAGTTTTGATAAAGCTGACTAACCGAAAGTCTTCATCATGTTCAGCATAAAAAGTTTTATTGGCGACACAAAATTTTAGGCAAATTCTTTGTTCGATATTTTTCTTAAGGTTAACTAACGTAATCAACAGCTATATACAAACTGTTCGAGAGATTCCATCAAATTTCTATTTCACAAGTACAAATTTAAAGCAACTATTCTCCAAGCGTTCACTCATGGTTTTCAAGTAAAGGTATTAACTTTGAAAACCATTCCGTAGACCAATAATTTAAATTAAATTTTTGTAATTATGTAGTTGGAAAATTCCAAATACCTTTAAATTCATTGTTGGCTCACTAACTCGGTTTTCCATTTTCAATTAATCGCATTTTTTCTCCCCCACAATTACCTTTATTTATTAATTTTAAAGCTTGTAAAAAGTAGTTAGGCAACAGGTAAAACCATTTTCAGACTCATTAAATATTTGCATAATTATTTAAAAAAAAAACTACGCTTTATTTTCATATGAATTTATGTATATTGCATAAAATTATTAAAATGTTCTTAACTTATCAACAGTAAGCGTTAGCGTCAACATCATTTTCACTCACTTCCATCAGCAGCGACATCATTAGCATCATTATTAACATCATAATTTACACAATGACGACGTGTCGCTGACAATCCACACAGACCGCATGCGTCATTCATCCTGTTGCTAATAATTTCACGGCAGCAGCAATCCACCAGTAGCAGTTAACAGTAGCTTCATCATCATCAGTTAAGTTACCTTGTGTGGTGCATAGAAAGAAAGTGTCAGTGAAGAAGAGAAATAATCAAAAAAAAAAAAAACAAAGCATACCTTGCGGCGAATACAATTTAAATTATGAGAAAGAAAATGAGCTTGTTTCTCTCGGTATTTTCATGATTTTTAGTTGATTATTTTTTTCTTGTTGCATTTTTATGATGTACATGTTTATTATTATATATTTTTTTTTATAAATCATTTATGTAAAATGTTTTGTTTGTAAAGAAAAAAAAAACAATCAAGTTTGTCTCAGTTGACTTGGCAAGAAGTGTGAAATGTTTTGAAAAGTTTTAAATATAGAAAAATAACTGAACTTCAACTCAGAACCTCGGGATGCTACTAAGTATCAAGTACTTATTATCTTTAAACTTCACAGAATATTATAAGACTCAAAGTATTATTTCTTTCAACTATTTAAATACAGATAACGACCAGTCAATAAATATAGTTTTTTATTGAATAAATAATTAAATGAAAAATTAAAGAACATGTATATAATGCGAGAATTAATTAAAAAGAAATCTAAATTAATTTTAATAATATTAATAAATTTTCAAATTATTATTACACAGATAATAAAAATAGTTTATATACATACATTCTGCCTGACATAATTATAAGCTGAGAGGCTGGCAAAAAAAATAAAACACAGCATCAGCAAACAGGCAACAAGTCAAAAAGTGAATTTTATATTAAAATAAATAAAGCCATAATATAAAAAATAAATTGCAATAATTTTACAAATACAATTAAAATAGCAAATAAATGTACAAACAGCATAATGTTGCTAATCCTCTTAAGCGTCAGCTAGGCACCAAACCAACTGGGCCAAAAAACAGCAGTAGCCAACAACAACAATTCGCGCCGACTCCACACAGTCAGAGGCGAAAAGCTAAAGCGTTATCAATTTCAATTGTGTTCAGCTCATTAGCGTTTGTATTGTCAACACTTTTCAGTGTGTGTATGAAATTAATTTTAAATACTCTATATTAAAATTTAAATTAAAAAAAAAAAAAAAATTTAAATTGTCAACAGATGCAGTCAAATGCATGCAATGTGTTTTTTAGGTATTTATTTATGTGGTTTTTGTGGAATATTTGCACAACTGAATAAAAATAACTCAAACCAATTTACGGTTTTAGATTTATAGAAATATTTTTCGTAAGTATTAAAGCCAAGACTGAAATCATTTGATATTAGTTAATAAAACATTTTGAAAAGGCAAAAGTTTTAAAATAACATAACATAATAGGCTAACTGGCTGTCCAAGGACACAGAGCTGAAAAAAACTAAATCAGACCCAAGAATATAAATAGACCAAACTAAATTTTTTTGTGTAAGCCCATTATATATTTTAAGATTATAAGATTCAAATTGTATTTGGGCTACTTTCGGAAGAGAAAGAGACAAGGAAAGAAAGAGAAGTGAGCTAGGAATCAAGGCCGTATTTAGAAGGGAGGTTTTGGGGGCTCTGACCCCCTCCCGAAATGTGAAAACATTTTCTAATTTTTGATATTGATTGCCAGTGGATGGAAAAAAGTCAAAATAAAATTATTGATCGATTTTTAAATATTTTTTACTTCTTTCTAAAAAGTCAAATATAAAAAAAAAATTGAAAAATAAATTTGAATTGAAATCGTACGAAGTTTGTAGCACGTCATGACCAAAAACGGTATTTTCAGGGGTTTCAACCCAATTTTTTCTAAAACGTGACGTGATGGGAAGTTTTTGAGCTCAGATTCGTGTTCAGCATGAAAAATTCATTCGCAAACATTAGGAACCATATTGTTCACCAAGCCCATGCAGAGAAGTGTTATTGAATCAGCTTTAAAGTTCTTAATCTTAAAATATAATTAATCCTTTAACCCATTGTTGCCGAGAGCACCCCGACTCGGAAGATCTCTTTCGATGCTGTGATTGCACGAATTTAGGAAATATACGCCAACCTCATCCGGGCTCCTCATCATTGATAATGGCCCAAATTCCCACTGATAATCATTTGGAAAAAATTAGTCTCTGAATATTTTTGGCATTTTTAATAATTTTTATGAGGCTGGATGGGTATATTATCAGTAATGGCAAGTCAATGTGTTATCGAAATTATGTCTTGCACGATAAAAAATGTATTGGAATCCACATTGAATAATATTTATTTGAAAAAATTTAATTGGATTATTCTGTGAATTTTTGTGCCATTTTCGGCCATTTTTTTAGGTTAAGATTAAGAAAACTCGGAAACAAACATTTTTCCTAAAGCTTTAAGACATTTAACCACTTTTCTCCCTAGATTGATAGGGTCCATCAAATGTTTCATCGTATTCAATTTATTGTATTTAAACATCCGTTTCATAAAAATTTTATATGAATATTTTCTTCGAATGATTCGAATGAAAATCGCCCCCTCCCCCCCGCGAAAAAATCCTGGCTACGGCCCTGCTAGGAATGGAAGAAGAGCTCTCTATAGCTCTATAGACGGAAGAGGGAAAGGATTGAAAATTGATAATACATAAGTTATTTGCGAAGGAGAGAGTGGGGAGGGGAAGAGACATGGGAGGGGAAGGTACGAAAGAAAGAGAAAGGGTAAGTAGAAAGGAAACTTAAATGGATATCGAAACAAGGAAGGGGAGCAGCGTGGCAGTTATGAGACTAAAGTTGCAATTTGCAACATTTTTGACTGCTTGGAGACTTTCACACAACTTTCCGAAAATACCCAAAATTTGAGACTTTTTTTCAAATTCTTGTAACTTTCGAGAGTTTTTTGCAAAAAATGTGATAATTACATGAAATTATACGAAAAATCCGTTGCCTTTTACTTGAAAGTTCGCAACACTAATTACATAAATACTTTTTAGTTGCAACACTGTCGTTTTATAAGATTTTTACAAGCTTATTGCAATATTAAAATTTGCCACACTGACTTACGGAAAATTGTTTGGTCAATTAAAAGTTCACAAATGATAGATACTAAAAAATGCTAGGGCTCTGCATACAAATTTTTTTAAATCTGCCAGCAGACTCGAGAAATGCGATTTTTAGAGGTTTTTTTAAATGGAACGGTAATCGGTACAGTTGAATATTTTGGGAATCATCATAAAATAAACCGAGGTTAATTTTTGGAGGTGTACAACAATTTTTTTTTCGTGAAGCACCTTAATGTATTTATTACTTGGGATAATTGATTTTTTTTACTCTCAATACTTTAATACTTTTTATTCATATGCAAACTGCTGCGAAATGAAATAAATGTTCCTTTTATTAAAAAAAAAATGGGATGAGACTTTTTTACTCTCAATGACACTTTTTTGTAACTTTTTGAAATTTATCAACGGCCACGCAGGAGGGGAGTTTAGGGAGAATACAAGAAGATAGGAGGGAAAAAAGAAACATAGACGAATGTAAAATACGATATTCCGAAAAATGTCTTATTACTATTTTTACTCTGAGTATTTTTTTTGTAACTGTACTTGAAAAAGAGAGAGAGAAAGAAATGGGTAATAATAGAGACAAAGCGAGAAGAAGAAAAAAGAGAAAGAGAGGATGGAAAAAGAAAGCGTAAACGGATATAAGGGATGCCAACTCATTTTTTCTCTCTCCCCGATAACCCTCGAGATATTCCCCGATTTTCAATCGAATTCCCCGCATTGGTATAATTTCATATTATAACAGCGCTACACGCATTTTCCACATAAACATATTACAAAAACGAGATTGACCTCAGTGAGTGTTATTTTAAGGCGACCCGGAACTTTCCCGGTCCAAAACTTAACCAATATTTATGGAACTGGTAGATTAATAGAAATGCACTCTGACTCCGGAATTCTTAACATATAAGCTTCAGCCCACTTTTGGACATCAAAGTTCTCAAAGGAGAAGATATTGCATTTTTTTTTACTCAAAAAAAAAAAAAAATGGCAAAAATGTTGTTTTGAGAAGAACGGGTTCAAAGTTTTGACTATCGGTTTTTAAAATATAAAATATACTTCATCTTCTTTATGATAGCTGACCGTAATTTGTAGGTTTACAGATTAGTCAGCAATGGTTAAGAGTTAATCAGGAGGTGCTGGACGAAGGCATAGCTAAGCCAAAAGGGAAGTCGAATAGCCGCGCGACTATTTTGGCTTGACTGACACTCGCCGCTATAATCTACGAAAGCATTCTGAGTTTCTCTCTGAAATTTTTACAAAATACTTTTGAAATGAAAGACTTTAAAATTACATACTTTTTTAAAAATCGATTTCTTCAAACCAAGAAAGTACAGGGCCCACTTAAGAAAAGATGAAGATTTTAAGACTTAAAATATGATATATTGCAAAAGTTAAACGATTTCCATTTCATAAAATTTTACAAAAAATACTCTACTAACTTTAATAACTAAAAGTTGAGCGGTTTCGAATACCCCACAAAAAAACAGTTTATTCCCCGATTCCCCGTACTATGTAAAATTACCCCGCAAGTTGGCATAGCTGACGGATATAGACAGTGATAAGGGAAATGGTAAATAGAGAGTGAAAATAAAAAATATAAGTGCCAGAGAGGGATGTGAAAGGGGTAGAGAAAAAGAAGGGGAAAGGGGACGGAAGTTTGGTAATAAAATTTAATTTCCTATAAAAATTTAAATCATTATGGTTAATATTTTTTTTGAAAGAACGAGAATTCCTTAAATCCCCTTTGCTCTTCTTTTACAACTCTGTAACTTATTACTGATCTCTTCTGATGACGAAAAATTCGAATTCACATAATTTGAAACTTTAGAACACGTAGGTGAAAGGATATTTTCATATCTAAAGTATTTTATAATTAACAGTCTGTCCACCGTCTGGAATTTTTATGACGTTAAACTTTAAATAAGTTTTTCTGAAACAGATTTTTTCCGATTTATTTGAATGTCTATGCAATTGAAAGGAAATTTAGTTTTAGAAACCGTCAGGAATCTATTTTTCTCGAAACTAGATTCAAAAATATTATTTTCATTCGTTGAACCAAAAAAAAGCAAAAAGTTTGGTTTTTTTTTAATAGCTGGCATTTTGTTATCCATGAGCGTTTCAGAAAACGAAAAGTGATAAGGCCGGCCAAATTTAGTTTAGTTTAATAATTTTCAACCCGTTTTTGTTTCAGATCAAAACACGCCTGGCCTTTTTTGATAAAAGCTGAGATGACATTTTTATTTTTTTTTTATAAATAAAACTAGAATTTACTTTTCATTGATAGAAGGACAAAAATATTTATTTTATATTTAAAAAAATTCCCCTACATATAATAAATTTTTCTAATATGGTTTTGTTTTTATCAGTTTTTGCAAGTGAATCTATTTTTGAGTGAAACAAATGAAGCAAAAAGTAACTCGGCTAATATTCTATTAGCTCCTCACAAAACAGCTATCAATCCTATGGATTATATTTTTAAAGCGTTCATTATAGTATTAAAACTAGTTCGAGTTATAATAGACAATAATCATTAGATGTGCCAAAGTTTGTCTGAGTTGGTAGACATTACTATTCTTCACATAAATTGCACCAATCATGTATTTATGAATCAAAATTACTAAAAAGTAAATTTAAAATTCCAAAATTGTATAGAACTTCCACTGAAAAAGCGAAAAAAAAAAATAAAATTAGCATGAAATAATTGACAAACATCGAAATTTCTAAAAGAAAAAGAAGCTAGTGACATTTCTAAATCTCTAAAGACAAGCGATTTAAATATTAAAAGTTAATAAACGAATTCAAACAAGAAAAATCACTTAATACTAATTTTTCACTTTACGTATTTGTTTGTGTTTTTGTATACCTAAAAACGGAAAGTAAAGAATCAAAAGGAATCGAAAAATAAATGCATGAAAACTGAAACGTGATTTGGTTTTAAAAAAGACTAAGCATTTTCAATAAATTTTCAGTTGTACTTAATGAAAAAGTTTACTTAATCGTTTAAAATGTCACTCATTTTATTTAAAAGAATTTACTGAATCTTGTGCCATTAAAAAAAACATAAAATGTTTTTTGGGGTGACCACAAGTAAGTTATAAAAATAATTATTTAAACATAAATTCCACTTATTATAAATACAAAATAAAACAGCTTCTTCTATGTAATGGAAAAATAAAAAAGAGTTTGGAACTTAAAAACTTGTGCTTCTAAATAACTAAATATTTATAAAGTAGTTTCACTTTCTGAAGTGAAGCATCCACAACCACAACTATAACAGAACGCGTATAAAAAGCTGTTAAGGCTGAATTTATGTTGGCACTTTTACAGTTATTTAAAGTTAAAAGAAAGAAATAAGAAACATAGAAGTACATAGATGTAGAAAAGCTACTTAAAACAAACAAGGATAAAGAAGAAAGAACTAAAAACTTTACAACTATTAAAGTATTAAGTGCAAGTTGCAAGTCTTCACCAGATGAAAAAAAATGTTGTTGTGTGTTTGTAGAAGAACCATCGTGAAGACACTAATAAAATAACAGCAACAACAACAACAATAATGGTAACATTAACAACATTCAACTAAAACAATAACTACAACATTATCTACAATAACAACAAAAAATGGAAATAGCATAGGAAAACTAAAGTAAGTGAATAGATAGTTTCAAAGTAGGCTACTTACTTGGAAACATTGTAGAAGAATAACTTCGAATCTTGTGGTAGAGGCGAAAAATTCACTTTAGTTATTATTCACTTAAGAAAACATCACTCCTGATGTTCGTAGCTGAGAAAGCAAGCCCCTTTAGTGTGCTTGTTGATAAGTAATAAACCACTGTACACTGTTATGTGCCTGACTTAATCGAATGCAGCTTGGTGTGGCAGAGATTGCACTGTGATCCTCTCGTTGGACAAACTACCCAACAGACATTCACATAATTTTTTAAAGATGGATGCATCGTGCCATTAAACATTCTAATTAAGGATGAAATTATAATTTGTGAGAGAGAGAAAGAAAACGCATTCTTTCTGTGTTCCGCAGTAATTACTTCTCCACGTTAACCTCAAGACCATTATCGGAAACTTGGAATGAGGATTTTTCAAGGCCGTAAAGGGTGGTTCCAGTAGGATTCGTACTCTTTTCGAGAACTAGGAGCGAGTTGAACGCAACTGCCAAGCATTGAACTATTTGCGACTTTAAACTACTATTCTCGACACAATGAGCCGTAATCTTTCCCAGAAGTAAATTTCTTCCGATGCGATCTAATTTTTCTTTTCAGAAATCATTTTGGAGAACCTTAAGTCGATGTGTTGCTGAGATTCTGATAGGTTCTTGTAATGTTCTCAGTTGTGCAGTTTTGCTTTTGAATCTTTCCGTAGTATTCAGAAATTCATTGTCAAAATCAACTTTCGAATGCAATATATCCAATAGACAGTTGCGGATCTAGGATTTGCATACAAAGAGGGCTGATTTTGCTAAATAATATGATAACTTTCAGCGTAATAACTAGACCACAATCCAGAATAAAAACCAAACTAAAAATCAGGTAAAAAAATTTGACTAAAATCAAGATTAAAACCCTAACCAAAAACAGTTTTAAAATCTAATTCAAATTTAAACCAAGAGGAGACCAAAAATCCGTCAAAAAGTTTGGTCAACAAGCCAGAAAAAAAACAAAACCAAATTTATACTCGGGCCTAAATCAATCAAGGAACCGGACCGAAATTCAAACGAACATTCAGACTAAAATTATCACCAAAATTTAAATCAAAAACTCAGGTCAAAAATCAAACTGAAATGCAGACTAAAATTTAGTCCAAAATAAAGAGAAAAATTAGAGAAAAGTACAGACAAATATCAAACCAAATTTCAGACCACAACTCAGAACAAAACTCAAACTAAAACTTAGACGGGGCAAAAAAATTCCGATAAAAATTTTGCCTATAAATTGGCACAAAATTCCGACCAAAAATCAAAATTCAATATAGACCATAATTCAAACCAGAAACAAACTAAATTCAGAATTAGGTCAGATATTCAAAATGAAGTTAAGACCGAATTTCAAAGCAGAACTCAGACCGAGATTCACACTAAAAATCAAATCAAAATTCAAACAAACCCCGGAATCAATATTCATATGAAAAATCAGACCAAAACTCAAAGCACAAAATAGGCCAAAATTCAGACGAAACTCAGATAAATTCAGACGAAACTCAGATAAATTCAGACCAAAAATGAGACCTATATTGAATGCAAAATTTAGATAAAAAATCAGTCCAAAACCCAGATCAAGACTCGGAATTCGGGCAATTATTCAGACTAAAAATCAAATGAAAATTCATTTGGGGAAGAATTGCAGTCGCCAGAGCTCCTCTCGATCAGGAACTGTCAAAAAGCGTACGTCGCATGACTACACGGAGTTTGAGCTTCCCAACTGCTCGTCTGGCGTAGAAGTTTTTGGGCAATTGGTACCTAATTATCGATCTGGCAATATGTATTTGTACTAACTTAAATTTTTTATTGTATCAGTAGATTGTTCACAAGTTTGTAAAGGTGAGTGATTTTGAAAAAACTTTACAGCAGATTAGCCTTTTCGCTCAATTTTAATACTGTAAATTCAAACCAGTTTTAGAAGTAGGGAGTTGAAATCGTAAAACTTCTGTTTGCTGATTGATGTATTTAGTACCGAGGGAAGTTACATAACTTTTGACAAACTCAAAATACAAATAGTTATACTATAACAACTGAAGTTTGGATTCTGATTTTCTCAGCATGTATTTATCTTCTTCAAAACAAAAATATCTATTTTCTATCCAACAAAAGCAAAAGTAAACACCTTCTTTCTTTCTGAGTCGCATTTATTCTATTTCTATTTGACAATGATATAAATTTTCAAAAGAAATCAAATATGCGCGCTAATCCTGTTTTGACAACTTTCATGGAAAGTTTTTTTTTTTTTGCACCAAACGCATTTTATATAAATAATCCACGCAGCGTCAGTGACGTGTGAGAGATGAGCAACAACAACAAGAAAAGAAAAAAAGAAGAAATATACACTTTTGAAAAATTAAAAACTTACTTACTTTTTCCTGCTACTACCTACTTTTATTTGTTACTACCTTTTCTTCTACTACTACAACAACGGCCACAATTGTCAATGTTAAGTTAAGCTTAAAGATTTCGCATATAGCCTGTCATCTCAAAATCTTCCCCTCTCTTTGAGTAGGGGCAAGGTTGCTACGGTAGGTGCAGTGTAGTTGGAATTTTATTTCTTGCTTTTGTGCGCACCTTTAAATCAATGTTGACAAAACTTTTATTGGATAAGTTTGTTTTAAAATTAAAAATACAAAACAAAAAAAAAAACAAGGAATCAAGAGATGAGCAAGAAAAGTTCGAACGTTTTCGGCTTTTTTTTCTTTGTTGCCTTTTTGCTTTTCCTCTTGCAATAATTTGATTTTGTAACTTTTGGATTTTTTATTTCTTTTTATTATATTTCACATGGAAAAGTAGTAAGTTTTGCTATATATGTGTGTAGTTGTACTATGATAAAATAAAAAAAAAACCAAGTAGAGAAAATTTGTATAAAAAGTATTTAGCTTACATTTGTAAAAGTTTTTGCTGATGATTTAAAAACTGCTGCTTGTAGTAAGAAAAAAGTTACTAATACTTACTAATTTGATTTGTGCTAAATGCTCTTGAATTTCTTAGCAAATTTGTATTGATTGATTGAGAGGAGAAGAAAGTGCGAGAAAAGGGCAGTTATATTTAAAGAGTTGAAGTGGAAGAAAATGCTTCTTTGAGGTATTTGGATTGGGGTATACTGATTTAAATTCCAAGCATTAACACTGCGAGGTTTCTTATCTCAACTGTGATTGGGAGGTTTGCACTCCTCGTTCTGTGTGTAGTATCTGAAAATTAGTTTTCTATTTACTTTCTTCCAGCTAATAGTACTTTAAAACACTTTTTTCCTTCTTCTGTATCTTTTTCTTCATAAATTCACGCTGTTATTGTGCAAATATAATCAAATTAAGAATATCCATATCCTTATCAAGATTATGCAAGATTTTCCACCAACGCCAGTCGCTATCAAGCATATTCCTTAAGGGTATTTACACATATGTTGCGTAGCATTAATACCACGAACTACTCACACACATATGTGCATACATATACACAAACTTAGTAAGTAGCCCAGTAGAAATAGTTTGAAGCGGGGTAATATGAATTTTTTATGTTTTAGACATCATGGAATAGAAAGCACAAATTGAAACAATATGCACATTTACATAAATTTTTTTTTGGAATGCACTAATCCAACCTAAAGGAAAGCGCTACCCAATAACAGCAAAAGCACTTCAAATGCATTTAATATTACGTTTTTCCACTGGGACTCAAATTCCCACATACACTCACATGCTGCACACAAGTTCAGTTACCACTTTCTGGTTTTTGGTATAAAATTGTTCGCACCACAATGAGTTTAGATTGTTTAATATGGTGTAAAATTGCATTAGAATGTAGCAAAAAGTAAAAAGAGAGTGAAGAGGGAAAAATTAAGAAGCAAACCGAAACTGTTTAAGGGTATTGCTGCTGCAGAGAAACCAATGCTGAAACTTGTGTCAACTTGAAGATAAGCGCATTAAAATTCAAAATAACGCTAAAACAGCAAGCAATACAAATGACATTGCTTAGAATTTTCGCATATTCGTAGCTATGCATATCTATAAAAATTAAAAATTCAATTTAATTTTACAGAGGAAACTAGTAAGGCAGCCACAACTACAACAGCAAACAAATCACAATTATTTTTAATTTTAACAATTGTTTTTTGTTGTTATTGTTGTTGCTGCTTTCTTGTTTTCTTTAGCATCTCATTCAGCAGAATCGCATCTCACTTTCGCCACAACACAAACGAACTAACGAATACAAATGTTGGCATTAAATCATTGCATATCCACAGGCGCTTTTGCAATATCAACACATCCAAACATAGATATATGTAACTCTATGGTTAGAGTCGCTGTAAGTGCATTTAAAATGCAATAACTGGATTAGATTGTTTCCATTGTTATTGTTGTTGTTGTTGTGTTAGGTATATACTTAGCTATTTATAGAGTTTTTAATACAATCACACAAGCAATAGAGTTATATGTATGTATGTATGTATGTATACAGTATAAATAGTAGTCACATTGACATTGCTGTCCGTTTATGCATCATCCACTAGATGCACCTAGATTCTCTCAACTAGAATGACTTCAGGGGTGCAGGTACATATGCTATCCACACACTCCTCTTGGTTTATTAAAAATGCATTTGTCTGTTGTTGTCGGCACTATGGGTTGGATAAGCATATGTATGGATGTTGTAATAATGTGTGGCCACATGGCCTCAACAATAGCATTTGTATGTTTTAAGTGTTCGATTTGTTTAAAGTATCTAAGGTTTATGCTTTACACAATTACTTCAGTTTTCGTTTTTCATTTCATTTAAACATTAATACTTACATAGTTATCAGCAGTATTTGCATTTTAATTGTTATTGAGAGTTGGTTAGTGATATTCGTTTTCTATTTGTAAATTAAAAATTTATCTGTGATTGTAATGAAATACAAATACATACATATAAGATATGAATCTTTAGTATTTTTTGCTTTATATGGTATTGTTAGTGAGCAGCTTGATATTTTCAAATTGAAAAATTTGCGAATCATAACTACCCACTTGACTATCGGAGTCATCGGTGCCATGATTTTTCGGGAAATAAGTTTTTTGGGAATCGCTCGAAATAGCTACCGCAATAGTTCTCGTCAAAATACGCCTTCAAAAAATAACACTGTTCAACACACAAAAAAATAACAAGGTTTTGAAAGTGGATTCTGATAGAACTCAAGAAAAAAAATTATACGTGTCTCGGCGTTTTAAAAGTTTACGTCTAATTTTATTTTTACGCGGGCCTAAAGTGTGCCCATTTCTAATAGGTTAATAAATCATAGGACAACTTGTTAGTTTTGCATCAAAGCTTGTTTATATGTTCAGCAACTTATAACAGAATTTTCCGTAGAATATTTTCTTTCAACACATTAACCCTTTCTTGCCCACCGTTATGGGTCTTTTTTGCCCTTTTCAAAAAAATTTACATTTTTGACCTATTACGAGGATCGATAGAGGGTTAATATGTTTCAGAAATATATTGCCCATGAAATTCTACTATAGATCACTGAACAACAAAAATCTGTAAACTTGATTTTAGTAAAAATAAACCCAAATTCCACAAATCTTTCAAATTTTCACCTTTTATACGCAGTGAACTGACGTGTCTTTAAAAGTATTTTCTAAACTAATTAATTAAATTATTCAATGGAATTTAATTCGCATTCAACAACAAATACCTTTTGTCTTATACCTGTGAGAAAAGCAATCACTTTCAAATCACAACAAATGCGCCGTTTATTATTCATATTTATAGTTTTCTTTCTTTAATGCTGTTTTCATACGATATCGAACCTTTCAGAACTTTGTTATTTAAAAAAAATTGATTTTTGTCGGACAGTGTAATTAGGCGATCTTCGGCGTATCATGAATCATGGGCGTAATTCAATTTGAAAAAACTCAAAATGTAAAATGTTACAATTGGTTAAACTGTTATGAAATATCCAGAGCAACCCTTTTACTCTCACCTAAGTCATAGATACTAAGTATGGTTTCAATACCTGATAATTTACAGTATTAATTGTCTTGACCTTTTTAGAAGCGGAAATGTTACGGTCGTGTTAGTATTGGCGAACATCCCTTCAATCACTTGCGGATCCAACGATCAAAATGTATGAGATTTTCATCGTTATAATCCCCAAACCTTCTCCGCCCCCTTGGATTCAGCAGTATCTTTAATATATAAACTGGAATACAATCGGTCGGACTCCGAAATCTTATCAATGACGAGATTTGCAAGAAAGTTGTATATCGGGCTAGCTAGTAGTAGAGAATAATTCTGTGCGAAGGTTTTAACAGAAAGATTTATTCTATTGTTATTTTGCTTACGATTGTAAGGTACCCTGACGAGTAATGACTTCATAATTCATTACCTAATGC
Source organism: Toxonevra muliebris (assembly GCA_963691655.1). Taxonomy (NCBI): domain Eukaryota; kingdom Metazoa; phylum Arthropoda; class Insecta; order Diptera; family Pallopteridae; genus Toxonevra; species Toxonevra muliebris. The sequence continues at coordinate 33,814,362 of OY829326.1, read as the reverse complement.
CGGGCCTTGAAATATTTTTTACCAAAGAATCACAGAAAGTCTTTAAAAGATCATCTGCATTTCTTTTACTAATATTTAAATAATTAGATTTAAATTTTTTGAGTATTTTGTAATGATTAATTTGATCTAAGAATGGCCAATTTTAATTTAGCCGTTCCCAAGAAAAAGTGAGGATAGGGAAAAAAAACTTAAAAACACGTTAAACTTAAATTGTTTATAACAAACTAAAATATTAATATTTTACAGACATTTTTTAGAATTTGTTTTTTATTTTTTTTTGTTTTTATTACGATTTCCGCTTTTTAGGGTTACATTCCACCAATATCCAATATACCCAATATGCAACACAATTTTCTAAGACGCAACAAATTCTTTCTTCTTTGCTTTGTTATAAGAAAAGAAGTGATATTTTTTTTTATAATTATCAATCATTATGGCAATCAATTGAAAAAATCTTTATCTATAAAAATATCACAAACATAAAAACAATAAATATACAATCAGTTAAAAACGAAAGCAGATTTCATTTATGATTAATATGTTGCAAAATCGGAAGAAAAACATAAAAATCCAAATCCCCAATGAAGATATCAATCAAAATTTTAACGCAACAAAGCACCTGAGACTGGCTGCGTTTGCTCGCGTTGTATATATAAAAAAAAACAAAAGCACTCAATTCAAATTAGGCAGATGCAAATAAGTCAATTTGCTCACAATTCAATGAATGAATACATGGAGTAAAAAAATTGAAGAATCTTTTAAAGAAATTGACAGCATAAACTTCAGCTCAAAGATATCAAAATCGTATTTAAGAAAAAAGTAAATAAAAAGGTTTAAAAAAGTATTTTTAATACAGTAAGTAAGGATATCAAAAAAAAAAAAAAAAGAAGAAGAAAAAAGCTGGAGAAGCAAAACTTTGAGGGTATGCGGTAGTCATCGTTTAACATTACAAAAGCAAAGCAAAAGGATACAAAAAATAAAAAGAACTGGATAAACAGTTTATTTGGATTTATTCTCGTGCTCAGCACATCACTTTCTGGTATTTTTTTAAATGGCTGTTTTGTGTGGCACAAGAAGCTAGCGTATAAAAAAGGATGCTCAAAAGGATATGTACACATACAAACAAACATACAATTGAATTCGATGTTGCCTTTGTAATCGAAGTGTGAGATTCTTCTTGGTGTTTTTTAATGTTTTTTAAGGTTATTTTACACTTCTTGTTATTCTATTTTTCTATTTTTTTGCTGCTTTTGGCAAAATAAATACAAAGCTTGACGTGTCATAATAATAATGTGTAAAATACATATACTTAGTGTTAGTCTGTACATATCTATGCGAATGAAAGTGTAAAATAACATTTTATTATTTTCTGCTATATTTTCAGTGCTTTTAATTTTTTCTTTTTGTTTATGTATTCAAGGCAAATAAATAAACAAGTTCCATGTCGCTTTATATCATTTGTATTCTTTGAAGAATTAAAGAATACAAGTTTTTGTATAAGTATAGCACATATTAAGTACAATAGTTAGAGATGGGAGTTGGATGCATACCCAATAGGTAATTACCGGTAAATTAGGGAAAATTGGGTAAAAATGGGTAGAAACTGGCATATTTACCCAAATCGTAGGTACAAACTCTGCTGTATAAGATTTAATTTTTGCAAGAATAAGGGGGTGGAGTATGTTTTTATGTTCTAGGACCCCCGTACTTTTTGATAGGCAAACTTTTTTCCAAACATACTATATTACTTTTATCATTAATTTAGCCTGTTGGCAATATTGTAAAATTTGAGGTTAGAGCTTAGATGTAGGATTCTTATGTTCACAAAAAATGTGCTTTTTTTTTACCAAACAACTTTTCTATAGGCACCTAAAACGAAAAAAAAACATATATTAAGATTGTCCTGGTACAGGACATTATTTTATGCACCGTCTCAAAAACCTGACGTGATGAAGCAAAATGGTCTTCAAATTCGCGACCGCGAATTAGCCAGTCCGATTTTGGCTGTGTTGTCAAAGAAGGATGATAGTGAATATTTTTCTTCATCATATAAAATCGATATTGATTCCAACGTCATTTGTAATTTATTTTGTATATCCTTAAATGCAAAGTATATTTGCAGTTTGTTTTCGTCACACAGTAAGTTAACTACTCACCCTATCTCAAAGTGATCTAGTAAACAATTTTACCATAATTTTCGTGAAAGCTGATGTGTTTTTCGTAAATACCCAAATAAATACCCGATAAGTTCAAAAAAATGAGTATTTACCGGTATTTACCCTCGGCTTGGTAAATACCAGCGATGCCAACTTGCGGGGAATTCCCCGATTTGTGGGGAATATTCCTCAGTACGGAGAATCGGGGAATGAGTTGTTTTTTGCGGGGAATTTTGAAACCGTCCAGCTTTTAGTTAATAAAGTCTGTGCGATATTTTTTGTCAAATTTGATGTAATGTAAATCGTTTCTTTTTGGAATACTTCATATTTTGGGTCTTATAATCTTCATCTCTTCTTAAGAGGGCCCTACACTTTCTTGGTTTGGAGAAATAGATTTTTAAAAAGTGTGTAATTTCAAAATATTATATTTCAAAAGTATTTTGTAAAAATTTCAGAGAGACTCTCGAAGTGCTTTCTTAGATATAGACGATTATAGCGGCGAGTGTCAGTCAAGCCAAAACAGTCGCACAGCGCTTTGGCATCAATTTCGGCCGTTCAGAAAGGCTTAGCTATGCCTTTGTCCAGCATCTCCTGATTAATAATTCCGGACTGCGATTGAATCGGTCACCGACCAGTGCGTTATGCAGATGCCATCTCTCTGTCTTTCTGGACGGGAGGAAGGTCCGTTGGGATTCGTCGATATATTTATAAATCGATAGCCGAAACTTTGAACCCGTTCCTCCCAAAACAAGGTTTTTGTCATTGGCACACGGTCTAAATTTTAAATATGTTTTTCTATACAACAAAGGCCCCAGGACGGAATAGAAAAAAAAGTTTGATAAATTTTGTTTCAAATTTCTCAATTTGAAACATTACACTTTCGAAAAAAGTCAAATTTTTGGAAAAACTAATTTTGCCTGTCCGCCGAAATTAGCGTAGTTGGACGGCGGTAGAATTTATATATTTTGGTCAAACAGCCCCTGTTTCGGATCCATGTAACTAATCACCTATTTGGAAATTTTTATCGAACACGTTTTTTATTTAATCTTTCGAAAAATGAAAGAAAAAAAATCTTAAAAATTCAAAATGTGACCATTTTTTTTTTCAAAATCAAAAATAGTTTTGATTTTTTTTTCGAAAGGAAACATTTTTTGTTTTTATTTGGGCCAAAAGAAAGCCCATGTATTTTCCTTTGAGTGTTTACCTATCAAAATGACGTCGAGTAACTCGGTTCACCGGATTCATTTGAGCTCAATCGAGTGGGTTCCCTTGAGATGAAATCCCCCATGTGTCAAAAGAATTCCGGAGTTAGAAAGTCCCTTACTATTAACCTACCAGTTCTGGTAGTTAATAGTTCTGCATTAAAATAACATTAACCTTGATCAATTTTAAGCGTGTTATAATATAAAATTATACCGGTGCGGGGAGTTTGGTTGAAAATCGGGGTATTCCTCGAGGGCTATCGGGGAGACAGAAAAAATAAGTTGGCATCCCTGGCAAATACCCGGGTGTAAACCAATTACTAACAATAGTTGATTAATGAAAATAAAAGAATTTGATTGCATTATAACCTGTTTACACGGGCGCAAGCATGAACGCCTATCTGAAACAGAGAGGTAGAAAAATAAAGAGGTAGGTAGTAAGAAAGAGATAGAAACTCACCTGTCTTTTTTTAACTACCTACTTTTATCGGCTTTACATCCGAAGAACAATATGAAATATTGAATTTTGGAAAACCGATTGAAAAAGAATTCTTGCAAAAATATTTTCATCTTCGAAACCTGGTTGAAACCGAGAGAGATATAATATTTTCTAGGCTGATGATTCATAAGACCAGAAGTTAAGGGTGAGATTGAAGAAATCTTAACACACGTTTTACCTAATAGTTTTTTTTGGGTGTAAAATTTAAAAATTTCTTTGATCTAGTTATCTTTGAAAAATATGTCAGTTGTTATTTTTAATGACAAACATGTTGATTTATTGTGCGTTTGATCAAAATGAGTGAAGAATAAGAAGTACGTCTTAAAATTATTAAAAAATTTCATAAAAATCCAAATTGGTCCTACAAATAATTGGCCAAAGAATTGAAGGTCTGCCGTCAAACTGTTTCCAATGTTATTAAACAGTTTCAGGAGAATTTGACCATCGATAGGAAACCTGGTTCAGGAAGAAAACAAGGACCACATGATATTGGGAAAGCCAAGAAAATAGAAAGCATATTGAAAAGATCTCCAAACACATCTGATAGAAAAGCTGCCCGGTTAGCCCAGTGCTCTGACTATTTGGGGCGAAAAATTAAAGCCAATGCAGATTTGAAAACATACAAAGTCCAAAAAGTTCCAAACAGGAAGGCTGCAAAAATTTAGACGCCAAAAGTAGGGCGAATCGAATAAAATCGAATTTCATACAAAAATATTCATGTTGTATAATGGACGACGAAACGTATGTACTGGCAGCTTCCGGGGAAAAATTTGTATGTTGCTGATACTCGAGGAAATGTCGAAGAACAATTTAAAATCCAAAAGCAGACAAAATTTTCTAAAAAATTCCTGATATGGCAAGCTATGTGCAGTTGCGGCAAAAGAAGCAAGTCATTTGTTACAGTGTAAAATATTATCAATTAAATAAAAAAAAAAATCGAAACTCTAAGATCAACCGTTTAAAAATTATTGAATTTTATATATGTTAAGATTTTTTCGATCTCACTCCTTATATATGTAGGAAAACAGTATATAGAAATAAAAATTACTTGTTTTGAAAGAGCTTATTAAGATAATGAAGATTATATAGCCGCGTTTTTTTCAATCGTTTATTCTGCCTCAAATGAGAACTGATTAAATTTTTATACAAAATTTATACATCGGATGCTATTGGAGTAAGTGTTGTTTTTGTTTGTGATTCAAATTTAAATGATACTCGTTCTGTCCTAATCGTTTTAACACCCTATACCAGTTACTTACATAAGTCACATAGTATATTTTCATTTAGTTTTCATTTCGTCATATCATTGTGAAATTTACTTTAAATGCGCACTATGATGTGTGTAAAATGACACTAATACAATTCACTTCCTTCCTTTCTTTGTTTGGATGGATAGTGTGCCATAATCCACTAAATTGTGCTCAACTATCACATTTTCTATGTTATTTTTCCACACCACAATAATAAGACAACAACATAATGAATGAAAAACATTTATTAACTGTTATTTATACTCATTTTCCAAGTAAATGTCAAATGAGAAATAAGAAAAGAACAACGAAAAAAAAAAAAAATATTAAATAATATTAAATTGTGTTTCTGCAAAGGCAAAATAGTCAAGTCATAAACTGCTCATCAGTCTTATGCCGCGACAGTATTGTAACCCCTCTCCTCCCTCCATTACACTTTTCACTACTTTAATACTATATAACATTTTGTAATTATGTCTGTGTGTATACCCAGTTGAACAGATTTTGATTGACCCAAAAAGGAGCAATAAATGTTTGTTCCATAAGGAGCAATAAAGGAGATTTTTTCTTGGATTGGAGAAATACCAATAATAACAGAACTAATAATAAAAGTGCATTTTTTTCGAAAAATTTTGTTGCCAACTGTTCCAATTGAGAATATTTTTCATTGCGTTAACTTACTTTTTGTTTTCGGTGCTCATGTAATTAGGTGAAATTATTATTATTATTATTATAGATAACTTTTGCGAGCAATTTATGGTTACTTAAGACTGCTTAAACTAACATAAACAAGTTTCACACCTCTGCATACAATTGTATTGTTTATGTTTTATTACAGGTTGAGACTTCTGAAGTTATAAACAAAAATCTGTTAACTCTTTTTTTCAAATTTCTGGATTTTTATATTCTTTTATCTTTAACAGACATACTTGGAAAATAATATTTCTTCCTAGCAAAAAAAAAAAATCCAGTATTTTTGACTTGCTTCAAAGAAAACTCTTTAAAAAACTAGCATAAACATATACCTATAGTATATTTAACAGAACCAAATATATATAATGTTATTAGTAAAGTTTGTATCACACTTTTTTTATGCCAGATTGAAGTGAATGATGCCATATGATATCAAAATAGCGAAAGGGTTAAGAATAAATGCAAATAAGTTTAAAATTTTGCTAAAATTTAAATAAATAAGAAAACTACTTGTTTAATACTATATTTAATTAATTAAAAGAAATGAATAACAGTAAAATTACAAAAATCAGATTAAGTGAAGAACAAAAGAGAGAGAACGAGAGTTGCTGAAAAGTTTGTCATCGAACTTTTGGAGGTCCAAACAATTATTCTCTCACCATCAAATTCAGTGTTAAAAAGTAGTACAAAACGCAGAAGCTTTAGAGCTAGAAAGCAATTTATTACTCGCTTTGAAACGATCAATTATTACTCCGTAGATGATCCTAAGTTCAACTGGTTACAATCGCGGCATTTTACACGCTGCATCACATAAAGTTCACTACTATCAACTCTATCGTAGCAGTTTGTCTGCCTGTCTGTCTGCCGGTTTGCTTGCTTGTCTCTCTGTCTTTCCGGTTGTACGGAAGCGTACAAAGCACCCGCTGGCGTTGTTGTTCTGAAGAATTATATCCATCTATTCTGCTTGCATATCCCGTACTCCCTTCAGTTTTTGATGCCTTTTGATGATGATAATGCAATTTCCTTACGCCTTTCTTACACTTAGCTCTCCCCTTACTTTTTCCTACTACTATTTTTGTTATTTAGTGTTGCAGTAGTGTTTTATTTTTATTTAGAGTGTCAGTGTTACTATTGTTGTTGTTACATAGTGCAAATTAAAATACATGGCGCTACAAATTTTTGCCCGCAGCAATTGTCAGAGTTGCGTAGTTTTAGTAGTTGCAGTTAAATGCATTGTAATACTACTACTACTTTTTCTTTGCGTAGGAGAGTGAGGGGGTCAATCAAAAACTTTCATGTTTGAGTGTTAATTTCAAACATTTATATGAAAAAAAAAACTTTTGCTTTAAAATTTTGGTGCATCAACTTAATTTAAACTACTAATTTTCCCCTTTGTACAATAACTGAAAATATGTAGTAGCGAAATTCAATTTTAACGCTTTTTCCGCACTCAAATTAAATGAAAATCATGTTTGTCATAGAAAAAGAAAATAATAAAAAGAATAAGAAAGAAAACAATAAATGAAACTAGCAGGTGAAAACCGCATGAAATGTGTCCTTTCGTGATGTGTCAGGATTTTTCTTCTGGCGTTTAGTTTTTCTTCTTCCACTACTTCTACTCATTCACATTTATTACAAATTGCTTTCTTGTAGTTTCCTCACATGCAGCACCAAGCTCAAATTACATATGACAAAAAAAAAAAAACTTGAAAGCAAATTGGAGGACACAATAGATTACGCAGAAAAACCAGAAAAACGAGGAAAAAAAAAATAAAGTTGGAGAAAAAACCCGCAAATAAAAATGAAATTGAAAGTGTAACTGCTGGCAAATGCATGAGTAGGTATGAATGTGTGTCTGTATTTCTATCTGTGTGATATGTGTGGTTTGGGGTTTTATTTTGATGAAAAGGTGCGCCGATTTTAGGGTAGGTACACAATACAATTCACATACAATACAACGTATTATCATCCGACCGACCGACCGCCCAACTCGACAAATTGTGAATGCGTCACGTTGAGTATTTTATGCTTGAACTTTTACCTCAAACTAACACGCACAAATAAATTAGTAGTAAAGTGGAAAAAGGTGACATCACTGACAAAAGATAAAATAAATTACTCGTACTAGATTTGCAAAAATAATAAGGAATACATTTTGCAAATAAGCTTAAAATGAAAAGGAAGCAGGTATTTAAATATTTAACTTTTTCAGCAAAAAAAATAATTTGTTTGAAAAAAATTACAGCACCTGAACAGAAGTGAAATAAATTATGGGCTGGTTTCTAGACTAAGAGTAATTATGAATATGGTTCGATTGTAAAACTAGGATATCCCTCCGCTTCCCCATACCAACCTAAGTCTAAACTGACCAGAAAAGACAAAACAAGAAGGAAAGACATGCTTGCATAGAAAGTATAACAGCCTAAGATGAATACAATTATTTGAAACCATTTTGAACAGATAGAAAAACTCATGATCCACTTTTGAAACTCGATTTTTTATATCACCAATATAACATTTCAGTACCCCAAAAAAAAAACAATTATAAAAAACTTATTATGTATTTGAAAAGGTGCAGCAATAATTGGTCTACCACGAGAAAATGAGGTGACCAACTGTGCCACAAAGTATACACACATGAATACAAAATGCGGAGAGATGCAGAGTGCGTAAGTAGGCTATACTCTCCATAAATCACCAAATCACCGAGCCAAATTTTGAAAACACCGGAAAGTAATATAAACCTGAATACACCTGGAAAAGAATGATCGAAATTAAAATTGAAGTCTAAGTCAAAATTTTCGAAGAAATTATATCAGTGGGAAGAACCGAATCTGATAGGAACATTTCATCCTTAAAAAGATATCAAATTAAAGAAAAAGGTGAGTGGGTTTTATGATATGCACTGAAAGAGTACAGATGAAAAACTAAACGTTTTGTTAATAATATTTCAAAAATATATAGTAAATTCAATCATTTCTGGCAGTGTTCAGAAAAATGTCTAGCGATATTCTAATTAAAATTTCGAAATATTACAACAGATATATGGTTTTTTGGCCTTGTATGTTCATAATATGCAGGTCAGTATTAAAAGTTTTTATTCTTGGGCTGATAATTAATCCTAGCCCCTTCGGTACCATTGGCCACCGGTGACCCAAAATACAATTTTTATTATTGTATTTTATATAGTTTGGAATTTTTACCGAACTGCTGGTACCAGAGCAGCCCAAAGGTAAAAAAATATTTTGTTTTACCAATCAAACGTCCTCAGTTTTTCAAATACGTAAAATTTTTAATATGTTGTGAGAAAAACTACGATTTTCAATATTTATAAATTTTTGTTTACTTTTTTGGAAATTTTAGTTTTGCTACGGGTCACCGAAGACCCTAACATTTTCGATGCAAAGTTTTTAAAAGCTTTTTACCGTGGAACGGGGGATAGAGAATGTGAATCTGGTTTCTTTTTTGCTCTGTAGCTTCTTGTTTCCTTACGGTTAAGTAACGAATTATTACTAAGAAACTTCAGTCTATCTTCAATAAAATGTCTAAAAAAATATGCTGAAAATTCTTTAAAATTCCCATTGAGGGCCTAAGGATCACCGGTGACTCATGAAAGTTGAAGCCATCAGAAACGCTATATTTCTGTTTGAATGAATTATTGTAACAAGAAAAAGTTAGGATTCGGTTTTGCACTATCTCCTATCGTTTCTTTACGGTCTCGAAAGAGTCAAGAAACCTCTTGGTGTATTGAACGACTCTCCTAATAAAATACCAGAGGAAATGAAGTGGTTGTTTTTCGGTTGTGATGATTCGTGCGTCGAGAAAACTCTACTTATTCTGAAAGTCGATTCTGGTCGAGGTAAAAAAAAAATAAATTAATAAAATTCTGATTTATATTTTACTCAGGGTTAATTTTACCATTTTTTAATTAAGTATCTACTCCTTCAGTGAATTTTAGAAAAATGTTAACCCTTTATCAAAGGTGAATTATATGTTTCAGAGAAGTGTTGATCAGTGTTATTACAGGTTACTGAACACTGAATTTAGATTTAGTATAATAAACTGACCAATTAACCTTAAGATTATTTTTTAGCTTTTTTTGAATTTTTAGAATTTGTTTTTTTTTAATTTTTTTTAATTTTTTATGTAGATGCTAATAAAAACATAAATTTCTGATTTTCAGTGATCTAAACTAAATGAGTATCATTTCTTTCTTAACGAAGATAAATTCGAATATATTGCACAAAAATATTCTGCGATCAGATCCCTAGACTTATAGCGTTTTCTTTTCTCGATAAAATCTTACATTTTTTCTGTACCGTGCGAGGGCTGTCATATTTCGTGCTCTTTTCTGAAAAAGAGGCAGCCCTTTCCAAGAGTATTGTGTTCTTCTCTAAAAAATGATGCCTTCTGAGCGGGGAAAAATGTAATACTTTTACACTCAATTAAATGACGGGGTGAGAATGTTGCCCTGCAAATTAGCTGATTCTGACTGAGTAGCATTTTTATGTCCTTTTCTTGAACTAAAAAGACAACATTTTGGCAGTGTTGTGGGCAACATTAAAAAATTGTTGCCATTGCACTAGGCAAAAAAAAATGCAACATTTTTTCAAGAAAAGAATCATTGAAGTACAATTTGTACAGTTTTTATTATCTTACCTTGGCTAAAAGCTTCTGTTACTTTCAGCTAAAACAGATATTTTAAAATTTTTCTCTTAAAGTAACACTTGAAAAAGGTTTTATTCTTTCTGTCACTCAATGAAAAATTCGTTGACTACTAGTATATTTTTAAATCAAAATACTTTTAAAATCAAGTAAGTACACTTCACATCACACATTGTAATCCTAATCCTCAAAAATTCTTCACACTTCAGACTTATGCCAGTCACGTATCAAGTTTTTCTTTTTGTGCTCAAATATTTTTACATATTTTCTTCACTTTGCTTCTTTTTTCCTTTGGAAATGTCCGATATTTTAAGAATTATGAATGCCACGTGACTTTTTATGGAACATGATTTGTAAATAAGGCTAAAACGAATTAATGTTGCAATTCCAACGCCATGCGTGTGTATGTATATGTGTGTGTTTGTATTTGTGTTTGTGCGACAACAATTGGCCTTGGCCATACGGATGCCTAGACGTGCGACATTTATGCTGCCCGCATACAAATAAAATAGAGTAAAGGAGTGTGTAAATATCATAAAAAAAAAAATATTTATGTGAATAATGTTTGAATTAAGAGATTTGTGCTTAAAACTAATACGATAAAGTATGAATTTTTGAATGATTTATGATATTATGGTTTTGGGGTTAGGAAGCTTTAGTCTTCTAGATGGAAAATTTAAAGATAAAGTGGATTTAAAAAAAAAAAAGTAAATGCGATTGAATTTTAATGTCATTTATTGATTTTTGGACATGTTTTTAAAGATTTTATTCGTGACAGATTAAATGTACCATGGAAAGTATAGAAATACCATTTGAAAGATAACTACAAACTTTCGCCTATGTTAGATATTGGTGAATATTTTAAATAGCAATTGATAATATTCCAATGACTATTTACCTTCCTCTTTTTCACTCTTTCTCATTTAAAGTAATTACATTTTACCTTATCTGCTTCACTTATCATATATTAAAATTGTTATATACATAAATATGTATACTTAAATTGTAAAAAAATATGCATAATTATCATAAAATTTTAATGAATTACTATTATCCTGTCACATTATGACAGAAACATAATCTTTTCCATCACACAGCCACATGTGTGCGAATACCATTGAATGTGTGTGTGTGTGCGTAGATAAAATGTGTAACAAAACACTTCGATTCCAATAAACTTGAGTGCCCCAAATGAAAATTACTGCTAAAGGAGAGGACGGAGAGGGAAAAATGCTTTTAAAATGGCTTTATTATGCATGAATGTGTGTGACTTTGCTGCGTACTAAAATGAAAATGTACACATTTGGTTGATGATAATTTATAACGAATTTTTCGCATTTTTCCGTTTTTTCCCTCATACTTACATACATGTACATATTGATAACAAAAACACATCAATGAATATCATGAAATATGTATTTTTTATATTGTAGTTAAGTAAAAAAAAAAAGAAGCCGAAACCATTTCGAATATGATGACATCCTCACAGGCACACACACACACACATGTGCATTATTATGTGGTGAACGTGTCAACTGCGTTGCTCCGGAAAGTATGCAATCATGTATAAAAAATGTGAAGATAAGAAAGTAGAAAAAATAAGGTTTGCAAATTATAGTACAAGAGAAGAATATCACAGTATTTTAAACCACATTTTCCATTTCAATCTTATGCAGTGCAATTTAACTATAGGAAAAAACTGTTGAGTGCAAGAATTTGTCTCAAAGAGTGAAAAAGGAATAAAAAATATGTAAAAAATGAGTGGAAATTTTTAACGAATACCAATCAGATCTAATTTCGAACTAAGAATATCTTCTTTTGGGCCTTCTTAACTTCTTTATATTGTCTAAATTGCAGCTTAACTGTAAAACCGACATGTAAAACTTCTAATGATATTACTCATATCTAACTCATCACCCGAAATTCTTCTAAACAGCATGCAAATTTGCGTGAAGCTATGCTTTAAAATGAAAATAATTCAAGTACCTACTTAGGTACTTGTGTGTTGCCTTTGATACTTCAAATTGAACGAAGTTTTTTTTTCGAGAAAAACAATTTGTTGTATTTGGTACGTAGTGCTGAAATATTGAGCTTTGAAACTTTGTTGAGTGCGCACCTGAAAAAAAAGAAATGAAGAAAAATACTTCTCAATGTATGTATGAACTTACATATGTATTTATGTATGTATGTATGTATTGAGCTTTGGTACAATAGATCTTATAGGACGCTGTGCCTGACTTTCGAGTCGTCCTTCCTTCAAATAATAATGACCCTGGAGGAAATATCGGGGATGCAAGCAAGCTATTTTATCTACATTCGTTCTAGTATAGTTTCAGGCATAGTTTCATTGCTTGTGTAACGGCGTTCAGTACTAAACAACGGTCAAACTAGTTGAATTTTGTGTGAATTTTTGGTTTCAGTTTGCCCTTAATTTTGATTTGACCTTCGGTTTGATTTTGTTCTGATTCTTAATCTGAGTATATGTAAGTTGGATTTTTGGTTTGGGTGATGGTTTGGCTTTTGTTTTGAAATTTGGTGTGAATTTTGTGTGATTTTTTATCTGATTTTTGGACAGATTTTTTATTTGAATTTTTAACTGCTTGGGGTTTGTGTCCAAGTCGGAGTTTTGTTCTGATTATGTTCTGAATTGCATTCGGAATTTGATGTTATTTTGCAGAATTTGTTTGGATTTTTGGTCAGAATTGCGGTCGGAAATTGGACTGAATTTTGATCTGAGTTTCAGCGCGAGTTTTAGTTTTGGTATTTGTTTGATCTAATTATAATTTTAATTATTGGCTTAAATCTGGTCTGATTTTTGGTCCAAATTTGGTCTGAATTTTGATCTGAGTTTTGGTGTGAATGTCGATCTCAGTTTTTGTTTAATTGGTCTGATTTTTATTGTGAATTTCAATTCAAGTTCTGGTCTGAATTTTGAACTGATTTTAAATTTAAATTTGTTTTGATCTTTTGATCTGATTTTCGGTCCAAGTTATAGTCCAAGGTTTGGTCGTAGTTTGGTACGAATTTCGATATGAGTTTAAGTCTATTTTTTGGTCTGAGTTTCCTTGTGGATTTGGATGTGATTTTTGATAGACTGTTTATTTGTTGAACTAAATTTGTTTAAATTTTTCTGAGTAGGGTCTGAATTTTGATCCGATTTTTGGTCCCATTTTTTTTTAGTCATGATTTTTGTTTTAGATTTTGGTCTGGTTGTTGGTCTGATTTGTGCGTGGCTGGTTTCCAATTTATTTTCTAGTCTGTACAGAGCTGTACAAATCCATTTTATGTTTTCTGCTGCCCTTTTTTCATTTTAAATCTGGGTCACCATCATATACCAGAAGTTAATCTAAAGTCCATAGAAGTAGGATCAATACAAAAACTTCTATCGGAGGTTGGATTTATGGAAATACAATAAGTTTCTTAAGGGTTGCAACGGATCTTATAGGTTGCATGAAAATTAAAAAATGGAAAACTAATTATAGAATAAATGATAACATATAGCCACTGATGATCTGAAATCTTGTCTAGTATTTCTTCTGACCCTTTGATGACTTCAATTCTATTTCGCATACTCTAAATAAAGTTTACTAAAAATATTGGCATTGTCAAAGCAATATTGGCAATAGCAAACCTCCAAGAGTAAAAATTGCATATGAAAAGTTTTTACTTCGCCGTTCGGATCTGATATACAACTGTTGGTCTATTCCATTCGCATACAAATATAACTCACATAACATGAATGGATGCGAAAAGCTCGTTTTAGGTCCTCCGTGGACTGTTGTTCCATAATAGTAGTAGTAAAAAAAAATATTTATTTTTCTACTTTAAAAATTTCGTCACCTACAGCAAACTTTAACAAAATAAATGAACACTTAAACAAAATTTTAAAATTAAATACATGCCAGTGAAATGATGATCTTAAAAAACAAATTGTCATTTGAATTTCATAGCTCATACAATAATTTGAAAATGTGTTGCCACAAAACATCTGCGCGATTTTCTCAAAAAGTTTTATATTCCTAAAAGAAGAAAAAGAATCTACAACAAAAACTTAACCCAAAAAAAAACTTTTTGTCTTATAGCCACATGCTATGACTTGCTTCTTCCCTTGCGCCCACCCACGCACATTTTGACAGCAGGAAATATATGCATTTCAATAGAAATAAGCACAAATAACAGCACTGAAACTGTTATATACGAGAGACAAAAGTTTCAGTTGTCAAACCCCATTCTCCCATAACATTTTGCGCGGCATTACTGTGTGCATTATACTTCTACTTCTACTTCAACTGAAACGCTATTTCTAATAGATTTTAATCAGCCGCAGGACATTACACACACAACCACGTTTCAATTGAAATATCCTGTCATTCATTTCATTTACATTTGAAGTTGAATAAGTGGAGAAGAATTTTTAGCGTGACAAAAATTAAAAACGCTGCAGGCGCTACAAATGCGACTTTAATTATTATTTTTTTTTTTCTTTTTCATAAACAAGTCCGTCTACTTTTCTTCTATGTTTTAGTGCAAGATGTCAGCAGTTTTATTTTTTTGATTATTTTTTTATTATTTAAGAAATTCGTTTTTTTACGGCAAAACAAAAATATTCATTACTGTCAACCATTACCACAAATTCACTACTTGGTTTCTTTTTTTATATTTTTTTTTCTGCTGCATACATGTTGTTGCTCCACTTGAAAAAGAAGTCGAGCTCTGTCGCCGGTCGCTCCACATGGTGCCAAAGGCTTGCATTGTTTGACTGAACGTGTGTGTATGTTCCGTGTGGTTTTGCTCTTTGCTGCTGCTCCTGCTGCTATCCAAATGTTACTTACTTTTAGTGCAAGTGCTGCCGTGGCTTTTGCTGTTGCTTATTAGCGACCTCTACAATTTGCTAACGTTTTTCCAGCAATTTACTCGTCTCTTTAGGGGTTTTCGTTTTCCTTCCTAATGAGCACTTGGCACTCTCATATGCATTCAAAGTGGTTTTATGGTTCGCATATTGTTTTGCATATTTGTTCCAAGTTGTTGGTAGTTCAGATATTATTTTTTTTCTCGTGCCACATCAACACTTTAACACGTTTTCCTTCTTTTTTTTATTTTATTTTTCAACAAAATTTTTAATTTAAAAAATTTATATTGTTGAAGGTGCAAATTATGTCATGAAAAATGTAGGTAGGTTGTTAATAAATTTTCTAGTAATTGTGATCCAAATAAGTTTTATTCAAAATAATTTTTATTTTTAGCTGAATTGATTCAAGATTTTAGTACCTGTTTGCATCCAATTAAAATAAATAGTTTGTGCCCTTACCGAGCACACAGTCAGTTCATAAGACATAAAGAGCTGGCTCAGTTTGCGTGATAGTTATTTATAGAAGCAAAAAATGGGTTTTTTAAATACCCAAGATGTAAAAGAATGAAATTATTTTAAGCTGCAGTCATTTTGAATTCAGTTTTTTGACTGCTGTAATTTCTTTTCAAATGAGACTTCAGATTTAATTGTTGGATATCTATGAACAGCATCCACATACACCCAGCGAAACGAAAAAAGCCGCACAAGCTATTTTAAACAAATTCTCTATAAATGTTATTGGTGATTCCCCGAATATCGATTTAACATGCCGAAACTTATTCGGAGGGTTTTTCAATTGTTTTGCTTTACTTTTTACACATTTTTAAGTAGTGTGAGTGTGATTAGCTCGTGTAATTAGTGTGTTTAAAAAAGAAAGCCAAAACTATGGCTAAACAAATTCAACTGTCGTTGTCTCAAAAGGCTACGACCATATCATTAGCACATCGAATCATATCAATTCGAAAAATAGCTGCTCAACTTCACTGCAATGAAAGCTCAGTGGGCCGTTTTTAAAAAAATATCGTGAGAATGGTCAACTGGAGAGGAAAGAGGGACGAAAAAGATGTACGAATCTGAAAGTAGACCGGGCTATTTTGAGAACAAGCCTGCAAGATCGATTTAATAATGCTGTAGAGATAAAAACAGAGCTGCAACCATTGATTTCCAAAGATATTTTGACTCGCATTCGGCTTGGAAACCTGCAAAGAAACCACTTTTAACCAAAAAAATGAAAGAAAAGCGGCTACAGTAGGCCAAAAATAAACAAAATTGGACTGAATCCGAATGGGAGAATGTAATATTTTCCGATGAGTCCAAGATTCAAAGAAAATTGCATTCTTCATACAGTGAAGCATTCCCACTATATTATGATGCATTTCAAATACAAAGCTGAGTCCATTTTAGTAATACAGGGCACGTAACACCATGACTTTTTATCACTCCCACCACTTTTAAGAGCTTATTGGTCTGTTTTAGATAGCAAAACTAAACTAAAGGAAAAACTCGGCATAATTTAATTGGATTGGCCTGGAAACTGTCCGGACCTTAATCCAATTGAAAATGTTTGGGCCCTTATGACAGCTAAAATACGCAAAAAGAAGCCCAAAACAAAGATTAGATTGCAGAACACTACTGAAAAAGAATGGCATGAAGAAGTTACGGGTGAATATTTGAATACTTTGCACAACTCCATGCCAAAACGGGTTCAAAGTGTCATTAAGGCTAAATATGGAAGAATTAATTTTGAAAATGTTTGTGACAAAAACAATTCAGCTTAAACATTATCTGAATAAACAATCTCAGTTGATGAAATAAAATGCAAAAAAAATATATATCTTTGAAATATTTACGATTTTTTAATTTTTTCGTAAATGATGCAAATGCTTGAAGCAGTTATTTATGGTATTTGTTTTTCTTTTTTTTTCTTCATTTTTTGACAATAATTAAAAATGTATTTTTTACGCATTTTCACTGTAAAGAAAACACTAAAGCTTAAAAGACATAATATTTCAAGTTTTTAACGAGCTTTTTGG
Organism: Toxonevra muliebris; assembly: GCA_963691655.1. Taxonomy (NCBI): domain Eukaryota; kingdom Metazoa; phylum Arthropoda; class Insecta; order Diptera; family Pallopteridae; genus Toxonevra; species Toxonevra muliebris. Next base: position 33,797,015 of record OY829326.1, on the reverse strand, counting down.
CTTAAAACATCCGAAAACCTAAACAACTTGAATAAGGAAGGTAGGGACAATTACTCATCTTCAATGAATTCAAATGACTTCAATTCATTTAATGAATTATTCAGATCAAGACTTCATGCAACAGACAACGCATTCATGGCTTCAAAACTTCATTTGAAAATCTAACTACTCTTAATTCTTAATTCATAAAAAGAATGGTATAATTGAGTCATTTTTAAACGAAGTCAAAATACTTGAAACTTACAATGACTATATTTGTTAATCCGTCAGCTTTCTCCACTTACTCTTTTCTTTAGATCTTGTTCTCTGCGACGCAACGAAGCTATTGGTCTATTATCATCAGCAAAAATAATAATGGATAGCCCTTTGGGTTGACATTTCCCGAAATTTTGTTGTCATAGACTCTGCATCTGCATCCTAATTCGTATTCAGATCACAAATATACGTAAGAACCACAAATTTTTTTTAATCAACTAAAATCTCGCAGGACTGTGCTATCATCTTTTTGGGTCTTTATTTCCTAGATCCCATCTTTCAATATTTCTACTGACATCATCCTCTTTGAAAAATTGTAAGTATTTCTTGCTGATTTTTTTTGGATAATTACCTATACTTTTACAGAAATATTTTTTCTATATACAAATCTCTTTTAATTTTAATCTTAATCTTTTCATTTTAAGCTTCTGGATGGATACTGCTTTTATATTGTAATCGCTTATTATTGAAATATTTTCCTTTTCGTTCGTGTAATTCTTACTAATTATTTTCTTTTGTAACTTTTAAATAAACTTTCAACAAACGTTGGACGTTCTAATAAGTTGTTAATTAAAAAGTTTGAAGTGTTCTTTATATTTTGCTACAAGGCATTAAGAGCATTAAAATTTATTTGAATTAAGTGCTAAAAATATGAGGAGGCTAAGATTACTTCGTACAGAAAAAATGAAGCAAACTTAATACCTTATAACTTTTTGAAGGAAAAATTCGCTGTGGGTAAAGACTTGCGCATTACTTTGTTGTTATATTTCCATACGAGCTTCTCAGGTACTGTGGATAGTACGAGTATGTACCACAACTACTGTATACCATGTAGGGCTCGGACTAAACTTATCTAATTCATTCATATTGTGTGAGCTATATTTGTACACGAATGGAAAAGACCTACAATTTGATGTCAAATTTAAACGGCGAAGTAAAAAAGTTTTCTTATGCATTTTGAACTATTGAAAGTTTGCCATTGCCTGTCAAGGATGGTGCCGTGTAGAAAAATATTTACTTACTACTTTTGATTTTTGACTGTGTCGAGCATCGAATCCGGGCATCCTGAATAGCTGTCTAGTACACTAATCTATGCGTCATGGTGACCACGAGTATTTATATAACTTTGTATATCAAGCCGAATTAATTCAGGATTGTTTCCTGGGAAGATATTGAAAAATAATTACAAGACAAAAATATATATGATTTATTTTTATTTATTATATGAAAACTAAATTTATGGGTTTCTAGTGTTCAGTAACTCAGTTTTTCTCTTTGTATCCTATTAATAAATACAAGTCAGACTTCACGGAGTGAATCCACTTAGTTTTATTTTACTGGCATGTGTTTTAATGAGAAAATATCTTACAAAATAAAATTTTCCAAGGCTCTGAGACTTGCTCTGTTTTGGTTTAATAAGAATATTGAAATTTTGATGATTCAGTATTATTATTGGTAGACTATTGGAAGTAAGATCATAAAATATCATGATCCATAACTATAAAAGACTTTTGAACCAAAGAAGGAGAACTGACAGTCTTTATTGACTGATTAAGTAGGTAATTCTACTTCCTTTTACTCCTAGCCTTTGTGAGCTAGTACCGAATTCGGTATAATTAAATTTAGGGCTGACAAACTCTTGCCATAATTTATTGCCTGAAGACCTAGCACGATTATAATAGAACAGAAGTGAAAAGTTTTGATAGCTGTTTGACTAACTATGTTGATGAGAATTGTATTATTTCGAACTCTAAGGTATAGGCAGTAAAATATTATATTTGGAAAATATGGAGTAGGTTGCCCAGGCCATGCTCTATGCTAACTATATAGCAGGCAATAGCGGATTTGTACAATGTTGATTTCTTCTTGGGATTCACTCGATCTGATTTTTTTCTGTTGCACATTATACTCATCAGCACTAGAAGGAAAAAAATATAAAAAACGAGGAATACATATATCAGAGATTTTAAGATCAAAGCATTTTCCAAAGTAAAGATTTAAGTAGAGTAAAATACAATTTTGGAATTTAACATAGAGCTGAGTGTAAAAATTAATTTAATAAACTAGCTGATCCAAGGCTGTGCGAGGACTTACCACAATTATTACATTTATTTACTACTTTCTAAACCTCTGGATCGACGTGTGCTTTGAAATGTGAATACAAGTTTTTATAGATTTCATTCATGTGGTAACACAAAGGACCGTATTGACCTAAGTGTGTCCTAATATAGGGCAGCCACTCCAACCTAACCTCACCTATTAACTTTATTTAGCATTAACCTCACCTATAATCATCCAAATTTGTCAATTACTCATACTCGCATTCAATTTTTATGTAGAAAATTAATCATTTAGATACAAAAAAAATATTTCCAAATGGCAAAAATGAACTACTACCTTAACTTCTTCATTGCCTTTCATCATAATAACAAAACAAACATTATATTTATGTATGTAGAAATAAATATAAAAGGATATTTACTTTTGTCGCAGTAAAAATGAATTTTTTTATCTTATCGTATAATGAGGTCAATAAAATGACCCGCGTAACAACCATTAAAATAAAATGGAAAACTTTTAGCGGCAATGGCAAAAGTCGAAACATGCATTCGTATAAAAGTGTGTGAAAAGAGACAAACCGAAAAATAGCTGCTGGTTTAAGAGCAACACAAAGCCCAACAACAGCAGCGACAGTATCAATTTGCAAAGAAGACAAGCAGTCAATGAGGGCAAACAGCTTACTCTGCTTTCTTTGCTCTCCTCCCCAGTCAATGAGGGCAAACAGCATACTCTGCTTTCTTTACTCTCCTCCTCGCACCATCACTTGCACTTTATTTAAAAACTTTTACTACATTTCAGGAAACAAGTAGGTAGCAACAACCAACCGCTGAATCAACCAACCAAGTGTCAAGTGTGCCAATAAAAATGTCACCATGTATCTTTTGGGGGTATCATCAACACAGCAACAACAGCATCGTCATCAACGACATCAGCAGCATCCGCCGCATCAGCAACATTTGTTGTCGTTGTTAAAAATGCGTTACGCAGCAGATGCTTTTGCAAATATATCTGACGAATGCGGGTTGTTAAATGTACATACTCATGTTCGTACTTCTCGTTACTTTTTTTTTTCACTATAGATACTTAAGTTGCTGATTTTTGTTTCGTACAAATGCAAAGTGTTGGCGGTGGCAATGGCAGTGTTTTGTTGCATCGTTTAAAATGTCATTTAAACTGTTTCTGTTTTTTGGTTTTCTTCTTTTTTTTTGTGCTGTCAGCATTTAAATGAAGATGAAGCGTTGAATATGTTTCTGGAAAAGCTTCATATTTTGTATTTATTGCTATTTGCCACCTCTGAGACTCTCTACTTTTGAGCGCCTTCTTAACGTCATTTCATATTTACTGCCTTGTGACTACGTTTGCGGTTGCGGTTGACCATTATTTTCCTTCTTTTTTTTTTTGTAATTTGATTACCACAAATGATGTCAATGATATATTCATGCCGATTGATGACGTCACTGTTGGTGTATGGTCACAAATTGAATTTTATGCAATTATATTGCTTGTGGCAAAATTTAACTTGATATTAAGTAATACGAGTGTAAGTGGTTGAGTCTTAATGTAATATTGAGTGCGGAGTTCATAAATTTCAATCACATGTAATTGAAACGTCTGGAATTATTTAAGGACAGTATTAAAGCTTTTGTAATGAACTTGATACCAAATAATAATTGCAAGAAATAGGTGACCGTATCGAGAATAGTTTGATTACATTTATCAAGAAGAAGCTTGAAAAGAATAAACTGTGCCTTGAAAAAATGAGTCAGAATATAGGCCCTAAGTTTGAAGAAGGAACTAAGTTTAATCCTTTATTTCTGAAAGATTTGAATAGAATAACTTTTAAATTTCATTTGTACTTTTCTTCTCAAAGTTCAAAAAATTTAAAAAATTTATTTTTTTATAGAAATGTACATATATAATCCTTGCTCTTTAGTAATTGAAATTGTTGCTTTATGTGTGAGCGCTCTTAAAAGAACCACGTAATTTTATTATTTTTCATTCAACACAAAAAAAACTCAGAAAAAACTCATCAAGTATCAACATTAATTTCCATTTTCGCGTTACAATTTTGTTGTTCTTTTATATTTTACAACAGCGTTAATTCTCTTTGTATTATCCCTGAAGCAGAAACAAAAATAATTTCCTTTTTCTTACTGCGTCCCTTTTTTCATTTTCGTATCGTTTGTTATTTTTTGTGTGCTATCATCATTTAAACTTGTACATTTATTTATTTTTAGTTGATTGTTGTTGTATCATGCTATGTTCTAGCACAAATTTCATTTTATTCAATTTAAGCTTGCACCTTTTTCTATGGAGGTATCTAGTAGCTACCTGAAAGAAAAACGTTTTTCTTGCCGCGCCAAAAAGTATGCTTAGTTATGCATGACTTTGATGAAATGTACCAACACCACCATTGGCATACTGCCTGATGATTTCAATTTGTTATTGCAGCTGGTTGAAGCAGACATTACCATCATCAACATCATCATCATCATAGTCACAAATGACATCAAAAGCTATTATTATTAACATTTTCTAGCATTTTATAGTGTTTGAGCATTAGACAGCAAATGAAAAGAAAAGTGAAAATGTTTAAATTGATTTTTCTTTTTTACTTCCAATGAATGAATTTAAATATTTATACCTTTCGCCTAGTGTCATAATTTCCTATAAGTTTTATGATTTGTATATTTGTTTTACTTTTGTTTTATAACACTCACCCCTACCCACTTACATTCATATATAAATTGTCACTTCCACTCATACATTTCAAGCATACTCACACATACTTAGATCTAACCATGTACATATGCACTACTTATATACATGTATCACACACTATTCGAATCCTTATTTCCTTTTCTGTTCATGTTTACGTTTGTGTTTGTGTTTTTGTTTGTGTGTATGTGTGCTTTGCTTGCATTTGTATTTAATGTTAATACTTGACACCGATAACCCCAGGATATTCATGTTTACTGGCGCCAATTAATACACATTCATTTTCCATTAATTACATTATTTACATAAACAATATAATAATTAAATACATACGCAATGATATCATGCACACACATTTTGATACCCATATACAAACACATACGCACATACGGAGTTGCGTATATGCGAAATTGCTTGGTACGTGCTTGCATGTTATCGTTTTGCGATAAGGATAAATAAGTAGTTGTAATAATGTCAGTAATATGCTTACCGAGCGAAATAGGGGTAAATGGGGATTGATGAAATAAATATACAGTTACAATACTAAGTATTAATAATAAATATTATTTATTATTGATAATTAAAGTAAATGAAACTTTAGACTTAATATTGCTGATAATGTTTTTAGAACTTTTTGCAAATATTCTACGAAGATATGAGGGAAAAGTGAATATTTAACATGGACTTACATTAATGATTTATGTAAATCAGTGGTTAGAAAACGTGAAGTTTTTGCATCTTCTGTTTCTGTAGCTTATGAATGTGAAATCGGGACACTGACCTATAGCTTTTGCTCCATAGTTTTTGTTGTCTGACTTTATTTATTTCGACGTTTTAAAGATAATCACAACTTCAAATCAATCAGTAAACCACAACTTCCAACGCTTTTCCAATATCATTTCATACTACGCCAGAAACGATCCAATTTATTCTTCTTTAGTAGTGAAATGTTGGCATATTAGACTACTAAGATCAGTGCTATACGAAGAGGTATACTGTGTTTTTTAAATTCACTTAGGCCAAGCTTATTGCATCCAATATGATCGACCTAGACACTCAAGAAGTCTTTTATCCTAAACTTCTAAAATAGATTAAATTAGATTATCATTGAAGGTAGGTGTTCTGTTCCTTGATCATTTTTATACTTTAGGACAATTGTGAAGTACTCCGAGTAAAGAACTTGGCACCAGTAGTTGTCTGAAATTTGACTTTCTCTTTTGGGGAACTATTGGCTATATTATTGGGTTGTAGGAGAATATTCCGTAAAAAACGATGTCAGACCCTTATATGACTGTCGCAGTGACACAAAATTTGACTTGCTGTTTCCTCATTTCCTGTACTATGGTAAAAGTAGAAAAGTGATTATTGACCAAGGTAGGGTCTTGTAAAAAACACTTGTAGAAAACCCTGTTTAGCAATTTTTTGATAGATATCTCTTATCAATAATTTTGCTTGTCTGTTAGCTGGGGTTTCACTTCAGTAATGTGACGCGTTTTTTCTGCGAATTTTTAACCCTCTAGTTCCCAAGCCCGCCTCTAGACGGCCTTCACCAAAAGGGATGGAATTGCCACCATAACAGTTTTCTGTTGCTACATTTTATCAAATCGTTTAGGGAATGTCCCAAGCTCAGTTATGAGCTATGATGCGTATTACAGAAGTTAGCGACAGTCAAAGTCAAAAATTTGTGAAAAATAGGAAAATTAATTATTGTGGTTGTATTTGAGATAAAAGTGAAAAAAAAAAAATAAATGAAATACTTCCCATCATAGTATCCAGATAAAAAACTGGCTATGGATAGCTAAGAATTTGAATTTTTTATATAAAATATTTAATTACTTAAAACAAATTGATAAAGAGCTCATTCAAGAACAAATAATTTTAGGCGCTCAAACTTTCTCACTTCATAAAACCACGCTCATTAGTTCTTTTTTGGGTTTTTAAATCGGTTTATGATTTTAACGTCAATATTAATCAATTCCGATATTATTTTTATCAATTACAAATTTGGGAGCTAGAGGGTTAAGATTTAGTTTAAAATGTCTCTAAGGTAATTCACAATCTATGGTAATTTTTTTTTTATTTAGGACTTAAATTTTTTTCCATTAAGTAGAAAAATCATTGGTTTAAAAAAAAATGGAATAAATTTCTGAATTATTGTGTAATAGGTTGTCAAATTACACCCTACGAATTACACTCCTAAACACATTAGCATCAAATACTACCCTAAGGGCAAATGCATAAAAATATTTCAGGGATTATTGAGTAATACATCGAGAGCATAAACCTTCTGAAATATCTGTAGATGAAAATAATACTGACTAACCTGCCACACAGTGATTCGTTCCATAGACCAAAGCCGAGAAATTTATGGAACAAAAACCTAACAAATTTGGCGTCAATTTACAGGTAATACTTCTCCAAGAAGAAGCTAACAAATCTTGTCCATCAAATAACTACTGTAGGTTTTACTGCTATTCAAAGTCGAATGACTTCGTGCAAAATTTTATGATTCTTCAATTTCAGCTTCATAGATGTGAATGCAAAAAATTTCTTAAAAATATATTTTTTGCTGAAACATTCCATAGTTTCATGTGTTGAATTAATAATTTCCCAACAAATTTTTAGTTTTCTTTATTTTTTAAAATATTACAAAACAATTATTCCATAGTATTAATACATTTAAATTTTTTTGAAAATATCAAAACTGGAAATTTTCAAATTTTTTATAATTTGTTATCCAAATTATACTTATACTGTATGTATTTTAGCCTATCAAGGCGTATTAAAACGCCCCAAATAAATCATTTCAAAAATTAGCTCGTCGCCTGAGAATTGAATTGGCGTATGTGTGTACAAATTCATATACCTATACGTCAAATCAATTCTCAGGCGACGAGTTGTGGCGAGATATTTTGTGATCAAATTGAAAAACTGAAAAGTTAAAGCATTAAAACAATATTTTCTTTGAAACTGTTAAACTTGTAAAAGAAAAGAAAAATCCCTAAAAAGAAAGGAATGCGAGCTTCATTAAACAAACTAAACATCTGTTCAGATATTCAGCGGTTATAGCCGGCCAAAAATGATGAAAACCCGAATTTCGAGCTTAAATTTCGGCGAAAAAATAACGGTTACAAATTTCTTAGTGATCTGAAAACTCCTTCGACTTTTGTCTAGCCGTTCTAAGAGATCGTACCGCATAGATCTTCACTATGACAGGGATTAGCATTACAATAGTTCTTTCTATCAATATCAATTATAAACACAACAAATGATGTCAATACTTCAAAGTGTACACACAAATATTGAGAACTACTAATATGCATCAATATCTTGCTGCAATTTCTGAATATGTATATAAATAGATATGCACGGGTGGTATGTATGAGTGCCTCTTTTGTTGTCCATATTTTTCCACAAATATTTATCTTTACGACTTGATATCTTAACCAATGAACATAGCCATAAGCTAAAATGTCAAAGAGAGAACAATGTTGACAGTTTCCAGCTGGTCGCACACATACATATGTACATAAAAACATCTACATATAAAAAATGAAAATACATACACACATATCAACACTATTTCCTTAACTTTGTCGCTTTGACGTTGTCGCTTTACTTACTTTGGCATAATAATTGTGCAATAATCTGTCAACAACATCTGTTGATGTCATAAAAGAAGACAACAACAAACAAAAAAAGAAGTAAGAATTAAGAAGGCAAACCTTTTGAAGATGTTGTTGCTTGCTGCGGCTGCGGCTGCTGCTGCTGCTTCAATATAATGATAATAATTTGCTACAATTTATACCAGCAGCCATAGCAAGCAGGGGGCGTGAATGGGGTGTGTGTCTGTGAAAGGTAATTGCCTTGATAATATCACTGATGATGATGATGATGATGGTAATGTTGACGTTGCCACCCTAATTGAATGTTAATCGCTGGCATTGATGTTAGCCATAAAATTGCATACAAATTATATGCATACATTGTTAAGTTCAAATGTGTGGTTAACTTAATGTTTTTTTGATATTATTGAATGCAATTAGTTAGAGCAATTAAGATCTCTACAAATTGTGTTTTTTGCCCTCTTTATTTTGCAATTCGCCAGATTATTCCTATATGTACGTATTTAAGATACCAAAATATGACATTATGTTTTGAATTACATAAGTACTTGCATACTGAGTATATGGTATTTTACTGAAAATACATGAAATTTAAATTGATTGGTTAATGATGAGAATCTTATTGAAGACGACTTTATCTGCCTTGATAAATTCATATTTATATAAATTGAAATTTTATATAAATTTATTACCTTTCCAATTGCAATTGCATATCAAAAAATATTCCAGAGCTTGAATACTCACAGAATACACATAATATAAAGAAGGATTCAATTTCACTTTATTTAGTTTTATGCTTTACCGCAAACAATCATAAATCTTATTAAATTATAAATTCACATTTTTAATTACAATTAAAAATGCAAATAATAAATGAAGTTTTATTTTTATTTGTAAGCATAAAAAAATTACTAATATCCGTAGACTCTTGGAGTACAAATATTTTGTATACCTCCGTATCCTTCAACGTATCTGGAAATGTGTATCTCATTGTTGAAATACTATCTAAATGAGCAAAATAAACAAAACTTCAATGAAAGCATTCGAAAATTTTTACTATGTACGAGCAGTGGCGGATCTAGATTTAATAAGCGCTGATTTTGCCAAATTATAGGGTAACTATCATAACACTGTGCAACAATTTTAGGGTCATGCAATCTAACGGGGAAGCAATCAACACAGGTCGATAATACTGGCCTAGACCAACAAAACCTTAAGAGGGTTTTGAAAAGTTAGCTCACATTTAAATGTTATGTATATATATATATATGCGTATTTTGCCCAAATTTGAACCAAAAATCAAATAAAACTCAGATCGCAACTCCAACCAAATTCCGACTAAAACTTAAACCACAATTCATCAGACATAAATTCAAATCAAATTCTTACAGAAACTCAGATCAAAATACGGATTTTCGTTGGACTAAAACTCGCCCGAATTTAGACTAATGCTGACCAAGGTTCCATCCGAATTAAGCCTAAAATCATACCAGATTTAAATATAGTTCAAACCAAATAATAGACTAAAAATCAGACTAAAATTCAGGACCGAAATCGAACCAAAACTCAGCTCAAACTCAGAACAAACATCAGGCCTAAATTTGATCCGAATTCAGACCCAAATAGAGCCATAAACAGACAAAAATTCAAATAAAAAAATATACCACCGTCAGACCAAATTCAGATTGAAACTCAGACAAAAACTAAAAACAAAACAAAACTCAGACCAAAAAATACACCAAAAGTCAGACCAAATTACAAGCCGAGTTCAGATCAAAATTCAATTAAAATACAGACCGAAACTCAATCCAGATTTCAATTAAAAGTCAAGCCAAAAATCAGACCAGAATTCAGTCTAAAATTCAGAACAAATTCAGACTGATTTTCCAATACAATTCACACTAAAAATTTGTCCAAAAACAGACCAAAACTTAAACCAAACTGAAAGTCTTTCTGGGAAGAACTGCACTTCACATAAGTCCTCTCTTGATCCGCCACTGTATACGAGTACATTGAATCTGAAATTGTTTTGGGAAACGCATACACATAAACATATCCTACAAACAAACATTATCAAACAGCAACAACCATAACAAGGGCAAGGAAATAAAGAAAAAATAAACAAACAAAACAAAAGGAATAAAAAGAAAATAAAATACAAACAAATCTTTAAATTAAAAATTAAATTTTAATCTTCATCATCCAACAAACAATGCGTTTTTTTCCACATAGCAGCCCCAAACCGAAGCTTAACACACAAAACATCATCAACTTGTTCAACAGCTGAAATTCCTTATGATGTAGACACAGATACATACACATACATAGACAGAAAAATAGGGAAAGTGGAACGTACTGTGCACATACTTATGTATGTTCATAGCATTTTGTGCAGCTAACTTTGCCTTCTTTCATTACCTCATCAGTAAATAAAAATACCTCAATCTCAGAGTATCCTTCTCATGCAGCTCCTCTACCTACACGCTTTCATAAAACTCATAACAACCTCAAGTAGTGTAAAAATGGCGGGCACCTTCATCTTTTTATTTTTTTGGTTTGATGAGCTTCGCTTGCAAATCTTTATGAATTGCTTTTGGGTTTTCAAAATTTGCTTACAGCTTTCTGTAAAACTCTCTCTCTCTTTCACTCTGTGTATATGTATGCATGTGTGTATTTGTTTATGTTTTTGTATATGTGTGACTGCGGTTGATGTTTGCCTTTGATGAGACTTTGCTTTTATTCATTATCGTAAATCTTTTAACCTTTTTTCCCCTCCACGCTTCCTTTTTCTCATTCTAAGATTTTGATTTCTAGACTTACTCGTAGTTTTCATTTTAAAAACTCTTATGATGAATGTTGGCGAGGATTTTTGGTTTTCTTATTGCATCAAAAACTAAAACCCTCTCTTTGTTTAACGTTTAAGAAATGAAATGAGTTTTTAATTCTTAAGGAGGGAGAGGGGGGAGTTAACATTTTTTTGTTGAAATATTTTTAGGTCATTCTTGTGTTGACGTAGGTAGATATCTATGTACGTATGTGCATAGTAAGTGAAAGTATTATTTACTTTTAATATGAAATGAGGGACTTCATAGGTTCATTGAAAGTAACAACTTCTTTATTAAAATTTGCTCATAGAACTGTGTAGGTGTTAAGGTTTTGATAAAAAAAATCAATTTTTTATTTACTACCTAAATACATACACATAACTATTTACAAATATAATTTTAAAATAAGCATTGCATAATGACATATTTCTCAAAAACAAAACCTAAATTCGAACTGCTCGATATTCAATAGAAAGCCAATATTTATCTATTTCAAGCAACGAAACAAATAGCACTTTAGTTAGTGATATAAACCTTTAGGGTCAGTTTGCGATATAAAATCCAACAGCTCTGTGAGAAATTCTCGCATGGGAGTAAAAAGGAATATCATTTCGCAGTGAAAATTTCACTTGGCAGTTAAGTAAGAGCCAAATTTATTGTGTTTCGGGTTCTTTTCTAGCAAAATTTCTACGAACCTCATAGAAGTAGAATATCTCAAGTATTGTTAGTTCAACTCATTCATTCATACCAGAATAAAATTTTCAAAATTTTGTTGTTTTAAAACAATAAACTACAACGCGGCTTTGGCTTCGGGATAGTTTGATTATTATTATTTAAAAGAAGGACGACTCGAAAGCCAAGCACTGCAACCTATAAGATCTATTGTACCAAAGCCCCAAGTTATGAAAGAAAGAAAGGAAGAGAGAAAGAAAGATAGATAAGAAACATACCCAAGCCGAGAATCGAACTCGGGTCTCCAGCGTCAAGAGTCTGGCACTCTGCCACTAAACCACAGTGGCGGTGGTTGGACCTACAGCTTAACGCCGATTCCGAACGGCTTTGTGACAATTTTTTATCAGCTCGGTGGTTTTGTTATTACCAACCAAGGTGTGCACTTGTACGCTTTCTTATAATTCTCATTCACTTCATATTGATAGTGAATTTATGAGTATGAGTATTAACCACCAGACCAAGACGGGAATCGAACCCGCAACCTTCTGGGTGAAAGTCTTGTGCACTATCCACTAGACTATCGAGATCGTCTTCGCGACCTATAGAATCTGTAATAAGTTTTTGTCAGCAATAACCTAAATTCAACAATAAAGTACTATTATTTCTCCTTGTTATTATTTTTGAATAGCTCCAATCCGTTGCCAACATGTTTAGGATATAGTCAATTGAAATTTGGAAATAAATCCTAATGTGAATTACAAGTGCTTTGAATAAAATGTAATTTGATATGTATTAGAGAAAATTCTACTGCAGATTTTGAATATGTCCAAAAGCTGGAGTTTCCGAAATTAAATCCACGAACCCAGACTTGATAGAGGTATTTCATGTATATTTTCGCTTTTAGCAGAAAAAATTCTATAAAACCGCCTTACTTGATCTCTGAGCCAAAAGAAAGGTTAAAATCTTGTAATATTGTGCGATCAAAGAAAGGTTTTTCTCGCCAAATTCTTTGCAGTTCCTGCAGTGAGTATTGTGAAGATACAAAGCCGGACTGCATATACACCCACCAGCTAATGATCCATATAAGAGTAATGTCTGTGGCGTACCATCATTTTAAATATTATAAATTCAACATACGCTTTCCAACACCGAAATTTATGTTTTAATATTTTTAAGTTTTACAACACTGAACTTTATATTTCTTTATCATTGATCATTCCTTGTAATTTGTAACAGATAAACATCTCCGCTTAGTTTGATACAAAATAAACTAAATGTCTAACCAATCCATCAATTTGAAAGACGTTATTTTTGAGTCTACGGTCTTACAAAGGAGACAGTTATATAAAAAAATTTAGACAGTTTGAGATGCCTTAAATAGAAATCTATTCTGACTCATCAATACATTTTGGATTTAACGGTGTAGATTTCCACGCTCACACTCGGCTCTTGTTGATATAGCTACATCGAGGTTTTTCAGAAGTTTAATCTGAGGTAAGGTAATTAGTGTTTAGGTTAGTGGTTATAGCCAGCATTATCTTTCACAGATTAATAATCATACTCAGAAAAGGCACTTTTGTTGGGTCTTTAGGAAAATGCTTGGAGATCAGTGAGTTTAACAAAATTTTCCAATTGCAATATATTAAAAAATTCTGAAAGTAATTTATATCATATATTAGAGTTGCAAGTCCAAAATGATTTAGATTCTGAGTGCGTATATTTTTAATAGTGTGTGAAACTGTCAATGGTAAATGACAAAAACACATCATAAACATTTGACAATTGCAGGAGACAAAACCTTATGTAATGTAAATAGCAACAACTGATATCAAAGTAACAATATAAACAGAGAAACAAGAGCGAAAAGTAAGAAGTATGTTACAGTTGTTATCAAAAATGGCATAATTCTAAATACACACAAACGTACAATCGCTTGCATATAAATGAGAGTAATAGCGAATTCTAATGGGGGATAAAATCCCCTCCTTACCGATGAAAACCTCATGCATTTTAATCGTTAGTCATAAATCAAACAAATTTTGAAAAGTACGAAAAAAGTAAAACCCCCTAGAAATTATCAGCGTCCGCTAGTGTATAAGAGTGTATTGCTGGTTTGGAGATTGTCAGTGTCATATGCACTAAATGCAATTGAAGTTAAATATGCAATATTTTCTATTATTTTTTTTTTGTTTGTTTTTTTGTGCTTATGAATAGGCGGTGCATTGTATTTGCTATTCTTGCAATGCCAGCAATAAAACTGTAACAACTAAAGCACACAACAAAAACTGAAAGCCTTTGGAGAGTTCTTGCTGCAACTGTTTCAGGCATTAAGAAAAAGTGGCTGAAGAGAAATGGGGAAAAAGAAACTTGAAGTCATTGTTGATTCTGTATTTGTGTATCTGTAACATTTGTGTCTGATGTATGACAATTGTCAGCTCTACACTGCTCTCGTTGAACATTTATACGCCTTTATTTACGTATGAAATGAACATATCCCACAGCAATTACTGTTCCTGTAATTTTTTTTTTTATCTGTTTTGGAATGGAAAATTTACATCCCAAAAATGTCAAAATGAAACTTTGAATTTGATATGCAGTTCAGGGAAATTTGTATGCACAATATCTGATTTGTGGGAGTGAAATATATGAAATTACAGTTTTTTTTTTTTTTATAAAGAAATTAGTTATAAATACTTGATACTTTACAATACAATTTAATTAATTTTAGAAATTGCCATTGCTATCATATATTTACATACAAATTTATTTATTTATTTATAATAAAAATCTATTCACATTAGTTTGTTTATACAGTAGCAGCATTTAATATTCGGCCAACGAAAATTCTAGTTAAAATACAAATATAAGTACATATTTCACCTCCTAAGTAACCCTCTCGATTCCGGCATTTAAATGCTAATAGATGACCAAAGACTGAGAGTAAATTTTACTTCTCAGACTTCAAGTTAGGTTAGGCTGGCGTGGGGACCGAGTAAATCTCATTTGAGATTTTTTCTTGAAATGAAAAGTTTTTCTTAGGCAATTTTTACCCTAGGAAGTTTGTCATTGCTAGCCTAGCCAAGAGGTGGTGCGGTGTAGAAAATTTTTTTTTTCTATTTTTGATTTTTGAGCGTGCCGAAGTTTGAGCCCAGGCACCTCAGCGTAGTAGTCCAACCCACTAACCACAAACCATTGCTAGGTCTAAAATGTTGGCCTTATATTCTTTGATAATTGAAAGAAATATACAGTATGTAACAAAATTGAGCAAATGAAGGGACATTTTTGGGACATGAAAAAAAGCCTAAAATGGCGGCAAATTAAAAAGTATCAGGATAGCTTAGTTTCTACACATGCAGATCAATAAAAGTGGAAACAAATTTTGGAAATCAGATAATATCTTCAGGTTCCAAAAGGGTCTTGAAAGTACTGAAATGTCGAAAATGAATTATGATTTTTCAAAATTTTTTTCCAAATTTCACAGCTTTATTATTTCTGCTTGAGTGTACAAATATAACATTTATAATTTTTGAAATCGGATAACTTTTATTGGTGCCACAAGCGGTTCAAAGTTCAGAAATTTCGACCATAACTTACTAGCTTTGTACATCTTGTTGTACCAATAAATATTATCCGAATTCAAAAACTCTTTTTGCATTATGTTTGTACTCTCAAGAAGAAACAAAAAAGCTATAAAACTTGAAAAAAATGTTGGCCAAAAAATTTTGAAAAATCATAATTTATTGTCGAAATTTCAGTATTTTCAAGACTTTTTTGGCACCTGAAGGAGCTATCTGATTTTAAAAATTTGCTTCCAGTTTTGTTCATCTGGATCTGAAGAAAGTTTACTATGCTATTACTTTTTAATTGGAAGCCATTTTTATGTCCCAAAAATGTTTCTTCATTTGCTCAATTTTGTTACATACTGTATATCTATCATTATATAAATAATATCTAATGTCTTGATCGAATATTAATTGTAGTTACTGTTACTATCCTCAGCTTGGCATATGTTCTTGGGCATACACTCTTCCATAAATATAAATGCAATATAAAATATTCAGCCTCCCATGCTCGGTCTCATTCTGGTGTTTGTCTGCCAGTCACAATATCGAAATGTCTCATGTCCAATGTCCAGCAATGTTCATGTCTATGTCTGTGTCCAAACGTTCCCATGGGAAGGTAAATTTGATTTATGACTTATTATGCGTCTTATGTCCTTTCATAATTTAATTATACGCTTAGGATGAGACAACTACCGTCTCTTTTTTTCTGTTACACTCTCTCTCTCTCTCTCTCTACTTGTGAGTTTGAGCGATGGTGCCATTCTTGGGGATTGGGTTGACTGCATTGCATTTGTTGGAGCTGCTTACTGCATTTATTGGGTGCATGTTTGTGTACGCTGGTGTGTGGGTGGAATGTTTATGGCATAATTTTTTGTGTGACAATTTGCAAACGTTTGCATTTGTATTTGCGAGAGGGAATGCGGGTCTATCTGTATGTGTGTGTGTGTGTGTGCATGTAGCTGCAACATCATTCAGCTGTGACAATGCAATGCAATCCAAATTTCAGTACAAGCTAAAGTAGAAGAAGAAGAAGAAAAGGGGAAAATGTAATTTAAATCATGGAAAATTAGTTTAGAAAATTGCATAAGCAAAAAGCGACAACATCACAACTGAACAACAATAACAGCAACATTGAAAACAGAAATCTCTCTGACTTCGTTCGAGCAGAACAATTCTAGAATTTTTGCAATTAAAATTTAACTTTTGTATAAATAGACACATTTTGTAGATTGTTTGTATTGTATTTAATGTGTGCGAGTGTGTGTCTGTGTTGCATGAAAATGAAATGAATTATTGAGTAATTGTCACATCAGACATATGGAAATGTTGCTATTGCTGTTGTTGCTGTCGTTGTGTTTTAGTGCAACACATGAGCACAATTCGCACAGTTAACAATGATGCCAGCTAATTTGATTTATGCGAAATCTTGAGTTTGAGCTAATTTGACTTTTGCTTACAGGGAAAACTTAAAAATTTCTTTATTTTTTCTTTCTTTTACTAGTAGTTACCTATATATGTTCTACATTATGCCATGGCACTATGATTTATAATTAATTGTATATATTATGATATTTGAAAAGTTCATCTAGGGAATTCTGTTATATTTTATTTGTTTAATAGGTATCACTTTAGTAAAAAGACAGACAAGTTTGTACATATGTATGTCATTTGAATATAGAAAAAACATAAAACTAATTGTTATTTTAATATTTGATCAGATAAATTGGAATTGTATTGCTCATATTAGAAATCTTATTTCTATTTGTATAAAACACAGTACATTTTTTCTCCCGTTTACCTGTGACATAACAAGTAGTTTTGAAATTTTTACTTCGGTAGTCTAATGGGAGCGCACTAGACTTTCTTCCGGGAGCTGGTGGTTTTGATTTCCGTCTTAGTTGCCTGGTGGTTAATTCTCATAAACTTCTTATATTCCTATCAATATAAAGCGAAGTTAAGAACATTATATTTGAAATTTTTGTCGTAGGACTGAATTTAAAAAGTTTAAAAATTAATAAAAAATTAATAAGAATTATTACATATTATCGGTGATCAGGTCTTACACCAGTCCTCTTTTGGCATATTCGTTATTCAAACTCAAATTACATTTTTATATGAACAGTAAAATCATAATTTACTATGCTTCATACATACGTGAAGTTTCAGTCATTGACACAGCACTTTTTCCCCCTTAGTCATGGATGTAATTCCATTAAGGGCATTAAAGACTTAACGAACAGTAACAACAAAACAAATAAAAACAAACAACAAAAAAAAACTATTTTTTTTTTTGCAATCACAATAAAAAATAAAAATAAAACATTTTAAATACGATTCAAATATAAAAAAAAAAAATCCATTAATAATTGTTAATTAACATTGCAAAAAATTAATAAAGTGTAACAACAAGTGCAAAAAATTTAATTCAATATTTCAATATTACAATATTTCATTCAATCTTTAAAAATAAACCTAATTTCGTGCAATGACATTGATAACACTCGAAGAAAAAAATAAAATGCAGACATATGTATAAAGATAAAACTTTTAAAGTGTTGACCTCAGGCGAGCAAAATTACAAATCCAATTAATGGAAAATATAATTTGCACACAGACACCCGGCAACAGGCAAAACACGGTAAAAACAACAACAACAAGCACCAAGCAAAATTGCTCCACATGTATGGATATAAGATACAAAAGAAAGAGGGACAGACATAAAAAAATTAAGTTATCTATCTGTGATATTAATAAATCGGCTCAAATATGCTTTTTAATATTTCGAGTCTCAAATAGTTAACGCACTTTTTTTGGCAAACATTCGCATCAACACGCCAACACCCCAGCATACCAGCAAAATTTATGCTTTTATTTCTCTTATTTTTTTCTTTCTTTGGATATTGCTGTTTAAGCCAAGGTTGCTATGGCATGACATCGCATAATTTTGATATGCTTTAATTCTACATATTCGTAAATGATTGGTTGGAATTATATGTACATAGTATTAAATACTTAATTCGATTCGACTTTTATAGAGACGCGACGCACTTACATTTATTTATTTCATAAATATGAATGAGATTTAGTTATTTTATTTTATATTATTTTTTTGTTTTTTTTTTTTTTCATTACTTATGATTTTGCTCAATGGCTGGTGACTTTGTCGTGTCGCTCGTGACGCACTTGGCCTATTGTTGGCACAATGCTGAATGCTATTGTAAATTGTTAATAGTTCCTTCCCGATTGTGGCAGTAATTGGTGTTAAATAATTCCATTAAAAACAATTTAATTTAACTATAAATATTGTTGGTATTTATTTATTATTAACAATTATTGAGTTACGATTGTTTTTAGGGTAAAACTAATTGAAATTAAAAAATGAATGCAGTTAATGAATGATTTATGTCAGTAGTGAGTCTCACAACGTAGTATGTAAAACATTCAGATACAACGATCAATTTGGAACTTGGCATAGTTCCTTTGAGATGTACATATGCATTACCGGATCCAAGGGCTTGGATGGATTTATTTTCAAAACCGCCTATAAATTCGCCAATGACCTGATAATTGTGAAGGCAGAAAGGAAGGAAGAAATTCATATTATTCGACATACAGGTTTTGGTGAAAAAATTCCTGCCTTGAATCTGCCTGTGGACATATGTGAATAGTTTTAAGCATTTCAAAAATAAACTTTGTGTGGTTATTTTGAGAAAAAAAGTTTTTATACTAGAAATAAAATATATCATATATGAAAAAGTTAATCTAGAAAGAAACCTGCGAAAATAGTAACCATTTGAAGGTCTCAGCAGACCAAAATGTTACACCTTACGATTTTTTGCTTTATTAAATAGAAAATTTATTCTTCAAAAAGCTATGTTTGTACACTTTAGCTAACATTAATTAAGAAAGCTTGTATTGGCAACAAAAGGCCTAGGTATAACTTCCAGTATTTATAAGCATTTTGATGTTAGTACAGTTATTTCAGGAATTCTGTAAGTATTAATTCTCAACACTCATTTGATTAGAAATTTTAAATGGAGTGCAAAGATTTTCAACATATATTAAATGTGAGTCGCAATTTATTCGCTGCCTACCTAGTGTTACCGAAACGCAATATGCTTGACTAGATAGATCCATACAACCTAATGCTCGATTTAGTCTAGTGAAGGGAATTTTGAAATTTGATTAGCTTGGCAGGCTGGTCAGTAGACCATACAAATAAATAAACCTCAGTAATGAGCCTGGCAATGTCAAATATTCCTCAAAGAAGAACATAAGAAAAACAAATTAGAATTCTGAGATATAGAAACTTTCAGTTTCGGATTTAGTTAATAAAAATTTATTAATTAGTTATTTTCAGTACGTTTTAAGTTGTGAGCCCTAAATCTCACAAGAATATTGAATTTTATAAAATTATGACTTTACGCATGGATTCGATTTCAGCCAAAGATCTGCGAAGTTCAATTTCCTGGTGCGAAAACCTAGCCCAACTCTTTAATTTTTATTTAGATATGTTTATTAGTAGGCGGTAGTAAAAATTTTTTTTTTTTCAAAAATTAAAAATTCAGTTATGTAGATTAAACTCAGGCAGGAAGAGATAAACCAGAGGCAAGAATTCTTCACCAATCTTTTAAAACTGAGGCAAACCAAAGCGCTTCTATGTAATTATAATAAAAGTAGATATGCATTCTGTATTGGTCTTAACAAAAATAGTTTGCGTGTATTAGCTGGTATTCTGACTGGGCACTGCGGCCTCAAAGAGCACCTCTGCAAAATAGATATTGAGGGAAGCTCAATATGTAGATTTTGCAATGAGGAAGAGGAATCATCAGAACATATTTAAGTTCATTGTAAAGCACTGGCTCACAAAAGAATGAAATATCTGAGCATGTATCAAGTACCCAGTACATCCATTGATCCGGGCGCTTTACTCAAATTCCTGAAAAATACTGGACTGGATGAGGTACTCTAGGGGGTGCAATAGATCTCTTAAGGTCGAAGTACGACATACCCTTTCTAAATCAGTCGAGGTACTCTATACAGATTAGACTAGATAGAGAAGACGGACGTTCAATGGATTTTCCTGGTCGAGATATATATTAAACGTTGTTACTTCTGCAAATGCTGCAGTACTGCATAACCGAGCATAACCTACGTGTCTCCTAGATTTTCGTCCCCAACAACCTTAAGAAAACTCGGCGCCGGGCAGCTGGGGACGTTCCGTTGAATTCACATTATTTATGTGGGTAGGCGGCTATTTTTTTTTTTATTAACCGTTATATATATGACTTTTATGCCCCTAGTGAAATTTTCTGCTAAATATTTTTGTAAAATATTTTAATTCTTAAATGTCTCCCATGAAAAGACTTTACAGGTTTTTATCAAAATCGGGGTCAAATTTTCCTAAAAAAAGGAAATAAAGCGTTCTACAGAAATTATCCTCGTAAAACTTCAAAATGAAAACTTAGAGCCATAGTAAAAAAAAAAAACTGAGACATGCTGGATTAAAATTTTATTTTCCAAAAATGGTCTATACAGCATTCTCTTTCAGGATTATAGGGTGGCTATTCTGTTGCAGCCAAAACGTCTTAATTTGTTGGACAGTGTAATTTTTTATTAGAATTTTGAAAAACCGATAATTTTGCAAATCGACAAAGTTGCTTCACTATTCTTTCTTCAAATCAAACCTTTGTCATACTTATTTACCAGGTATTCAAT
Source organism: Toxonevra muliebris (assembly GCA_963691655.1). Lineage (NCBI taxonomy): Eukaryota > Metazoa > Arthropoda > Insecta > Diptera > Pallopteridae > Toxonevra > Toxonevra muliebris. The sequence goes on along the minus strand of OY829326.1, from coordinate 33,775,577 downwards.
TACAAAATAAAACAAAATTAATAATTATATTATGCATTAAAAGTAAACATTTATTTATTAATAATTAATTATAGCGACTCAACAATTAAAACTAGTAACAAGAATTTTCGAAACCACTGCTTACCAACCCCAATGAGTACCGAAACCATCGAAGTTCATGTGTGAAACCATATTAGCGGGAGAATAATGAACGGTTTGGCTGGTGCCATAACCGGAAACACCTGGAGCATTATGTGTATAAGTGGTAGCAGCTGGACCATGATTATAGTTGGTAATGGTTGGAGCAGAATAAGACACAGTCTTGGCAACAGATGGAGCAACATGTGTATAGACAGCAGCAGTTGGTGCAGGATGTGTGTATACAGGAGCTGCTTGAGCGTAAACTGGAGCAGCATGGGCATAAGTAGCTGGAGCAGAGTATGCAGTCTTGGCAACAGCTGGAGCAGCATACACGGATTTAGTTACAGCTGGAACAGCATAATTCACAGGAGCACTATAAGTTGCAGCGGGAGCGCCATAAGTCATAGAAGGAGCAGCATATAATTTTTTAGCTGGAGCAGCATAAGTTGTAGCTGGAGCCCCATAAGTCGCAGAAGGAGCGGCATATACAGTTTTAGCTGGAGCACCATAAGTCGCAGAAGGAGCGGTATATACTGTTTTAGCTGGAGCAACATAAGTTACAGCTGGAGCACCATAAGCCATAGAAGGAGCGGCATATACCTTTTTAGCTGGGGCACCATAAGTAACAGCTGGAGCACCATAAGTTACAGCTGGAGCACCATAAGTCACAGAAGGAGCGGCATATTCAGTTTTAGCTGGAGCAGCATAAGTCACTGATGGGGCAGCATAAGTCACTGTCTTAGCAATTGCTGGCGTATAAACATTATTACTAATGCGTGTATCCTCTTTGCGTATGCTGGAATAAGGTGTATCGATAGCCTTCGAATACTGAGAGACAGTACCATCGAATGAACGCACAACATTCTGATGTGTCGAAGCAACAGCATCCGCAGCAGGATTAGCGATCTTGGTACCATATGTTACTGGACCGAAAACACCAGCGCTGGCAACTGCCAAGACTGAACAAAGTACAATAAATTTGAATGCCATTATGAAGTGAATTGAATTGATTGAGTAAAAAACTGTTAACAACGGAAAGATCGATTTGTAACTGATGCTGTTTATGCTGCATGCAGTTATTTTTATACGATATTGATTGCCGAAAAGTAAACAACAACACATAGATACTTACCTGAAGGTAGATTATGCGTATGTGTTCATTCATGTCACAATAAAATAACGGAAATCTATTTCGTTTAATAGTAATAATGATATAATTATGAAATTATATTAAATATCGTGCAGAAAAAATGTCAAAATACATATTAGCAAAGGGGAAACGATGTGGAGGAAAGAGCTCATTCATGATTATTTTTATTGATTTATTATGTGAAATATTTGGAATTTGTGGTAAGTATTTTTGATAGTTTATGTAAAAACAAAAGAAAGGTGAATGTCAAATTATGAATATCTGGATTGTTCGAATAAACTTCGAAAGAAATTTTCTTGGCCCTACTTTAGTTATGTTTACTGCGATAGCTTGTTTTCTTTTCATTTCTCTGTTCATTTCTCTGTTAAGGGCACCCCCGCCCCCCATTCTCGATTTAGAATTTCCACGATATTCAATGGGCTGGTAAATAAACAAAAATCAATTTTTGAGGTTTGGATATTTGCGCATATGTATTTCGAAACTTTAAAAACAAGAAAAAATTCTTACATTGTTTTTTTACAAACAATTTAGCAACATTTTCGTCGTCAATAAAAAAGCCTGTTTTTTTATGGCAGGAACGATTGCATATCACTGGAATGTCTGAAATCAAAAAATCAAACAGAATTAGATAAAGTACATGTTTTTCTATAGCATAGATTATTATTATTCATTTCATTTCGGATAAAAACTCACAAAATGGCGGACCTTAGAATGTATTTTTTCGAAAATTCAATGCTTTTTGGTTAAAATCTGAGCTGAAAATTATAGAAAATCTTTATCAATCTTCTTGATAATAGTCTATTGATGTATTAAACAACATTCCAAAATTTCAAAGCGTTGAATAGTTTTTGAGTTACAAAGTCCGCCAATTGTAAAAACACTGTTTCGAGAAAAATGCGTTTAAAGTTTTGTGAAGCAATGTTTCGTCTATAAAACCAACTCACCTTCAATCAGCTATGCCTGGTCCATACAAAATCCCTTCAGACTCTTCATAGGCCTGGTTTTTTTGGTTTCGAAGAAGACAATAAAAAAAAAATCGATTTTTTGACCTCGAGAATGGGGGGGGGGGGGGTACCCTTAAGCCATTCATATAGAAGTAAGTGGTTGGAAGAAGATATCGTATATAGCAAATGGTTACATGAGTTCTGTGACTAACAATGAGTCTTGTCCATGCTTAACACGAATCCGTCCCACTGAGTTTTTCAAATTATTTTTTTTTCAAATGCAACTTTCAAAAGAACCATTTTGGCGGTACTAAGTTTTTTACAAACACCTTCAATGGCGCTAGTAATATAAGTATATTCTTAATAAATACTAGTAAAATAATAACAGAGTCCAAAAAAGAAAAAAAACTAACTCTGAAAATGGATCCCGATAGATCTCAAATATAGAAATTATAGTAGTTGCTGATCCGGATCAATTAAAATCGGTTCAATCCGGATTAGGGGCTGTTCACATATTACGTAACGCAACTTTTGATCAATTTTAACCCCTCCCCCCAAATCGTAACAAAATCGCTTCTTCCCCCTTTCCCCTCCTTAGTAAAGTAACAAATTTTTATTTGTGACATTTGCTTTTTTTTTAATTTGACCTATTTATATCGATATCTTTTGAATAAGTTAACCAATTAAAGATTTGATTATACATGTTTCATATCACAATATCTTTCATATAGTTTTAAGAATAACCGGGGCCGAGATATAATTTTTAAATTATGAAAAGTTGGAAAAATTACAATATCTTACAAAATTTTAGTCATGATTGTCGAATTCAGCGGAAGAAATTTATTTTTATAAACGAGTGAATCTGTATTTGATAGTATAAAATCGACGTTACGTAACGCAGTTGATAACCCCCTCATCCATGTAACCCTTCGTAACTAATTGTCGGACCCTCCTCCTTCCTCATGCGTTACGTAATATGTGAATGGCCCCTTACTCGGGAATCCGGATAACCGAAGGCATATGGAAAAGGAAAAACATTTATAAATACATATTCATTTATTATAACAAATGATATTTCGAAGAAAAGCTAAAACAACCCTATCAAGATAAACGTTGGAAATATGTCGCTGCCTTAATTCGGGAAAGCCCTAACACGCATTTTTCAAATTTTACATTTTGTAGTTTAAACTAAAAGAAAACAGCGTAAGTTTTTGTTATTGATCTTTAAAATTTTCAGTACAGATGAAAATAGGCACGCTTTACCATATTCCATCAAAAACTCGATTTTGAAAAATTTAATGTTGGGGCTTTAGCACATTAAGGCAGCGATGTTTAAAGTAATAGAATATAAACTCAACATTTATTTAAAAAATTCGATTACTTTTGTTTGACGAATGTACCCTTCCATTGTATAAACGGATAGCAAATAAAGCGTACCTGAACGTATTTCATTTTACTGGTTTATCGATCATTGCACTAGTGGCTGTTCACACGGGCGCAAGCATAAACGTCTGTCTGAAAGAGAGAGGTAGAAAAATTATGTAGTTAGAAAAAGATAAGCGAGTTTATATCTCTTTCTTATTAGCTATTTTTTTCACCTTCCTCTTTCAGGCAGGCGTTCGTGCTTGCGCACATGTGAACACCCACTTATACAAAATACGGTCCGGATTAGTGGTCCGGATTAGTGGTCCGGATTAGTGGTCCGGATTACAAGAAAGATGATAGAAATTTTTGAATTTTTTAACTCTGTCTAGATTACGGAAGCATCTGGATTAGACCATATCCGTGTTACCGAAGTTCCACTGTATAAGTATAGTTGCATTTTATAACTTTAAAATCGATTTTAAAAAAAATTTTGACGTGCTACAACAAAACGGCGAAACACGTATGATTTTTTTTTTTTACATTTATTTTCAGAATTTTTTGGAATTCTTTTGCCGATATATCAAATATGTAAAATCGAATTCGTGGGAGTTTTCGTCTGTGAAATTGATTTTTATTATGCTAGTTTTTCGAGGAGAGTTTGGTCAAAAAACATGTTTTTCGTAAAATTGCTTTAATTTGGTTTGAATTTATTGCAACATATGTACATACATAAATGAAGCGAGTCTTGAAGACTCTTATTTATCATCCTAGGGTATAAGTGGTCGTCATATAGAATATTGTTCCCTTACATTTCGAAAGTTTGCAATGCTGCATTTATATAATGAACAACATTGTTGAATACAGAAAAACAAATACATAACATATTTCATTATTTATTTTTTTTTATTTTTTAAATTAAAAACAATAAGCATTAACAACAAATAAAAGAAACTCTTAAAACTTAACTGAGAAGTTTTAATAACCCCAGTGGGTACCGAAACCATCAAAGGCAACATGAGCAACAGAAACTGCAGGTGAATAAGCAACTGCAGCATGTTTCACAATAGCAGGTGCAGCAGCATAGACAGCAGGTGCAGCAGCATAGACAGCAGGAGCAGGCGCTGCAGCATAGACGGCAGGAGCGGGTGCAACATGCGAATAGACAGCAGGAGCATGAGCAGAGTAAGTTGGCACGGGTACAGCGCCGTAAGAAACAGTCTTAGCAACCACAGGAGCAGCATAAGAAACAGTCTTAGCAACGGCAACAGCAGGAGCAGCGTAAGCTATTGTTTTCGTTAAAGCGGGAGTGTAAACATTATTTGTGATGCGTGTATCCTCTTTGCGTACGGTGGAGTATGGTGTGTCAATCGCCTTGGAGTGATGAGAGACAGTGCCATCGAATGAACGCACCACATTTTGATGAGTAGACGCAATAGCATCAATTGATGGTTGAGCGATTTGAGCATAAACTGTTGGAGCTGCGTAAGACACAACCGATGGGCTACCGATAAAGCCAGCATTAGCAATGGCCAACAAAGCTGAAAAAGAAATGATAGTGAATTTGAATGCCATCACGATGTTTTTAGTAAGAGTTTGTTTAATGTTTAGATTGCTAAAAGCGATAATGTCAACTGATATCAAATTGTTGGGTTGGGCGAGTTTTTATAGTGAACTTAAAGTTTAAAATTTATAATTTTTTTATTACCATGGCGCCAAGGTAACAAAGGTTTGCAAAAAATTAGAAAGAAATCAGTAATTCAAGGTATGTATGTAGTACACAATTCTTGCTGTCTTTATTGTAAGACGTTACGCGCTTAAGGCCTAGTTTTGTCAACAGGTTTTGCACTTGAATAGCTTGAATAGGGAGCTTAAAGTAGTGTAGCTAAATTGTGCGCTACTGTTAGATTTTTCAATTCAACTGTTTATGTTCAATTGTTTAGTAATTTATCTATTGTGTTATCATAAATGACTTTCAGTTTTTTTATATTGACTTTGAAAAGTTGTAGATACACGATTTTTTCGTATGAATTCGAAGCGAAAATTCAGATAACGTAAAGTATTTTTTATGCTACAAGTTGTTTTCTTTTTTAACTTGTATTCGTTATTTTTGTTCTAACTTTAAATGGTTTACATATTTTTTTATAACTCTATTCAGTTTTGTGGAATCACCAAAACAAAAAAAAAAAAAAAACTGCTATAAAAATTATCTATCTCTCAGTTTGTTATATTGGTTTAATTAAATGATTGACCAATCGCCCGGTGGCGTGATTAAGTGTACGTTGGAGTAACAAACTAAATCACGCATAGTCATACATAAATATAAGTATAATCTTTCATAAAGAGTAATTTATTTAATGCAAAATCGATTAAATATTACCAAACTAAAGCAGATTTTATGTAAAAGTATAATTTATTTTTGACTATAAATTTTATAGAAAATTGAAATTGGTTGATGGTCTAGTATCAATATGATAGACTATCATCTTAGGGTATGGGTTTGGTTCCCAACTAGAGATTAGTAGTCGTAGTCGTGAATAAAAGAACACATAACAAACACCTCCAATTGCGGAAGACCATTTAAACGCCCAGCCGGTAACACAGCGTTTCCGTAAATTTGAAATAGCGAATCAATAATTTTTTTGTGGTTACTGATTCCGATCCTGTACTCAGATTTTCTGTGTCACGTTTGCGAACCAATTCGACATATTTCATATCTAAAAGAAAATGGTTTATCGTGAACAAGAGAAACAAATTTGCTAAAAAACAAAAAAAAGGTCGCTGTGGCGAAACTCGAAAAAAAAGTCACATGATACCACCTCTTGGCTGACAACTTACCAAGGATACTTAGAATTAGTTGAAGTTGTACGAAAATTATTGTTTGCTCTATGAATCTTTAAAACCATTTTGATTGTTTCCCAACGAGATTTGACTATATTTTGTAATGCTGGATTGGGGGAAAACATAAAAATCCATCCAACTGTTTTTTTTTTAGTAACAGGCTAGAATTAACTTTTCCTTATTGTATTATAATTATTTTTTAAATTACCTAAGAATTGAGAGAAACAGAGAAGGTGCGAGATTGGTGTGCAGAAATGTCAATATAATTATAAGAACAACTTTCTCTGATATATCAAACTTCCAGTTCACAAAATTTATGTACGTACTTTTCCGTTGATTACGGTAACAAAGTTTTGTTGACCTTGAAATGGTGATATAAAAAATAGTGACCTGTGGACTATAACTTTCTTTAGCAGAAATGTTGGTTTGTTCATTAAAACATTAGTCCAAATTTCATTTTGACTTTGTTCATTGATTGTGGATTGACTGAATTTAACAAATAAGTTTAAGGTTTTAAAGTAGGGGGTGTAAATGTAGGGGTTCTAAAAGTGGGAAATTTTAGATCAAATTTTTTTCTGATATTTTCATACCAAAAATTATATGTACAACTTGAGAAAGTAAGATATTGACTTGATATAAAGGCGGTGTCAGGGCACTGGCATTTTTTACTTCCATGACTTGGATTGGACCGGCATATCACATACCAAGCGCGTGTTAGTTCTGCGTAAATTACAATTTTGATAGAAGCAAAAAACTATTTCCTTTTATCAGCCGTTAACCGTTATATATATGACTTTTATGTCTTTAATGACCCCTAATGAAGTTTTCTGGCAAATATTTTTGTGGAATATTTTAATCCTTAAATGTCTCTTTTGAAAGGACTTTTCAGGTTTTATCAAAAAAGGGGTCAAATTGTCCCATAAAAAGAGGAACTAAAGGGTTAAAATGTTCTACAAAAATTACCCTTGTAAAATTCTACCATACAACTTTGTCAATAAGATTTTCCTCAGACATCAATTTATTTCGCTTTTGGCACTTTGCTCCCTTCGACCAAAATGAGAAAACTTTGACCCACTGTAAAAAAAAACTGAGACGTGCTGGACTATAAGTTTTTTTTATAAAAATGGTATATACAACATTCCTTTTAGGATTATAGAAGGGCTATTCTGTTGCAGCCAAAAAGTTTTAATTTGTTGGACTGTGTTATTTCATGTAAAATTCATCAAAATCGAATAACTCCCCCTTGGATTCTCTAGTGGTGGATATGTATTTTCCATTAAATTAAGCTCAACTCAAGCAGCAAATATTCGAAAATAAATTTTCGCTTCTTTCGCTTCTACTTCACGCAAAATATTACCGCCCAGTGACGGTGCTGCTGAGGTTCTCACCCAAATGTCAACTTTATTCTTTTTCTGTTTTTGTGGGCAGACAAAACTTTTTTCTTACTAAAAGTTTATGCTTATTTCCTTTCTTTTTTTGTAACTTGCCAAATATTTCTATTTGTTTTTCTTTTTGTTTTTTATTTATACTCGTGGAAATGATGAATATTTATGAATATTACAAAAGTTTTCGTTCTTTCATTCATCGAACCGCCCTACTGTGCATTCGCATACTGATAAATTTTTCTCTAAAATTGAATTGAGTTGTTATCAAGAGTACCTTACATTTAATTTGCAGCACAGAATCAGAGATTCGTTCTCTGTAGTGCTACAGATCTCATTTGATTTTTGAGTTTCTTAAAGTTTTTCTGTTTCCATTACTTTTTTCTTTTTTGCTTTTGTTTTTGGCAAATTGATATTAATTTTACTCGTGGGTTGCATTTGTAATGCTTTTGTTTTTGTTCTTTCATTCATGTTGACTGTTGTGAGTGTGTGTTTTGGATTTTATAATTTAGTGTTTTGCTCTTAAAAAGTTTTTGAATGATTTTTATCAACTTGTTAAAACAACAATTTTCTGATTGACTGAACTTTTACTCACGCTTTTTCTTTCGCTTTTTATGAGTGGTGAGAGAATGTGATGCCAGTGATAAGAATTTATGACTATGGTTATAAAGTTTAAGGGTGTTATCTATTGTAATTAGATGGTATTTTTAAGACAGAGTGAATCCATTCCGTATAGTAAAAGCTTTAATTGGTTCAAACCTTGATCTTTCATTAAAAAATTATTCTGAAGAAGTTGAAATGAAGAGTTGAAATTATGGATTAAAAAAAAAATATGTTGTATTGTGGAAGAAGGACCTACTCTGTCAAATACCCAAAAAGCTATGCACAATATATATTTTTTACATAACTAACATACATTGTTTAATTAAAATCAATTTATTTATTTGCTTCACCTATAATTCAAATTTCCTTCAAATAATTTTAAGCTAATACAAATGCAATTAAGTCACTTAAATTTATCAAAAATTTAAAATACTTTTAAAGGAAAAACAACTGCTTGCATTTAATTTGAAATAACTTAATTTTCCGCATAATTGAATAGTTTCACTTCTACAAATTTAGCACATAACTTTCCAAATTTGTATATGTACAAATCTATGATGATATTGAAATACTGAATATAAGCTTGAAGCTATTAAGCCACTATCATAACAGCATAGCCCCCCAAAGCACAGCCAATTTCAATTTGTGAAAAGCAGCAAAATGTTAAGTCATGATAATAAATCGTTAAGTTAAACTTTGTAAATAATGCAAATTTGATTATAACTACGTCAGTCAAATGACAGAATGACAGCCAACAACACATTCAACAGTCAACAATCATCAGGGAGCAATTTGCCAGTGAGCATCAGTGAACTTGCTAAACAACCCCAAAGGCAACGATGCAGCAACAGCGGCAGCAACAAATGCGAGCATGTAATCCTTACTAATCATTTTAAATTTGACACTATATCACAATCAACCACAAAATGATGGAAAAAAGAAAATCACTTTTAAGTGAATTATTTGCAGCATCGTATGTAATTGAATTTAGCTCTAAAGTCAAATGCGCTTTTTATGTAAAATAATTTAATTTCATTTACAAATTCTTCTTTTTTTATTTAAACACATTTTTAAAGCCAAATGTTGAGTTCAATTGTATTTAAGTTTAAAGGTGTGGAAAATCTTAACTTTCAAATACAAAAAACGCCCTTTTAATATTCTTTAATTTTTTAAGCGAAAATTTATTCAGGAATTTTTAATCAAACCGTTGCCATTAATTACTTCAAATTCTTAGCCACATTACAGACATTTTTTTATATGTTTCGTACGTCATCAGCGCGCGGCATCGTTGTCGCCGTCACTGATGCTGTCTCTAGTCAGGAGCGTTTGTAGTTGAATGGAGTAAAATGTGAGTTCTTTCGAAAATCTAATTAGTATCAGTGGTGGACCTAAAATTTGGATTTTGGGGAGAGCTGGCTTTGCCACATTGTCAGATCAATAACTAGGAAACAATTCAGACCAAATCTCTGAACCAAATATCAGAAAACCTCAGACCCTGTTCAAAACGTCAGTACAAAAATGTGATAAAAGCTCAGACCGAAATTTACACCGAAACTCCAACCGATATTCAAACCAAAATTCAGATTAAAATAAACCCCCAATCCACACAAAAAATCAAACCGAAAACTAAAGCAAAAATTATGTCAAAAACCAGACTAAAATTTCAACCAAATTTCGGACCAAAACTTAGAACAAAATTCAATCTGCAAATCGAATCAAAATTTAGACCAAATTCAAACCAAAAATCAGATCGAAATTCATGCCAAAATTGAGAACAAATTCAGATTAAAAATCAGACCAATATTCAAACCAAAATTCACACCGATATTCAAAACAAAATTTAGACCGAAATTCAAACCAAATTCTGAATAAAAAACAGACTAAACATTCTGACCAAAAATCAGACCAAAATGCAGACTTAGTATAAAACCGAAATTCAAATCAAAATATGGATTAATCAAAATCAGACCAAAGGTCAGACTAAAATTAGCACTAAATTGAGACTAAAATTCAGGACGATTTTTTAACCAAAACTTAGGCCACCATTCAAACCAAATCTGACTCAAAAGTTCATAGCAACTTTAAACTAAAAATTATACTGAAATTCAGAATATGGATAAAAAATCAGAGCAAAATTAGACCGAAATGCAAACCAAAACTGAAATCAAAATTCAAACTTGAATCCAAAACTAAAAACCGATCAAGTCGATTGTTAAGGTCTCTGAAAATAAAAAATCTTCAAACTGACTCGGAAATTCCAAATTTATTGTAGTTAAAGTGTAAGGTATATGACTGTTGCACTAAATAAAACATTAAAAATATTATAAGTATTGATATTTTTGGGAGGGCTGCAGACCTATAGACCCCTGAATCCCATATATAATTTAGAGCTAAAACATGAAGGTACTGGGTATGGAATAACATTTTAAGATTTGCGATTTCTTGTCATTAAACTCTATGAGGATTACCGGTAATGCCATATTTTAACTTTTTCGATTGGGTTATACAATTCAAATTTAAATACTGATAAAAAAATAAATAAAATAAATTCTTATTTACTCCATAATAAATCAATAACCTTTGAAAAGTTACTGTATGAATTACTGGTAATGTGTTGTGTTCAATTTAGATGAGAGATAGATTGATTGCTAAAGTTTTTTGTTCCTTGATTGCATTAATTGAGAAGTAAAATTTACTTCATTCCTAGTATGGCAAATTTCCATGAACTGACACTGGCTGCTCTTCACATTATATTTACTCAATGAAAAGTAGCAGCAGCAGGAGAATCACCAAATTCCTAGCAGCCACACTTTAGCATAACGCTAAGAGGAAAAACTAAATAAGGAAAAGGATACTAAAAACGAAAAGGTGGTAAGGACATTGCTTTAAAAAACAGAGAGAGTACGAACAAGTAGTAGATACATGTAAAGCGAATTCCAACGTTGAGAAAGTGGAATGCCAGTAGCTAAACCACAACGTTGCTAAACCAAAAAAAAAAACATGAGAGTAAAAATCAAATTAGGTGCAAACGAGAAAAAACCCAAACAAGTCCATAGCGGATGGTGCTAGCTGCCGTGTATATTTTTATTATTTGCTGCATCCAACGTGCTGTAAGTAAGAAAAATACACACACACACACTACACGTGCTTGTTGTAATGAATAATTTATAATTGTTTGAATGCTTTTACGTAAAATTAAAGTTTTGTGGTTTTTGTGTTTACACATAGACGCAGAAAGATGCAAACAAAAAACTTGTTGCATTGCAAAAAAATAAAAAAAAAATGCGAGGTTATGAAAAATTAACAAACAAAATATGTGTAAAAAATAAAATCCTTCAAAAATATGAAATTATTATAAATGTTGTTTCAATTTTGCCTTCTTCACTGCACTTCATCAAATCAACCATTCATCATATTCATTTTGATATTTTGCCACCCTCTTTTTTAACACTTGCAGAAAAAAAAAATAAAACAAATTTGCAATACTACAAAATTCAAGGATGCCTCAAGTTGAGCTTGTTACTTTGTATTTGAAAAAAATAAAAAGAATGTTATAGTATTTCTGTCGGTCTGTATTGACTTCAACATAACTTTACTTTTAAATAGAAGTATAATATTAAGGGATGAATAGAGACCTCAGTTCACTAATACTTAGAGAGCCAATCCATTTGCTATTATCAACTAGCAGACTTCGCAAGGATGGCCATTACATTGAATATACATTAACGTCCAAATTTCAACACGAAATAACTCCTTTAAAATTAAACATAACATATTTGTAGTTTGTTAGATAGGTATGAAGGACTTTCTGTAAATAATGATCGTTAGAACATTTGAGGGAAGATTTTTTCAAGGGCGTAGAATCCATCTTAGATTTGTGACTATCTCAAGAAGTTCACTGTTAGCTGCTTTTTCTTTAAATCAAAATTTTAAGGGCTTAAGAAAAAGGACAAAATACTGGAACTGTCAGACCGTTTTCGAGATAGGTTCATATTTATATATGAACAATAAAGATTTCGTTATGGAAAATACCTGCATATGAAAAATTATGTCAAAAATAACTTCAATCGATTCTTGCTTATTTTTATACGAGCGTACAAAGATGTGACAAACTTTCCATGGCTCTTTATATTCTCCGATTTGATTATATTTTTCTATAACTCTAGTTACAAATGGCTTATATCAGTGAATATACCCTCATCTTTTGAATGTAGGGGCTTGAGGAAAAAATGCTTCTACTATATAAAGTCAGCCAGAAACGGAAACCGAAACTGCGTGGCTTTGTCTTTCAGCGCACCATGAACATGCTATTAGAGGCGAATGTGCACCACGTATACAAGTGTATCTTTGAATTTATATTTTATACATGCATACATACACACACACATACATATCAACGAAACGCAAAAGAATTCAATTTTATATGCCAACTGATTTATCGGCGTATATTTTTTGTATTTTTCCTTAGCTCTTGCATGCATGTATGTTGTACATAGTTAAAAGCGATGAAGTCAAGTTAGTAACACGAAAAAACCAAGAAAAAAAAAAAAAAATTATATAGAAGATGGAGATGGAGTAAAAAAAGAAATAGAGAAAGCAAAAAAGTAAAAATAGTAAATGACGATAAAGTTGAAATAGAACAAACGAGCTTTTCTAACAAGGTTAATTTCATTGATCATTCGAGACATTGTGTCATTTATCTTGGCTGGGCTGTCAGCAGAAGGCATCGTGCTGTATAAAGCTCATGCTGTTTTATTGGGCAAATTTGTTTGTAGTCAGAAGATGAACAATGCAATAGAAAATAATGAAAAATATTTGCAACATCTAATTTTAATTTACAAAAAATTGTAGTAGTAATATTTAAACTTTCTGCTCCTCCTTTCCAAAAAACAAAATAGATTGTTTTTGAATTTTTTCATTCATTTCATTTGTTTCATTCAACCGAGAACACTTGAAATTAAAAATTCATTGTAAAGTGTTGAATGTGTGTGTGAATGTGTGCGGTGTCAATTGATGTCACTTAATAAATACTCAATCGCTGACTATCGTATATACTCGTAGTTATACCTATGTATGTAACAGCAGCAATGGCAGCAATAGCAGTTGCAGCAGCACAATTTCAACAGCGGCAATAGCAGCAGCGACACATGAATTGTCATTGATGCCGCAACAATGAAAACGATGATGTGTGATTGTTTTATGGTTTCAGATTTTTGTGTGTTCACATTTCTGTTGTTGTTACTTTTGTTGTATCCTTTTTTCGCCTGTAGTGGTGGCTGGTGAATGGTTGTGAAATCAATTGATGTGAATTGTTGTCAATGGCTTCGGTGACAGTTTCAATGGTTGAGATTCGATTTTTTTTTTTAACATGGCACATATCTGTTTTTTTTTTGGCTTGAATTTTTCATAGTTTTTTTTTTTTTTTTATGATGGACATTGATGCTGTCAGTGATACACAGGAAATGTAAGCGAGTGTTTGCCTGGTTGTCGTATGAATTTATAACCTGATACTTGTTTATCGTTGAAGATGATCAGGAAGTTAAGTGTGTTGTTACTATATATTAGGAAGATTTACTTCCAATGAAGGATGTATAATCTTGGAATAGAATCTACTTCCACAAATGTATTAATATAGAAATATCTTTAAAAAAGTTAAACTTTTTGTCATATCTGATGCTAATTGTGGCAACAATTACATAGTAGAACACTAATTTTTGCGCAACCGCGAGATCATGATTTTTTGAGAGCACTTGTCCTGATCAATTATTCCGAAGACACATATGTTTCTACACCAACCCTTTGTCACTTCAAAAAATGCACCAAGCCGTGGGTCAGAGGATTGTTTTAATTATAAACCATTGAAAAAGGAATTGTCTATTGTATTAAAAAGGATTATGTAGTTGTACCGCGACCTATAAGATCTGTTGTACGTCCCTCTTAGTCTGATCTGCCTAGTCTGATCTGCCTAGAGTGCCTCATCCAGTCCAGTCTCCCTCAAGAATTTTGCCCGGATCTATGGATGCACTTGGTACATACCCATACATTTCATTCTTTTGTGAATCAGTGCTCCACACTGAGCTAAAATATGTTCCGATGATTCATCTTCCTCATTGCAAAACCTACATATTGAGCTTTCCTCAACTCCTAGTTTGCAAAGGTGTTCTCTGAGCCCGCAGTGCCAAGTCAGAATACCAGCTAAAATACGCAAACTGTTTTTGTTGAGACCAATGCAGAATGCGTATCTACTCTTGTAATAGTTACCTAGAAGCGTTTTGGATTACTCCAGTCCCGGCAGATTGTTAAAGAGCTCTTGCCTCTTGTTCTTCTCTTCCTGCCTGAGTAATTCCCTGATTACTCTATCTCCTGTTCCACAGAAGGGTTCAGGTCCCACGAAAGTGATCGCTGCCCCCTTTCTAGCCAGCTCGTCTGCCTGCTCATTACCCTCTATTCCTAAGTGTCGAGGGATCCAACATAGAGCGATTTTATTGTCCTTGCCCAGTTGATTGAGCTTACTCAAACATTGAAAAAGGAATACAAAAACGAGATGAAAGCTGGTAAGTTGGTGTGAAAGCAAAAAAATGTTTGACATCTCATGATGGACCACTTTACCTCATTTATTAAATTAACGACTGAATTTTGTTTTGAATTTTTGATACAATTTTGGTCCAAACTTGAAATTATTTTGAGTCTACCTTTGATCTAAACTTTATCGGAAATTTGGTCTATTTTTAGATCCAAATTTTGGTATGAATTTAGATCCCAAGATTTGTCTGAATTTTGGTTTGAATTTTAGTCTCAATTTGGTCTGGATTTTGTTTTGAATTTTAATCTGACTTTTCATCTGAAATACGTAAAAATTTTGGATTTAATATTGCTCTGATTTTTTGTCGCGAATGTCGCGATGTGGTGTAGCCATGGTATCACGCCGTCGTTGTTGCTCGGTGCAGTGTGGCGAAATTTGGGACAGGAAATTTTCGTCTTCATAATACTCGTAGACTTCATCTTCAGACATTTAAATTATTGGCAAGATACCACCACTAATATTTACATCAGTTAAAGCTCAAAAGTGATAATTCTTGTCTATATTGCAAAAGGATCTACTGGGTTTTACTCTGTGGTCAGAGTTCAGAATGCCACATTGGTAGCGATCAGCGATCTCAGCAAACCGACAGCACTTGCTTCCCATCGATTGACCTAGAACTCGGTTCTGTTACTGCAGTACTAGCCATTACAAATACATATTTGCAGTGAGGGGACGAGAATCTTTAATTTACCATCTTGGCTGAAGTGACAGCTCTAAATCCCCGTTTTAGACCTTGAATTTCACTGCAGCCAAATGACTTTAGTGGTGGAAGTTGTAATACTTTGTGGCTGAAGGAAATGAGCTAGTTCCCCATCTTTGAATCCAAAATACATTGCTGCAGCTAAACGAAGCATTGCCCAATATTGTAGGCCTCGGTTTTTCAATCTGAAGACTTCTGATATTGCATGCCACAACTCTACCTGACGTCATATTATTTCTAGCTATATACATCAAACTGGAGGCTCAAT
Source organism: Toxonevra muliebris (assembly GCA_963691655.1). Lineage (NCBI taxonomy): Eukaryota > Metazoa > Arthropoda > Insecta > Diptera > Pallopteridae > Toxonevra > Toxonevra muliebris. The sequence continues at coordinate 33,759,624 of OY829326.1, read as the reverse complement.
CAGAGATTTCTACTCAACGGTATTACTTTTTCCTGCCACTCCTAATTCTAATTCTGTTTACAGGCAGTTTAATTCTGAGACGATTGGTTTGAATGTTTTTATAATCATCTGGTTCCATATTGTCATTGCAAAGAAATAATCTAATTTTAAAACCAACCTGGAATATGATGCCATTGCGTACCTAGAATTTACTCGTCGTTGTAGTCTTTGCTGGAATGTTTTGGTTTGGTGGTTCTAGCAGAAGTGTTTGGTTTTTCCATATACGACAGTGCAGCATATTGTTTTGTGATTTAATTCCTAGGTAGTTGTTGTAATTGTATTTATTATCACCCGGTTTGTTTCATTTAATTTTTGACAGGCCTACTGTCATAATCAGAATAAAGGCAATGAAAAAGATGTCACCCATGTCAGAGCCGAATGATACATGCTTTAGAGATCAAAAAGGATCTGTAAAAATCCAGTCAGTATTATTTAATGGAACTCATAATTCATACTTGTCAGCTGCCTGTCTGATAATGGTGAATCCAAGAGAGCTTTAGTAACTCAATTCTGTAATATATTCATTTTCATCATTGTAATAAAGCCTTTGCATTTCCATAGAAGGGCGATCTTTGTAGAAACATAAGAAATAAACAGTTTTTTAACTGCCTTAATTTGAAAAATATATTTATCTTCGAATAGTAGAAATCGAGCTTCCAGCTCTTCAGCATAGATTTTATCTGGGGTTTCCGATTATTTATTCGAATATAAATGAAAAGATAAAATTAAACATTGATTTCAATTTCGAAACAAGAACTGACTTTATATATTGCTCATTTCCATAATATTTTTGCAATTTTTCCACTTAAAAATTCAAATCTGTATGTGTATGTGTGCTATTTAAATTCATATAAAAGTATAGGTATTGCCATTGTGACATACAGCGCATTTATGTACATATGTAAATTTTCATGTTTACAAGATGTTTTGCAATCAATGAATCCAATTCTATTTGATATGTTATTTTTTTTTTTCATACAGACAAACGTTATTCTCATAGTTGCATACCTATTTTTTGAAATTTTTTCCTGTTACTTTTCGCTCAGACATTATTTGCAATTGTTTGATGCCAGCAACTTGAATGTGCAACTGACCAAAAAACGATTTGATTTGGTAATCCTTTACTTGTTTTCTCTTTTTGAAAATATTTTTTTTTTCTTTTTCACTTTTTCAATTTGCGATTTGTTTACAGGAATTTTCTACATGAATTTCAATATCAATAAACACTTGAAATGTGCTCAGGAAAGATTCAAATGCGAAATTCTAAAAAAGTAGAAAAAAAATCAAAAGGATTACAAGTGAAATATTAGTAAAAATAACAAAAAGAAACAAGAAAACACGAATATAAATCAGTAAAAGTAGAAAAAATAAAATTGCATTTGAAATTGGCAACATGAATCCATGTCCAGAAGTAAAGTAACGGAAGATCATGAAGCTAAGGATGCAACTTTTGCCTCATACTTGTGCTTACGTAAATTGAATAAATATTCAAGGACATTTGCATATAATTTTGTTATGTATTCTTAAATTGCTTTGTTGGATAGTTGTAAATTTTCTTTATTGTTCGTGAATGAATACATAAATAAGAATTTAAATGTGTCTATAAATTAATACTTTGCTAAAGAAAAGTTTTTCTGACTAAATATTTTATGTTTGTTCCTTATAGTTTTTGTTCTACATAAAAAATTTCATTACAAAGTTTTAAAGTGAACGCATTACTAAATTATGAAAATGTATTTTGGTCAATTGTCATGTGTTGGTCATAAAATAAAAACAAAAGCAGCAACAAAAAGGGGTTTACGTGCCTCATTAAACTTTATGCAACAATTTATAAATTTTTTGTTTATGTTCGCAGTTGAGAGAAAAACTTTTCTAAAAATATTTTCACATTACATAAACGCATTAACAAAATAACAAAAAGTAGAAAACCAAAATATAAAACTCACTTGGTCATTTGTTTACATCTGTATTCATGTATGCATGCATGTACGTATGGATATAAATTTTGTCACTCATACGCCCCATTAAACCTTGTATAAATGTTTCCCTTACGCACTTATTTTTCTCTCTTGTTGACCCTACACTCTCAACTTTGAAAAATTTCGAACTTTTTTTTTTGTTTGGTTTGGTTTTTTTTGTAAGGTTTTCTTTTCATAAGTGGCAGAAGTGTTGACAGTAAATGTTGCCAACGTATGTTGAACTTCATTATTTTCATTGCATTGCACAGTGTAGCGAAATGTTGGAATGGTACGTAAAAATTGCATATTTCTTAATGTATTTCATTATTTGTTTGATCAGATATTTCCTTAGCAGACTGATAATTTCGGAACCTACTTCAGGACTATTAGTTCCTGTAATACCAATTACATAAACCACAAATTTTTGGTTTGGGAATAGCCGCGTTTTTGACTCAAAGAAGGCTGGCCATTTTTGATACAGAATAAATTCTTAAAAGACTTTCATTTTTTCAACATTTTTCACCAATTTGGGAAAGTCAGTTATAAACACATGAACTTATAACTTTCAATCCATTAAAGTTATTCTGTTTCATAACTTCAGGAGTTGAAACTTTTTCGGTGTTACTTAAGCGTTTTATTACACTGTGCGCTCGTACATTTTTTCTAGGTTTTGTTCCAAAAAAAATTATGATTCACTGACAACAACACTGTTTATCTTTCTATTAAGTATTTTAAATGAATTCACATACACATATCTACATAGTGCAAATGTGTGTGCACGTATACATCTATTTGTTTGTGTATATGTATTCTTTGTATCCCTGGTGCGTATATTAACTGTGAAAAATTATGCCATACATATATACATACGTATATATGTGTGTGTGCATTTGTGGCTTCATTAGGGTATATATTTTTATTTTTTTTGTTTTTGTTGGTTAACATTTTGATGACATTATTATTACATATATACATACACATTGAAACGTACACAAACAAACGCTCGCGCACATCTATACACTTGTGGTTATGATGAGTTCGCTTACCATTATTTAATGTTAATGTTTATACCATTTTTTTCTTGTTTGCGTAAATATACGCCCACGTTTCTCTTAGAAATTTCATTTTGTACTTTTACTAGTACGTACTTTCATTTTAATTAATTATAATGCACATTTAAAACTAAAAGTGGAATAAGTTGTAGTGTTTATTTTTTTTGTTTTTTTTTTTGTGTGTATGTGTGGAGTAGTCTATTATCAAGTCCTTGCACAATGCGAGTGTTTTTACCTTTAATGAAAAATAAATTAAATAATAGTGGCAACTATACGAGTAAAACCAGCTAACATAGAGTTGCTGACATATTATTTAATGAATAAAATAAGTATAAGTTTAAAAATCATTTCGACTTGTCATCGCCTTTCCTTTTTTAAAACTGGACAGATGAAAATCTACACTTCATATGGCTAATTTTTTTTGGGTATTGTCGAAATATGTCAGTATTATAAACCTTATACGAAAGATTGCTAAAGAGTCAAGCAGTAAATAAAAATTTGTTTACAAAAAACGAGTTTGAAAGTTAATTCAGCTAAAACCATTTCCAAGAAGATACAAACAAAAACTGATCACATATATACCCAGACCTAGGCGAAGAGGACCATTTCAATGGTGTGGGGTGTAAACGTCGAACGAGACTGTTACCTAACCCAAAAGAAGAATGATATTCTTACGAAGCAATACCCTCAAATTACAAAAAAAAAGAAATGTTCATAGGCCGAAAACAAAATACTTTTGTCTATCAAAATATTATATTTTACGAACTCTAAACAGGTGTGGGAATGCCTTGAAAAAATAAATACACTCAGGTTTGAATCCTCTGGGTTCTGTTTCATTTAGAGATAAAAGGTAATGAAGTAGCTGATTAGCTAGTAAATAAAGAGACTGAAATTTCTTTTGCCGGGCCGGAAAAATTCTGTGGATTAGAGAAAGGTGTATTTTCCTTGATAATCAAGTACGAAGGAGGAAAGCTTAGAAAGTCATGGTAGGTCACTCATACTGGTGTGAGGCAGTCGAAAACGCTAATAAAAAACTACAATCTCAAGCGTTTAAAAGAGTGTGTGAACTTAATAAAAAATAACTTTAGACTCATAACAGATATCCAAACAAGTATTTAGTTTTACTCGTGCTGATTGAGCTATTACTTGACAATAAAGAAAATGTTGTTTAATAATTTTTCAAGGAAGATATAGAACCTTCGATACACATTTTAGGGCACTGTCCTTAACATACGAATAAATGCGCGAGAGAATGTGAAATTCATATCAGGGTAGGACCAAAAGAGTTGTTTTTAGTCAATGGGTTTGCCTGTAAAACCTAAAACCATAAATAATGAATCCAATTTTCTGGTAAAACAGAGTCAATTGAGCCAGAAAAGAAAAATGTATTTTCAATCTTTATTAGTTTTATTTCAAAAAAACTTTGAATTCAGACATAAAAAACTTTCAGTTTGAACTATAAAAAAAAAATTGTACATTTTTATCGTAATAAGTAAGTAGTTTAAGTACAAAAGTCAAATCCTATAATCACATCATTCCATACGTAACAATGGCAACTCTGTATGCTGACTGGAGTTTCATTCCATATATATCAACAGCAACTCTGTGAGTCGGCAGTTGAGTTTACAGCGATCACAATGACAACATCATCTGTGCATTTTCTTATGTCTTGTTATGTTTACATACGCAGCCACGAGATATGCGATGCGAAATAATAAATACTAATAAATAAAATTCTGAACTGATTTCGAAAGAAAATATACAGTAAGTACAAGGTTCCATAAATTTTATTGAAAAAAAAACAGAAGTTGAAATATAGGTGATTTGAAAACAGTAGATAATGAAAAATCAGTTATAACGAATTATCGCTCCACTCGAGCTCAAAATACAATTAAAGCATGTGAAATTGAAGTCACTTGAGAGAATGCAATTACCATGAGTTCTGCGTTTACAAAGGATACATATTTGTTTGACTTCCGAAGAAGTTAAATTGTCACTACATACACAAAATATCCTCACTTTCTTCATCAGATGAAATAAAATCGGTTACCGTGTTTAGGCCGGTGTCACATGACCGACTTTACTCCAGGCTTTTTGATGTGTAAACATTTTAGCTCACGGTATGGGCAAAATTTCAAATGTGTAAAATGTAACAATAACTGTATCGTAAGATGTAAGATAACTGTAACGTCCAGTTCCCTTCTCGCTCACACTACTGCGCGGCATGACTGTGCTACTCTAAACAACAAAGAGAAGAAGAGAGGGAGAAATTAAAATACTAGCGGAGTTTGTTTGTTTATGTTTCGATCAATTTACTCTCACATATATGTGCATACGAAAACAAAATGTGTGTGTACATTTATTCGTGGCAGAATTATTTGTTGGTGTTAAACGTATGGAGATCGACTATACCATACAAGCAGAGAAATCGCCGTAGCAAACACAGGCGTTTAATAGGTTTTGCATTCGGTTAGTTAGATTGCATTAAAATTAAATATTTTTTAAAATACAAAAACAATGCAAAATGATAAGTAATAAGGAATCTAGGTTTCAATAAATGTATAAACAAAACGTAGGGATAATGATAGCAAATCACGGCATTATAAAAGACAACACTTTTTTTTATCTATGTAAATAGCAAATATGTTAAACAGAAAAAATCAGACTTATTTATTATAAAATCACTTATTTACTTCAATAAAAATACATTCTTTTTTATTTTTATTAAATGCAGTTAAGACAACTCTCTTTGCGGTGCTTTTAAAAAGTAGTGGGGTGACTAGTCATCCCTGTTGCCTTCCTAAGGTTAAATGTGGAAAGCACTTATCGTCGCCTGAGGATTGATTTGACGTATGTGTGTACAAATTCATATACCTATAAGCCAAATCAATTCTCAGGCGACGTTATGTAAAATTTTCACATCTAATAAAATTTCAAATCGACAGGAAGAAAAACTTAAAGCGCGAAAAAAAAGAATGCGATTGCAGCTGCGTATATGCGAGCCCTATTCATGATTTGGTGCAATTGCAAAATATTTATGCTATCACAACAACAAATATATGTGATATAGAATAAAAATTTGCATTTGCAATGATGTAAGACCATTTGCAATTTATGGTGAATTGGGTTATTATATATATAAAAGATAATGATATCTAATAAGTTTTTAAGTTTATAAAATAATTGTTTTAATTTGAATTACCTAAGCATATAAATTATACATTAAATCCCTATATATGGCTATACATATGTGAGCTTATGTATATGACATTCAGTTAGCTTAACTGTTTACACATCAAATATCTTGCGTGCCTTGCACACATCCATTTTTTATTTACATTTCCAACAAATTTACTCAAACTAAAAACTGTATAACTGCACCGGAAAAGTACTTAACCAGTCAAATTTAACTCTGAAATTAATGTGTAAAATCCAAAAGAACTCTTCAGTAACCATTTTTCGGGGCACCTTAAAAAATTTGACGACATTTTGCTTTAATAATGCAGCTTGAAAAGGCCTATTCGCAGTAGAGATACTACAAACCTAATGCAGCAGGATAAATTTTTCTTTTGTTTCCCAGAATCACGCCATGAGCATGATCCATATCGCTCATCAGTATTATTCAAATTATTTTGTAAATTTTCACAATAGAGAAGTAATAGAGAGAAAAGACGGACCCACTTACCCGCCCAGCCGCACAAGGGGCGTACAGACACTATAATTTTTTCAATAAATGCATAAACTCTGAACTTATTAAAATTAGGGATATCATACATTGCCCAAATCAGATAAGTGGTAAATACACAAAGATTACATACATTCATGATCTACATGAATCGGGACAACTGGTCTTAAATGACAAAATTTTATTTTTTCACACTAGATACAATCATGAAAACGGACTAGTGTATAACACCGGGCAATAGACAATATTTAATTAATTAATTCTTTTAACTTTTGTCACATGTACCGTATCAAGTTTGTTCAAGTATTATGGTTTTTCATTGTTTTTTACCTTTTTAATATTTTACCCATGAACAGAAATGTACTTATTTAATTTTGTACTTAGATACGTTAACTAAGCATCTATATAAATTGTATCCCGTTTATTGGATAAATAAATAAACATTTAAACAAAAAAAAAAACGAAGGGCGCATCCGCATAACGAACGGATCGGTGCCCGAAACAGACACAGTCCGGACTGCTCTGAATGACGCGACAAGTGGAAAGGTGAAGTGAACTATCCAAGTGGTTTTCAAACAACAGCTACAGATTTTGTAATCATCAGCTGGTTAATTCATTTAAAATTTTTAAAACAGTATTTTTAATGTTAAATTGAGAATCAGATAAATCAAATAAGCCATGAAGGCTGTTGAAGTCATTGCACAAACAACGAAAAGGGTAATTTTGGGTATAATTAGTTCGGCAGGTACTTAGTTTAATCGTAACTGGATACCTTATACAACAGTTTGGTATGCTCAAGTTAACTTCATTTAATAGAAATTGAGAATTTATATCATCATTTAGTAGTTTGGCCAAAAACGTGACATGCAGCATTACTCTTCTGCTCTCTAGAGTTGGTAAATCTAAAAGTTTAAGACGATGTGTGTAAGGTGGAAGGTTTTGGGATGGATCCCATCGAAAACTTTTTAAAGCAAACAAAAAAAACTGTTTCTGAACAGATTCCAATCTATCCCTGTAACAGTTATATTAAGGACTCCAAAACTGGAGAACCGTATTCCAAGATTGGTCTTACCAGAGACTTAAAAAGTGTTTTCGTTACATGCGGATCATTAAATTCTTTTGACCATCTTTTAATGTTGCTTGGTATGTTGAAATTTTCGTATAGAGATCTGTCGTACATAAGAAACGTTCGTATCTTTTTTCGGACAAAAAACTGTATATTTGTACCAACAATTTTTTAAAAACTGTAAATCGATTTGAAAAAACTGTATATTTCGCGGTATCAATTTTATTCAAAGAAAATTAACAAGGAAAGCAAATTAACCATCATCTGAATCGCCTTCTCCGTCTGTAGTTGTTGTATTTTACTTGTCTTTTGAAGAAAATTTGACGAAGCAATTCCGGCTTCGTTATGAGGTATTTAAAGAAATCAACGCATGGATATTACATTCGACGATCAGAATCGCCTTTAATGTTTCCACTTCTATCAAAAGTATACTCGTAACGTATTGCCATTGTTCTCTCTGACGTTTTGCAATGTGATTGACAAATTTGAATTTCGAAGCGTTAAAAAATTAAATTTTTTTTCTTAGTACAAACGGGGTATTTTAGAAAAAAACACGGTATGCGGTTTATGAGTCTAAAAAACTGTATAATACCGCGAAAAACTGTATAGATAAAAGCGTTATACATACGTCATACTTTACATTTTCACCAATTCGCTCTTAGTCAGCATTTTCTGATACCCTCGTGTACATACACCCAACACTCTGACATGTGTTTTTATTATTTTAATTTAACGAAAACGACCTGCTTAACAGCTAATGCTTTTCCAACCACATAGTATTAACATTTCACACAAATTTCAATATAATCATTTTGAAAGACGTGCATCCAAATCTTAAGGTTGCATTGAAAAGCATTCTATAGTCACAATAACATAAATAATATAAAAAAAATAAAAAAAAATTTATGTATTTAACAAACAATTTCCTAGAAAAGTTTACAAAGCATATGTAGAAATTATAATCCAAATTTACTTTTTTCATTCTACTCCCTCTCCCTCTGATGCATGATGAAAAGTTATCGCTAAAGAATTTTTGTGCACAGTATTATTCAGAGTAAATATTTCGCATTGTAATATAAATAAATAAAAGCGCAAATCACATTTGAGTGCAGAGATTTAATTTCTATTGCGAGCGTGTAGCATATTAAAATAAGCATCAACGCAGACAGACAGAACGACAGACATAAGTAGAAAAGACAAATACACGATATAGCCGCCACGCCCCACTACCATACGAATTCCTCCTAAGTAGTAAAGGATTCTATGAAAATTGCAGGATTCTACGCTAGCGTGAATGGTGCAATGGTAGTTGGTTGTTGTTTTTAATGCCGGTGTTGGTGTTGAAAAATAAACAAAAAATTCTAAAAAAAAAAAAAAAAACACCAGCAACAAAAACAAAAAATCAACAACAATTGTATTTGCGCGCTAAAAAAGAAAATTAAACGCCCTCAAGAGGTCGTCCGTCGTTGGTACCGCGGGAGCGTGTTTCAAAAAAAGAACAGTTGAATTGTTGGCGTTGCCATTGCTGCAGGAGTCTCAGAGTAGTGGAAGTGGTAGAGGAAGAATCTAAGTAGATCTGAGTGTAAACAATGAATTACAGAATCATGAAAGCAAATTGACTTTAATGCAAAAATCAAATATTTACTTAAAGTAGAAGAAGAAGCAACAGCGGGAGCAGCAACAGTCGAAGAATACGTAGAAGAAGCTGAAGTTGATGATGATGAGAAGGAGCACGACTATGGATAAAGGAGGAAAGAGAATGACTACGTACATAGAACTAAAGTGAAATTGCTTAAATGAATATTTGCAGTTGACTGTAAAGTGAGGTTATACAGATGCGGGTACCTACATATAAATGTATGTATGTATAAATGTATGTATGTACGTACGCCCAGTCAGTTGGCATGCGAAAACTTACAGCTTCAATTTCAGTTATGTTTGTGTTTGTATACAGTTGAGCGTTCATATGTATATATATATGTGTGTGTGTGTGTGTGTGTGTAATACTTTCTAAAATAAAACCAAGCAACGCCGCATTCATCCAACAATCACAACGCAACGGTCTGTTGTATTTCCGGTTATTGTGTGACTATATGACTGCATATATGTATATTTATGTATGTGTGTGTGTACTTCCTATTTCTCTCTTCTCTTTCACTGTCCTTCATACTTTCACCAAAGCAGTATGAAGTAGGAATTTCCGGGCTAAACGTGCTCATGTGGAATATATTTGATGTTTAAACCGCAGTTTTACGACTGCGGCAATTTCTTTTTCATTTTCTTTATTTTTCAGCATTGTTTTTTTTTTTTTTATTTTTACTCTGCTTTTATTTGCTTTCATTTCATGCAACTCAAATTTTATACAAATTACAATTTTGTGGCATTTGTAAATAATATTATTATCTAATTTTTTGGAACAAATTAAAATAAAAAGTTACCATTATGTTGAATGTATGGCGCCATGCCACTCATGAAATCTGAAAGCGTAGCTTAAAATAATATTTATTTAATAGTCATTTTTGTATAGTGTCTTAAGTGAGAGTGAAGTTTAAGCTTTTCGTATTGATATTAGAAAACTTTGGTTAAAGTTTTGTTTAATACAGGCAAATATTGAACTTTTTCATAAATTGAATTGCAATATTTTACTGAATACTGGTTGATATGAGTATTTTAAAAATTCACTTTCCATTGCATTATACTATTGTATTTACACAATAAATACACCAGCATATTTCATATTAAATGCCACAAATTAGCAACTAATAAAATTCCCAGATTAGTCTGCTCAATAATTTTTCTGCACATACTCACACATGCATTTATTTTATGCACAGCAGTTTTTTCGCTTCTAAAAATCACGCACGTAATTCACAAATAATCAAATTTTGCGTTCACATTGTCACTAACTGCCACAAAATGATGCAGCATAAAATTCGCATATACCATGAGCTAAATTGTCGACTGTGAGTGAGAGAGAGAGAGAGAGAGACAGAGAGAGAGAGTATTGAGAGAATGGGAAACAACGCTCATCCAAGGAAAAAGACAAAGTGCGATATAAAACGCGACTTCATTATTATTGATGTTGATGTCGATGCGTGTTGCCGTTGCTGCTTGCCACTGCCACTGGGTCGCACATTGGCGCATTTGCAATTTTAACTAGATTATAGATGGCAACACTTTTCACGTATTTTATTCTACACTAAATTACCAACAACATTTTTAATCGAACCGCTGCAAGCAACAGTCGCTGTTGTCGTCATCATTTCTATCACTTTTTTGTTTTCTAGTGTCAACATTTTGGATTACAATGATCCAAATATGTCTTTGGCATACATGCTGAAGCGCTGGTAATGAAGTAACAATGATGCGCCACACGCCCACATTGCTCTATACACACATATATGCATAAAAAAAATCTAATTTACTTCGCGGTTTGCATACAAATTTCTACTGCCGATTCAAGTGCGCTTCTGTGTATATGTTTGGGTGCGTTGATGTGAATGTATGTGTGTGTTGTCGTATTCTTTATTGAAGTCACGATATGCATTGATTTCGTTTGATCGCCATGAATTTATTATTAATTGTATAAATTGATGAGCTGAGCTGTTGATTGCAGCCACCTACTACAACTAGATACACTTGAAGAAAATTTTTAGTAAATGTGCATGCACAATTTAATTTTTTTCCTTTTTTTTTTTGTTCAAATAATTGTTTTACTTTAAAATCTTCTTACTCAATTTCTTTGAAGTTACTACATCTCTCTTTTTTCTATATTACATTTTCAATCAAATTTCTTAACTCCTAAACTACTTTAGAAACTTTTTAATGACTTTTAAACTATTTTGCGACTGAACTGCATGTCGTTTTAGTTTCAAGGTGTGCTTAGTTTGTTTGCCAAAAAGTTAAACTTTTATGTTTGAGTTTTGCAACACAACAGAAAATATAACCCAGTGAAGAAGTTGTTTAAGAGAGGTTTGAAAAAGCATTAGCTCATGTCTCGGGGAACAGGACTTTTGATTGGGGTCAGACAAAAACCAAGTAGAAAAAAAAGTAATGAGTTACAGGTTTCTTTTAATAATAAATATTAAAACTGTACACTGATTATTGGGAACTTTTTCTTATCGTGTAAAATGAATTGAGGATATGAGTGTCCGTTGATGATTAAGGATTTGGGTTTTAATTTGCATATTATAATAATTATTTTGATGTATTTTAGAAAAGTTAACCCATTGAATGAATAGATTTTTCTCATGATGGACTTCAAATATGTTTTCAAATAATTTTGAACTAGGAACTGCTGACTGCAGTAGCCAACGTTGTGGATATAACACCTAATATCCGAAGCAACACCAAATATCTGAAACAATTTTAACAAATATGAAAGTTCAGAAAAAATTTTATCATGAGAAACAGCAAAACACATAGGATGTGCTTACAGACAGTAAGTAGATGAAAATCTAGACCACAATTCAAAGCTAAGTTCTTACAAAAAATCGGACCAAATTTTGACCAAAACTCAGGCCGAATTCAGGCTACAAGTCAAACCAGAAATACAAACCACAACTCAGATCGAAGCTCAGAGAAAAATTCTAACCAAATTAAGACCATAAAATCTAACTAAAGCTCAGACAGATATTAAGTCCGTAGTAGTTCAACAATCGAATCGAAAACTGTATTAGGCTCTAACCAAAACTCAAATTAATATTCAGACAAAAAAATCAAATTTATTTATCTCGGTACCAGAACCCAGAAATCGCTAAGGACTAAACAGCGAATAAGTAGCTTGCTTCAAGAGCCAAAGAGTATATATCTCGATCAAAGTTTAGAATTGAGAATATAATGTCAAGCCCGATAAAATTTGTAACCCATAGTTAACTTTGATTGTCAAATACTAAATAACTACTATAAGAAAGAAGAAGACAGAAAGACAGACAGACATTAAATTTTGTCGTGGTTGAAATTTTCCTTTCTTCGGGCTGCTATTGAGTAATTCTCTAAAAAATTTATTAACCTTATACGAAAAGTTTCACTTTTGAAAGTAGCATAAAATGCATACTGGGTTTTCTGCTAAACCTTTTGAATTACATTTCAATTCCAATTCAAAACCTACTTATGCTCCTGCATATTCTTACAAGTATGCAACAACAGAAAATGCGTGCATGTGTGTGTGTATGTCACAGACAAATCGCAAAGTCTAATTGCGTTATTAGCGCGCATCAATGTTAGCAACTTTTGTTGGCGTAGTTTTCACTCAATTGCAGGCAAAATGCAGCAAAATACTGATGTTGTTGCATTTCAGTTACAGCAAAAAGCGCGTGTGCACGACACCATAATTTGTTGTTTCTTCTTCTTCTATGCACAGTATTTTGTTGTGTTGTTGCTGCCAGCCAGCAAACTTTCCTCCATTCAAGTCATTTCCGGTTAAAATTGCAAAACAGTTTATGTCTGAACGGTGTGTTGGTGTTTGTATGCATTCGTGTTGTGTGTCTGTTTATGTGTATGTGAAATTTGACATGACATTTCAGTTAGATTGTAATCAATTCGTGAGCGGCGTCGCATTGCTGGCATACATACCATATTCAAGTGCGCCGCCAAACTAAAACTTTAAATAGAAAATACTTCTAGTGTAAACAAAAATGGCTGCGGCAAAGAAAAAACATTAACCGGAAATTCAAAACCTTCTGTTCAATATACTTAGGTGCATACATATGTATGTACGAGTATATGGCAAGTATGAAGGTAAGTATTTTTGAGCTTACACTTAATGTTACTACTGCTCTTATTTTAATTGTTTTTTCTGTTTTTGTTTTACTGTATTGGTACCATTTTGTTGTTATTGTTTTAGCATGTTAGTTTTTCTGTCCAAGTCCTTGGTTCTTCATGCTGGCGAAAACTTTTGTTAAAAACTTGAAGAGAATAAGGCAAAAACTCAGTTCATTATATTATTAAAGTTTTCAAAGTAACTGGGTGAGGTAATTATATAAGCCCTAAGTTTTTTTAATCAAATATCTTTAAAAACTGAAAAATTTACTATTTTTAAATCAAGTAATTGAGGGTACTGAAGTACTGAACTGAATAAGTTCAGTGTAATTATAAAGATGACTTAAAAATAACTTATTAAACCTAGTAAGTAGTTACTAACTGCAACACAGGTATCTGTGATATCTAATCAGCTGTCCTTTGAGTTGGCGGATCCAAAGAGAGAATTTGGGGGTTACATCCCCATCCAAAATACCTGTCAATAACTACAACCTTTTAAAACTGCAACGCAACTGCTTATTATAAGCACAAGGACTACATTAAATTCAAAACTTCAGGGTTCAGAAGTTTAATAAGGGTTTTTGATCCGGTTTCTGATCTATTTTTTGTTTTGATTTCATCACCTAGTTTAGCCTTTTTTTGGTCTGGATTTTTGTTGGGAAATTCGGTCTGAGTTTTGGTATAATTTTTTCGTGAATTTTAGCCTGAATTCGCTCTAATTTTTTGTTTTATTTTGCTTTGTTTTTGATCTTAATTTGCACTGAAATTTGATCTGAGTCTTGACCTACATTCTGGACTAATTTTGGATCTTTTTTTTGCTTTGGGTCCCGAGTTCAGACCACTTTATTTTTTTTTTGTGCGCCTGTGTTATTGTATTGATTTTCGTTCGGTTTATAATCATTTTTCTGAGTTCTCATTATTTTTTATTGGGAGTATGAATATAAACTCGTATTTTTTTTTCGTAATTTGGACATTTATTGTTAAAAAGGATTATAAATTTATTCTTTAAAGTACTGTCCATCGTTAGCCACAACCTTTTCCCATCTTTCTGGTAGCATACGGATTCCGCGTCGAAAGAACTCCTCATCTTTTGAGGCTATCCACTAATCGACCCATTTTTTGAGTTCTTCGAAAGAACGGAAGTGCTGTTCAGCCAGGCCATGTGTCATCGATCGGAACAAGTAGTAATCAGAAGGAGCAATGTCTGGAGAATACGGCGGGTGAGGTAGCACTTCCCATTTCAGCGTTTCCAAGTATGTTTTTACTTGCCTTGCAACATGCGGCCGAGCATTGTCGTGCTGAAGAATAACTTTGTCGTGTCTATTCTCATATTCTGGCCTCTTATCCTTTAATGCACGGCTCAAACGCATCAATTGTAGTCGGTAGCGGTCGCCAGTGATCGTTTCATTCGGTTTCAACAACACATAATACACGACACCTTTCATATCCCACCAAATACACAGTATGAGCTTGGATCCATGGATGTTCGGCTTTGCCGTTGATGTTGATGCATGACCGGGCGGTCCCCATGATTTTTGACGCTTTGGGTTATCGTAACGTATCCACTTTTCATCGCCAGTCACAATCTGTCGCTCAATCAACAGTTCACATGTGAAAAATCGTCGTTCGACGTCTCTCGGCTTCAATTCGTACGGCACCTAATTTAATTGCTTTTGAATCATTCCCAATGCTTTTAATCGTTTAGAAATGGTTGATTGATCAACTCATAAAGATTCTGCAAGTTCTTGTTGCGTTTGACATGAATCTTCTTCGAGTAATGCCTTCAATTCTTCATCTTCGAACTTTTTCGGGCCGCCTGAACGTTCCCTGTCTTCAACATCAAAATCACCACTTTTGAAACGGGCATACCACACCTGACACATTCTAACGTCTATAGCACAGTCAGGATAAGCTTCAGTGAGTAAACGATGTGCTTCAGTTGCGTTTTTCTTTAAATGGAAGAAGCAAATTAAAACTTCCCTCAAATGTTGTTTTGTTGGCACGAAATTCGACATTTTCAGCTATAGTAAAACACTTTTGTAAAATTATGAAAATTATTTGACAAATTAATAATCTTATAGTATTTTTGGCGCTCTTCGAGATAGAATAGCTGTCTATGTCAAAAAAAATGGCGCGTATGATAGATATGAAGTTAGTCACAATTACGAGTTTATACATTCATACTCCCAATATACTCATAATTTACATACGCCACTGCTAGGAATTGAAATTACCACTGATAGTGGAATCGGAGCTTTGGTTATTTAAATTAAAAATTTTGTAGGTGCAACGATACGGCAGCAAGTGGAGACTTCTGTTTTTGTATTGTTCCCGGATCGTCTGTTCCAACACGATATTCAATCAGGAGTTACTCTGCGGAACTCTGCTGTATTATCTACATCCACATTATAAGACAGAAAGGAAAGTGTAACGTATGTAGGTACATAAACGAATAGATGTTGTGCTTAGAATTATTTAAATTCCATAAAAAACATTTTTTAATGCCAAATCCACTATACCTACACAGTATGTACAAAAGGAAAACTTTAACAACTTTTTTTTATTAATTTTTACCATTAGATAAATAAATTTATAAATTTTTTTTTAAGCGTGCAATAGTTACATGCAGGAAATGCACTTCACTTAATATACAAAAAACAACAACAATTCAAAGAGCCAAACAAAAACTGAACAAAATTTTTTATTTTTGATATATGTGCATACATATTTACGTGTTACATTTATAACATATTATGTCAACAACAAATGGTGAAGCAACAATTTGCTTTTAGCCTTTTATAACAGCTTTTCCGCTGTCACATTACCGAAAAAGCGCAGTAGCAGCAACAACAACAACATATGCCATCATCACATATGTATATTTACATACATACTCCTCTTCACTGGCACCCATCAAACATTGACGACTTCGACTCGTATGTAAAATCAATAAAGCGCGAAACATATTCATACAAAGGATACATTAAAGGAAGTGACAGCGTGAGCGTTTATACGCTGATGACGGAGTGGTGGAATGAAAGAGAGACGAAAGCGCAGGCAGCAACAAGCCATCAATAAAATAGTCATAAATTTATTTTAACAATATATTGTACCTACATGTAAATGAAAGAAAAAATATTATATGCATGAGTTACGATAAATGTCAAAGTGTTTCGTTCGTTTTATGAGTGAAATGCATGCCGCTTTATTGAGTACAACAACTACATACTCAAATTCTTCACACAAAAACACATCCATACACATACCTATATACTTACAATGAGTGCATCACATTTGTCGTTGGCACTTTTGATACTTAAATTGTATCGAAAGCACATCATTTATATGCACGTTCGAATGTGTGTGTGAAACAGGCGCGAAAAATACATGAAAATTTTATTAGTTATGCAAATGTGTCAACTTTATTTTCTGATTTTACAAAAATCAAAAAAAAAAAAAAAAAACATCGAGCGCGGCACTTGTTGCAGTAATGAAGCGTGTATATATATATGTATGTATATGTATGTGTGGGCATATGTATATCCATCTGAATTAATGTGAATTTCCAACGCCCACACACACATACACGCACACAAACTTAAAGTATGAAGTACGTATACATACCAAATGTGAATAAACTGTTGAATGTATTGGACAGTGGGTATGGAACCCCTATTTCCTTATAGAAGTATACTAATGAGACTACCTGCTCGTATATATGTGTAACTGTTTGTTATCTAATCACGCAAAAACAAACTACTAAATTGAAGCCAATGAGTGTTATAAGTATACAAATCAGTCAAAAGGCGTGACCTAATGTAAATCTTATTGCATTAAATAGCTTTAAATGTTACCTAGGTGCTAGCCAAAAACTCAGGAGCAAATGGTGTATAATTTCATGAAACTTTTACTTTTTCAAAACATTTTCCTTGTGAGGCTGAATATTTCCAATATTGAATATGTATTTTTTCTACAAACATGCGGTTTACATATATAGAAATCCTAGAAATCACCTCTTAATATTAAATTTGTTCTAGCATGTGCTTTACGCTGGAGTTATATTTCTTATTTCTAGAGGGCACTGTCCATATATAGAGAAGATATTAAAATTAATTCAAATTCCTGTATACTTGAAAGCTCAGTTCCTCAGTCACTATAGTGAGAAATATAAGAGGAGTAGAGGAAATAGTAAGAACACAAAAAGGGGAAAGGAGAGGAAGAAAGGAGAGGAAAGAAAAAAGGAAAGAATAAGGAAATGATAGAAATAAGGAACGGAGAAGGAAGGGAGAGAAAAGGGAGAGGGAAGGGAGAGAGAGAGAACTTTCTTACGTTTGTTGGACAAGAAGCTTTTGTACGAGGAAAAAATCCTGCGACATCGAAGAAAATTTAATTTACTGGGCCAAAGGCATTTTTCATTGCTCTGCAACCCCAGAACTGTTTTTTGTGGTTTTTCCATCTATCATACCCCGACTAACAATTACTGAATCCTAGATAAGATTGTTTATGAACTTTTGGTGCATTTTTTACTCTACCGACTGGACGTATATGCCATGACTGTCGAGCTTTATTCTATCAAATAGTTGACTGACTAATTTTTTCATGTTTTATTATTGATAAGCCACTTAAACATTTTTTTTTTTTCGATTTTAGAAAACCGCTGCAAAAAATGTTTTTCATACAAACTTGGAGCTTGACTGACGGGCCCCGTTCTAACGAAAATCTGTTTGACTAGCGGAATTATGCTTTTTATTGAATACATAACCTGTATACAAAGTTTCAGCCTTTAGAAAACCGTTGCACTTACCTCGTATTTTCGACATGTTTGAAAGCTCACCTGTGCCTCCTGTTCCAACCAAAACCTGACTGACCAGAGTATGTTCATGTATTTCACTAGTATAACAAAATGTTACAAAATTAGCCTTTAGAAAGTCAGAGACTTTTTTTGTCACGGGCTCTTGGACTATTAGCAAGCATGACGGATTCTTTTTAGTATTTTGTGGAAAAATGTTACCTTGATTATCCACTGTACATACATTCATATATACATACCATTAATAGTGCATACATGCAATGTCGACATATCAATCTGAATTAATAACTGAATATGCATAAATTTAAAAGCATAATGCATAGTTATAATATAATGCAAACAACAAATGGACAATGCAACAATATCATATTCTATCCATACATATGCAGATTAGATATGCCCACAATTGTATTGCACAGTAGTTCAAAAAGTGAATATAAGTAGATAAAAAATAATATTCATATATGTTTGCATCTACATTAGGGTGTCTGATACAAATTGTTTTTTAAAATTTATTATACTGGCTTTCTAGTTTCATACAATTTTTATTTTACATAGACACTTATTTGGGTTTGAATGGTTAAATGAAAATAAGGAAATAATGTATGGGTAAAAAACTAATAACTGCCACAATTTATGAGCCAAAAATTTGGCTCTTTTCAAATGCATTCATTCTTAGGTATAAAATATAACATTTATTTTTAAATTTTTTTTTTTTTTTACAAACTTCAATTCAGAAAATGTAAATCCTTTGATGAGTCTGAAAAATTATAGTTTTCTTCTACCAAATATTTCTAATAACAGTATTGGGATTAACCAGCCTTTTTTTATTGTTCTAAAAGCCCAATTTCATAAGAATTCTAAATAATATATTTACTTCAGATGCCCATGCTCCTGATTCATATTTAGATACTAAAGAAACATTTTATGCTCTAAGTTATAATTTTTTTTATCAAAGAATTTTAATTATTTTAATCTAATTTTTTGAGCTCCTCTAGTTCACATGTTTATATCGATAAGTAACTATTTCAATTTAAAGAAGAAAAATTCTAGTTTTAAATGAAACTCATAATATATTAAGAGTATAGTTTGGTAAACTTTACTTGGCAAATATTTAAAATATTCTGTGTAAATGTGTATGTGTAATGGATGTTTTTATGAGTGTATGTGTTTAGGTAGAGTCTAGATAGACAAATTGATGCTATTGTTTAAATATTTGCTAACGTAATTAACTTAATTCATTTTGATTTGCCTTCGAATCTGTGCTAGCTGAAACTTAGATTTCCTGAGTAGATGAGTGAGTGAAGGGGTGAATGACTGAGTGTGCGAATGGCATAGAGAATACTGATGATGATGACGATGAAGCCATTATTGCAATATAAATAGTTACTATTGCAGTATTGCATGCTCATAGGTTTGTTTTATTTGCACAACTAAAGGTATCCAATGCATAAAGTTAAGCATTTAAGAAACACAATTTGTCAAGAATCTGGCAGACTTCAATATATGTCTGAGAGTATTATGCCTAAAGAGGGAGTAGGAGACAATATAAAATGCATGAGCCACATTTGATTAGATTGGCTTAACACGTCGGTTGCTATTGTCTGATTAATAATGATGAGTGGCTAAGAGACATGAGGATGGAAATAGTTGGAATAGAGAATGCATTTGATTTAAATTCGTATTTTGAACTGAAATATTTCCCATTAAACAGAAAAAACCAACAACAAATTTAAAAACTGTTTTATCATTATTTAAAGAACATATAAAATTTTCTTTATTTCATTTTAATGATTCTTTGGCGCCTCAATGCCACTTTCAATTTGTTTGCGTTTCTTATGACGCATACGCAAATTTGTTACTAAGCGCACAGTACAAAAGTAAATAATTTCAACCAGACTCAACATCGATACACCCATGAAAAGCCCCAGGAGACCACCACAATTGGCAAGAAAATCAGTTATACCATAAAGCTCTGAACGTCTTGAGGTAAGGAATTGCGCTTCTTTGAAGAATATCGAAGCACGTGACACTTTAAAGCTGTAAATGATAAAAAGTTTATTACATTTTTTCTAAAGTAGTTCCATTACACAATATCATTACCCTTTCTCACTGTCATCTGCGGTATTTCTCAGCGACTCTTCTAATAATGTGTAATCGAAATCAGCTTGTGATATTTCAGCTTCATATGCTATGGATGTACACGCTGGCAAACAATCACAATCTGTTAAGCCACGATAATTTTCGCCAGATGTTTCAAGACCCTGATTGAATTCTTTGAGCAGCAGCGAGTCTTCGGCTTCATTGTTGCATTTTATGTTAGCAGCACCACAAACATCCATTTTATCATTTCCTACGAGTATGAGAGTACATAAGCTTAAAGACTATAAATTCACGCCCGAAGAATAAAATGGCTAAAGGAAATAGCTGAAGCTTTCTTCTTGTTTTTGTTCGAATATGATTCCACTTGGCATTTCTAAAGTTTGTAATATATTCCAACTTACTTGGCATTGAAAATTTAACACATCCGCATTTGGAAAAAGTAAAATTAGATAGACATTCCAGCTCACAGTTGCTTTGAGTGTAGATCTGAAAGTAACGCAGATACCGCTCGCTCTGAAAGTAACATTGGCGTCTGTTGAACGTATAAATATCAGTTAAAATGAATTAATTTTAATTTTATAAAACAAATTTTCTGTGCTTACCTATGTGGCTGATAATGCTGTAGCCCCTTCGAGGTAGTAATAATTTTGGGTTTAATCGAAATTAAAACTTCCTGATCGAAAGGTATCCGAAAATATTGTTTTGATACTTGAGCCACTTCGCCGGGGGTATGCAAAAGAATCTAAGTTCAATAACAAACAGAGAAAAATCAATTAAGATAAATGAATTCATCATAGTTAAAACCGTAGCTTTTCACCTTAAAACCTTGTACTGGACCTTTGCACATGTCATCGAAATCTTCTACCAAGCCCTTCAAAACTAAAAATAAACCAGCCCTAGAACCGGGGCCCAGTACTCGCATTGGAAATGCTTCCTTGTCACCTTGCACCTTATACCCTTCTTCGACATTCCAATTGGTGGATACACGATTTTCATCATTAAATATATTATCAGCAATTAAGCTGCACAATGAAGCATATATATAAGATTTAATTGTAATCACAAAAATTCTTAAGACATTTCTTACGCTTCGTCTCGATAGATTTCCTTTGGACTTAGCGAGTTGAAACTGTAGCATACACCCTCCTCGGTAATGAATTTATGAAAAAGGTTCTCACATGGATTTATTTTATTACGCCATTTGCATTCTTTATATGTACCACTGAATGTGGGCATAACATCAGTCAAGGCCTTAATGAGATTTAAGGCTTTATCAGTTTTCTTTCCAAAACCGAAACTCTCCAATAGATGTGCATCGCAAATTTGAGCAACTGCATCCATGCGTGATTCTCTTCAAAGAAACAAAAAATAATATGAAACAATGGAACAAATATAAACA
The DNA here is from genome assembly GCA_963691655.1 of Toxonevra muliebris. NCBI lineage: Eukaryota > Metazoa > Arthropoda > Insecta > Diptera > Pallopteridae > Toxonevra > Toxonevra muliebris. The sequence goes on along the minus strand of OY829326.1, from coordinate 33,737,752 downwards.
CCACTGAACACCTATGCAAGTAAACTTACTCTTCAGCTGTTATATTTCGGACCATAGTCTCAGTTTCATTGTTTTCAAAACTAATTCTATCCTGTATTAACCAATAAATATCTGTAAAGTTGAAAACAGTTTGACGCCCTTTCGTTTCGGTACACACAGTAACTGCTGGAAATGGTATTTCCCAAACGGGTGTTGATTTTTCAGCAAAACTCACAATTACCGGATTATTATTCCATTTATCCCAAATATTTTTTGTGAGATCAGCGCAAATGTATATGGAAAGGCCGAATATCGAAAGCCAGAAAACTCTGTATAAAGTAAAATTTTATTTGATGAAAATGAGGAATATATTTTTTTGTTGCTGGTTTAAATCGCTCAAACGATTTGCTTTAGAAGCAATCTCATTATTAATTAAATATAATGAAGTGTAAAGCTATATTCAAGTGAAAAATATTGCCACAGGTCTGGAAGGCTTTAAAGCAAAAGACATGAACAAAATTTAGTATTTTAACGCTATGAAGTTACCATTACTACTATTTTTATGGCACAACAGCCTATGGAGGCCATACAATCATGTGATTGTACGCGAAGGGGAGGGACCTATAGTTTTATATGGCATCGAACAGCGAAGTAAAGGGATTTTTTGAATCATTTTTTTTAATAACAGTTTTTTACCTTTGCCGCTTTATTCTTTTTTTGACCTTGCAGAGCATCGAACCCCTGGGTACCCTGCGAAGCAGTCCATGTTAAAGTAATATCATAGATGAGACCTAATTTTGTAAAACACGCTCTTGGCATTTGATTTGTGGAAAATAAATATATTTGATATCGTTTGATCTGTTTTTATCCCGTTAATAGTTCATGCCATAAAGGCCTTGCTAATCGTATTGTCTGTACAAATGAAATATCTGCTCTAATATTTTTAATTTGGAAATTTTCTTTTTTTCATTTTTGATTAATTATTCAAAATTAATAGGCTTTGAATGAACAATGATGTCAGAATAATGTCAAAAATTTCATAGAACTATCAGAGCAGATGATCGTTTCGGAAGCCGCTACGGTTTCTCTTCAATGATCTCTGTGATAGTTCCCTCATTTCAAAAATCTATTTAAGTGAAAATATTGGCTGTGTTTTATTCGCCAGTCAGTTTAACATGTGCGAATAAAACGACCAAGTTGTTACGTATTTACTTCGTTATAATGTTATTCACAATGAAACTGCTCAGCAGCTAGAGCTGAAACATTTTAATGGATCCCAATCATTACGGTCAATCGCGGGCATTGTTTTCAGTTTTTACTCTTTATAAGAATATTTAACGATGATTTTAATTTATTTTCACCGTCAGACATTTCAAATATTTTCCTTTTCTGTTTTTTGCCAAACTGTCACGCTTCTGGTTTCGCTATTAGCAGTTCTCAATAGAATTTGATGTAGTTAACAGCTATAATTATACGTGTTATCTCTGCCTCTTTGTTGTTGGTTTTTCATACAATTATCGCTGCTAGTTATACATAACTAGAAACAAGTGGCGAATAAAACGCAGCTATTGTAAAGAAAATGAGAATTGTAAGACAGTTATTTTCACTGAATGGTATTTTTTCTCGTTTATAGAATTAATTACCATTAATTAATATGATTATGGTTTTTTGGTCGTTTTAAATATTTTCTTTTTTATTAGATATTATTTTTCTGCTTTCTCAGGTATTTAGCTGTTATTGAAATTCACCCAAAAATTGTACCAAACTTAGAGCGTGATTTTGTTTGAAACCGTCCGATGACAGTACGGCAATTACGGACTCCAATCCAATTCCGTACTGTAAACGAGTTCAGGAACGGATCCATTAACGGATTTTTATATTGCTTTTCTGTACCTTTTTTGGTATTGAAGTTTTGATGAAAATTCAGCTTGTTTTCAATTCAAATATTCATCAAAGTATCATTCTCAGATATTTATAATAGCAATAAGTAGGCGAAAAAATTCGACTTGTCGTCTTTGAAAGAAGGTCTTAGTTCGGATTCTGAAAGAGGAAGTGCTAGCTTTCATTCACAGTTTTTCTAGTTTATTAAAATGAATGGATGAATGAAATTTCAGACCGGGGACTGCAATCTTTTTCAATGAAAATCAGATTCCTCCTTCTCCATCATAATTCCTCATTTTTCATTTTGTTATAAGTCGAATCGCTTTTAAATTTTTTTTTTCTATTTTATTACCTTTCAACTAAGTTCAAACATATGAAAATCCGATTTTAACTGCATCCCAGGACGAATATTTGTAACTAAAAAAAATTTTACAAATCTACAAAAACTGTGAATGCAGAATTACTCAGTAGCACACCGTCTCTGAAATTTCGAGGTCAATAATAATAATAAAATGTTAAATAAAGTTGTGCACAGTGTTGTTATAAGTATATAATGGAGAGATAAAAAAATTTCGGGCGAATTTGAATTGAGATTCTTGAAAGTAATAATTTTATTTTTTTAACTGAGTGAAGTCAAAAATTCGATTTTTCTGTATGAAACAGTTTCTGTTGGCAGGAGAAATTTTTCTAACCATTTAAAAAAAAAAAAACATTACGATGAAGGTAAGTTCTATTCACATTTACCATCACGACATATCAGGGCCGAATCAACAATCAAAAAAGAAAAAAAAATCAAATCGACCTATCGGTATTATCGTTGCGTTCACAGTCATTCCTTTGCTAGTTAGGATATTTAGTTTGACCGGCATAATCGTTATCTTTTTTTTTAGTCGTGCACTGTCATTAATTATTATTTAAATGTGAAGCTCAACTTTTATTTCCTACCTTTCTAACCAAGGCCGTTTCTTCTCGCCCAAATAGCGTATACCATGAATTGTACTATAATCGCAATATTCCTTGAATATAGCCAATGCCGCCTGACCGCCAGTACCATATTTAATTTTCTGCTTTGAATCGATTACTTCCTCATCGCTATCATTCTCAACGGTTTCTTGAAAAGCAGAAATCGATTTGGCTTTAAGTGCAGCACGCTTCCTATTAATAAAAAAATATATATATTCCAAAACTATGATGCACAACTACAACAAATTTCATAAACACATGAAAAACGTAAACGGAACACTAATTAAAAAGAATAAAACTAATTTTCACACTTTAAATTTCACAATTTGTTTGTACCATTGTGCTGCCACTGGCTCACGGTCTAGTTGCGGTTTTTCGTCAAACGTATTTTGACTCTCCATAATGGACATGACTTTTTAACACGACGACCAAAGTAAATACGTAAAATTAAAGCGTACGATTTTAAACGTAGCGATACGCGTTATAAAACGATAGTGCAGGTGCGTTTCACAATGTTGTACAGTATTTATACTAGTTGCTTCCTCAGTTATGCGTAGTGCAATGTAGTGGGAGTGGCAAGGCTTCTATTAACATAACATGCTAACTATTCCATCGGGAGTCTATTCTAGCATATATATAAAACAAATTTTTTTTCGTGGTAATTTGATAATCATTTAAGTATCATTGATGTACCCCAAAAGGGTTACATATTCATCAATTTACTATACGTATGTATGTGTGTATATCACTGGCAGTTGATGGATAAGCACACGCTTAGTGACTTTCATTCACATACGAATTGAAAGAGGCCCCTTGTGTGAAAATAAAAATTTTATTTTGAACTTTATAACACTTACACTTTCATATGTAAATTTATAGTTATACTAGCTTGGCTGTCCGGCCCTGGCAAAGTTTGGGTAATAGGAGAATTACAACTACAACAAAAATTTGCAAAAAAAAAAAAAAATGGCCATATGAACATGGCAACTTCCAGTCGTAGTTTAATTACTACACTTATTATTCATATTGTTCACATGAGTAGTTCTACTCCCACTTGTTCAATAGTTAAAATCCGTTGTTTAATAATATCTAGTGTAACGGAAATGTCAACAATATCATAGAGGTTGTTAAAATCACGGCATGAACAGAAAAATAGTTCATTGTCAGACTAGTTGGTTTTACAAATAGACAATTTGATAGGAATATAATGTCGGGCAGTTCGAGATGGGATGTCAAAATTAATATACCTCAACAAAGATGGAAAATTAATAGCGTTGGATAGGAACATTGTAGATAAATTACTCATAATTCTTCGACTTTCAACAGTAAGTAGACTTTAAAGTTTTAATCAGTGCTCGTAAGGTGGTAGATTAAATAGTTTTTCCATGTTAATATTATCAACATCCAATCCTGACATAACATTTTTAGCTATGGCTCCTCAATAACTACTACCAATCCTACATTTTTTTGTTTTCCTTGCTATGGTTACTCAAATATGTTGTTTAAAGCATTTTTGGTGTTCTTACGCCGGCTTCCCCAAAAATAACCATATTCTACCATCCACACACCACCTTCTCACACAAACTGTCAGTTACATTATCCCAATTACGTCTCTTCAAGTATATTGTTCGTATGGAAGGTGCCCATTCACTTGATGTAAAAAAAATCAAATCTCCCCAAAAAGCTACCACCAAAATCATAATTTTTCACACTTTTAACTTTCATAGTCTTTTTTACTATGGTTCCTCAGTTATGTCATTTCAAGTATTTATTTTGTATAGGAGGTGCCACACTGCCTTGTTTACTTGAAATAAAATGTAGTCTTTTTCAAACAGGAAGTTCAAGAGATCACAGAAAAAACTGTTACTTTTTTTTAGAAATAGCGCTGACATCAAAGAAGATAGCTGCTTGCAGTCATCGTAGCATTTATTCAACTAAGTTATGCTATTAAAGTTAATTTTTTATTTTTTATTTATGAATAAATAATCATCCTTTATAAAACTGGTAGTTTAGTTTTTCCTTTATATTTTTTAGAGAAACTAAAAATCCGGTGGTGTATGTAGACTTTTGTCCTTCACTGTATATAGACTTAAGGTTTTAATATACTCAATATAATGCAATTTAAAGCCAGGTTGATAACCCTGTATTTATATCCTGGATTCCCGCTATAGAGGTTCATAATTTTTGTATATACGGAGTCAATATATTTTTTAACTTTTCATTGCTTTGAACACAAAAAAAAATTCCTCAGTCTGAAACACTATGACAAACCTTATGCGAGTAAGATCCTGTAAGGATGTTACATTATCCACAAAATGGAGGGACTCAAGCCTAAATGCTGCTGCTGCTGATCCACTCAATCAGAACAAACTCAATACCACTCGTTTTTCAGAAATTCTGGTCCTCGCGGAGGTATCGTTTAGCTAACTGATCGCGCTGCTCAATATTTATTTTATTTTTTTTAATGTCTGGATATTCGGTCAAATAATTTTTTTTTTCGTTTATCGCTTACGTATAGTTCGGGGCTGATATTTTCAAACAGTAATCTAAGTTCATTTGTGATCTTAGTTGAATGGAGATTAAGAAAGCAACTGCTGTGGTCAAACTAATCAATTGCCTGAGTGACAAATTGTAAAAAGATTTCAAGTTTTTAGTATCTTATCGCAGTGAATACTTATCCATGTGAAAAAGCCAGCGCTTCTACGACCTTTGTATTACTCCCTAGCTTGTGGAATGTTTTTAAATGGTCTCCCTCTCTTATTTTTTCCATCCCAATCAAAATCAACAATTGTTCAAATAAAGTATCCTAGAATGAGTATATTATTAATTTTATTAGTTTTTACGGAATTCAAGTGAACTAAATCAAGTTAATTGCGAAAGAATATTAAAAGTCTTAATTATACGTCCACTTCTAACCTTACTCTTTTACAAACAATTGCCCACCACACGCAAAATACGTCACTCCATTGTAACTGCTCTTAATATTTTTGAATTCTAATTCTAAAAATTTCGTGGACTACTAATACAACATCCTTTTCAAACTTAGAATAAAATATTATTCGAGTGATTAAATTATGTGTGTACTTATGATATATTTGACTTGTGTGATATATTAAAAGTATAGTTTGGTAAACTTTACCTGGCAGATTCTTAAAATATTCTACGTAAATGTATGTGTGTGTATTGAATATATTTATGAGTGTATGTATGTGTTGCGGTAGAGTCTAGTTGAATCAATTGCTATTACTTAACCCTCATCGATCCCTCAAAAAATTACCTTAATTGGTCCCTAGCTTATCATATATGATACAATTAATAAAAATGGATTACATCAACACATATAGTGTGTAGAACTATTTGCATAGTTATTATGTTTATTATTCAAGGTCAATTCACATTTTTAATGTTTTTTTAATGACAAATTATAAATGAATAGTGAAGTGTTTTAGCAAATTATTTCGATTATGTGGATGCCGCGATCTGAGTGTATATTTTGATAGTTTTCATGTGTACATATGGGTGGATTGGGATGGCTATCTAGAGACACGCTTAGTCCTGAACGGCCGATTGTGATACCACATAGTTGGACCTACAGTTTAACGCCGATTTCGAACGGCGGTGTGGCAATTTTTTATCACATTGGTGGTTTTGCCTTGCCATTTCCTACCAAAATGTGAACTTGTACACTTTCTTATAATTCTCATACACTTCATATCGATAGAGAATATAAGAAGGTTATAAGAATTAACTAACAGACTAAGACGGGAATCGAACCCTAACCTCCCGGATGAAAGTCTAGTGCGCTACCACTACACTATCTAGGTCGTCATGTACATATGAAACAACGACCTGTTTTTCGTCTTGGCTCCAAATGCTGTAGATTAAGATTCAAACCCAGTCTTATATTTTCAACAATTTTTCGAGCGAGCAATGATGTAGGCATTTTAGAATGACTTTCAATTATTGGTTTTACCATCGAATCGAATGCAATTGTGGATCAATTTGAATTTTTTGAGAGGCATTGTACCATTCTCATCGTCCCATAACTGCTTTACAATAAGAATGCAGAAAGAAGCACAGGTGTCGATGTTAGAGTAGGCGTTCATTCTTGGACCTACAAATGTATAAATAAGACACATTCTAGCAAACCATTTCAAGCACCGCATATTTTTATATGTATTGCATATAATAAAGGAAAGAAAAGAAATAGATTAAAATACATGCCTGAGACAATATCAGCACTATTTCTATATGTCACATTTTCGAGATATTCAATATTTAAGAAATTACTAATTTAGTACTTTGGATGTACTGTGGATGCGCGCGCATCTTTGTTTATTTGAATTTTTGAGTGCGAAGCCTATAGGAAAAATTGAATTACTCGAAAACCAAAAAAGCTAGGAACAAAAATCAAAAAGGGTTTTGAAGAAGATATAAAAATCCTCTGATATTTTTATTGACAACGGATAATTTTTTGTATACAAAAAAACCAATATAGTATAGTTGTCTGTTGGTTTTTACTACTTTTACTATTTGCAGGCCTAATAAAAATAACTGGTTTCACTATACGTTATAAATGTATTATTTTTTAGTACAAGGCATTACTTTTGAAAATCCAGTAAAAATCCAGTTTTATGATGTAAATCTTTATAATGACTGAACTATTATAAGAATATTGAATTGTTTTATCCTTTGATAAATACGCTGTGCTTGAGTCAGCAGCCATTTCAACTCGGATAATTTGCTATAAATTCTCAATGTCACTTGTCTTTCTCATGCTTTTTTCTTCTAAACTGCTTGTATTTAGATTAAAAACGAAATCTTCATCTGATGCTGATGACAAATTACTTTCTTCACGATTTCCATAAATATGCATATATGTATCATATTGGATACACATGGACCGATTTGTAACTTTTTTTGTACAGTGTCGCACATATATTACACTAATTGTTTTATATAGCGTTATATTCCTCCTCAAAATTAACTACATGAGCTACATGATTATTTGAATCGGAAAATAACTATAGAAGATATTAGATTGAATATATTGAAATTGTATCATATTGGATACAGGGGACTGATGGGGGTTAAATATTAGATAACATAATTAGCTTAATTCATTTTGATTTGCCTTATATCTGGTTTTCACTATTCAAATTCAAATCTTATGTCAAATCTTATATTAAAAACTCTCTCTTTCTCTCTCTTTGACAGAGAATATGAATGACATAGTGAAAATCAGACATTAAAATCTGCACTCTCTGAAACTTAGATTTTCTGAGTAGGTGAGTAAGTGAAGGAGAAAATGACTGAGTGTGCGAATGACATAGAGAATACTGATGATGACGACAATGGAACCATTGAATAGTTACTATTGCAGTATTGCATGCTCCTAGGTTTGTTTTACTTGCACAACTAAAGGTATCCAATGCATAAAGTAAAGCATTTAAGAAGAGCAATGTCTGGCAGACTTCGATATACTATGTCTGAGAGTATTATGTCAGAAAAAAAGGGAGTTAGGTTATTGCAGAAGACAATATGAAATGCATGAGCCACATTCGATTAGATTGGTTTAACACATCGGTTGCTATTGTCTGATTAATAATGATGAGTGGCTAAGAGACATGAGGATGGCAATAGTTGGAATAGAGAATGCATTTGATTTAAATTCGTATTTTGAACTGAAATATTTCCCAATAAACAGAAAAAAACCAACAACAAATTTAAAAATACTTTTACATTTACACAAAGATCATATTAAAAATTTATTTATTTATTTATTTATTTATTTATTTATTTATTTACTTTTTATAATTTTTCTTATTTTTTTACAATTTTGTTTTTATTTAATTTTTTTTATTACACCTTTCCCTGCTGGCAGTTTTATAAAATTAAATTTGCATCAATTCATTTTAATGATTCTTTGGCGTCTCAAGGCCGCTCTCAATTTGTTTGCGTTTCTTATGACGCATACGTAGATTTGTTACTAAGCGCACTGTACAAAAGTAAATTATTTCAACCAGACTCAACGTCGACACGCCCATGAAAAGGCCCAGGAGACCACCACAATTGGCAAGAAAATCGGTGTATCCATAAAGCTCAGAACGTCTCGAGGTAAGGAATTGTGCTTCTTTAAAGAATATCGAAACGCGTGACATTTTAATACTGTAAAGAGTAAAGAGCTTATGAAAATTTCCCCTAAGTAATTCTATTATATATTTAATATTTTTACCCATCTCCACTGTCATCAACGGAATTTTTTAGTGACTTTTCTAATAATTTGTAATCGAAATCAGCTTGTGATATTTCAGCTTCATATGCTATTGATGTGCACGCTGGCAAACAATCGCAATCTGTTGTACCACGATTTTTTTCGCCTGTTGTATCAAGACCCTGATTGAATTCTGTTAGTAGCAGCGAGTCTTCGGCTTCATTGTAGCATTTTATTTGGGCAGCACCACAAACAGCCATGTGAGCGTATCCTACGAGTATGAGCGAACACAATCTTTAAAATTATAAATTCAAACCTGAAGATTAAGAAAGCTAAAAGGAGTACTTGGAGTTTTCGTGTTCTTGTTCAAACAGGATTACTCTTAGCATTCCTAAATTTTTAAGAAATTCCAACTTACTTGGCATTGAAAATTTAACACATCCGCATTTGAAAAAGGTAAAATTAGACAGACATTCCAGCTCACAGTTGCTTTGAGTGTAGATTTTAAAGTAACGCAAGTCCCGCTCCTTCTGAAAGTAACATTGGCGTCTAATGGCCGAATGAAAGATTAATTTCAATTGTATAAAACAAATTTTCTTTACTTACCTATGTGGCTGATAATATTTTAATCCTTCCGAGGTAGTAATAATTTTGGGTTTAATCGAAATTAAAACTTCCTGATCGAAAGGTATTCGAAAATATTGTTTTGATACTTGGGCCACTTCGCCAGGGGTGTGCAAAAGAATCTAAGTTCAATAACAAACAGAGATAAATAAATTTAAGTAAATGCATTCGTCATAGTTAAACGCTCAGTTACTCACCTTAAATCCTTGCACTGGACCTTTGCACAAATTATCGAAATCTTCGACTAAGCCCTTCAAAACTAAAAACAAACCAGCTCTAGCACCGGGGCCCAGTACTCGCATTGGAAATGTCTCCTGATCACCGCCCACTGTATAGCCTTCTTCAGCATTCCAATTGGTGGTTGTACGATTTTCATCATCAAATATATTATCGGAAATTAAGCTGCACAGTGAAGTAAGATTTAATTGTAATTACAAAAATTCTTAAGACATTTCTTACGCTTCCTCTCGATAGATTTCCCTTGGACTTAGCGAGTTGAAACTAAAGCATACACCCTCTTCGGTAATAAATTTATGAAATAGACTCTGACAAAGATTTAATTTATTATGCCATTTACATTCTTTATACGTATCATTGAATGTGGGCATAATATCACTCAAGGCTTTGATGAGATTTAAGGCTGTATCGGTTTTCTTTCCAAAACCTAAACCTTCCATTACATGTGGATCGCAAACTTGTGAAACTGCACTCATGCGGAATGCTCTAGTATAAATAATGAATAAGTATAAATAACACTGAACACCTTTGCAAGTAAACTCACTCTTCAGCTGTTATGTTTCGAACTATAGTCTCAGTAATATTATTTTTATAATCATTTTTATCCCTGAGTAGCCAATAAATATCTGTATAGTTGAAAATAGTTTGACGTCCTTTCGTTTCGGCACATACAGTAATTGCTGGAAATGGTATTTCCCAAACGGGTGTTGATTTTTCAGCAAAACTCACAATTACCGGATTATTATTCCATTTATCCCAAATATTCTTTGTTAAATAAGCGCAAGTGTAAATGGAAAGACCGAATATGGAAAGCCAGAAAACTCTGTATTTAAGGATTAGATGAAGAGGAGAATATTATTAAAAACATTTGCCAATACGAAGCGAATTTATTATATAAAGATTTTTAATAATGAGAACAATATTTAGAAAACTTGCCCTTTGCATTTGATTTGTCGAAAATAAATATCTTTGATATCGCATTGCAGCAACCTTATAATCTAATTTTTGCTTTATAAGATGAACAGATCAATTAAAAATTGTTTTTATCAAATATGCCAAAAATTATATGGGATCTAAAAAGTAATTTTCGCAAATGTACGGTTCAGATATACACATCCCAATCCCAGTTGCCAGTATTAACTGTTTGGGGTATTTTATTATACTCTATAACTTAAAAATGTGTATTAATCTTGAGGCAGCTCGAGACATTTGTTGAAGCTCTAGTAGTTTCGTTTTAAGTGAGACAAGACCTTTTAAATAAGACAAGAATATTATATGATTTACCATTACCCATGGCTTTTACCGCCAGCGGATCCAAGCATTTCTGAAGAGCGGTTTTATTTTTTTTGTCACCTTGTCTTCTTTTTTTTTGATTCTTAACCAGCAATCAAAATATAAATGATTTTCATCAGAATGAGGGAAGTTTTTTTATACCCAAAACCGTTCTATAGGATCCCCCAATGGATTTTACTTTTCTTGTATTTTCGCATTTAATGATCTCTAGTTTACCAACATTTTTTATTTCCTTGGAATACGTAAGTACTTTTTATTTTTAGATTTATTCAAATACATAATGATGGGTTTACACCCGGGTATTTACCAAGTCGAGGGTAAATACCGGTAAATACCAATTTTTTTGTACCTATCGAGTATTTATTTGGGTATTTATGGAAAACACATCAGCTTTCACGAAAATTATGGTAAAATTGTTTACTAGATCACTTTGTAATAGGGTGAGTAGTTAACTTACTGTGTGACGAAAGCAAACTGCAAATATACTTTGCATTTAAGGATATACAAAATAAATTACAAATGACGTTGGAATCAATATCGATTTTATATGATAAAGAAAAATATTCGCTTTCTTCCTCCTTTGATAACATTGTGCATCAGCCAAAATCGGACTGGCGATTTGACATGTAGTCTAGAGTAATTTGGTGTCACTAATTCGCGGTCGCGAATTTGAAGACCATTTTGCTTCATCACGTCCAGTTTTTGAGAAAACGATACATGAAATAATGAGAATGGTTTTTTTAAGACTGTACCAGGACATTCTTAATATATGTTTTATCGTTTTTGGTGTCTATAGAAAAATTGTTTGGTAGGAACAGAAGCACATTTTTTGTGAACACAAGAATCCTCCATGTAAGCTCTATACCTCAAATTTTAGGAGTTTTTAAAGTACAGCTTGGAACAATATTACCAACAGGCTAAATTAATGATAAAAGTAATATAGTCTGTTTGGAAAAAAGTTTGCCTATCAAAAAGTATGAGGGGTCCTAGAACATAAAAACATCCTAAACCCCCTTATTCTTGGAAAAATTAAATGTTGTACAGCAGAGTGTATACCCACGATTTGGGTAAATACCCCAGTTTCTACCCATTTTTCGCTATTTTACCGGTATTTACCTATTGGGTATTTAACCAAGTCTCATCTCTATAAATACATGTGATTTAAAAATTTTATAGCTTTATTTTTTTATAAAACGTAAAGATGCTTAAAAAATTCTGAAATGTTTTCTTCAAATTTCATGACATTTTCTCCAGCAGTTTTGTATATTCTATTATCCATGAAAGTATTGCCCGATATTTATGGTATAATTGTACTAAACGACAAAATTCAACTTATTTTCCTTGACAAAGGGATTGACTTCGAACTCTGAAAGAGAAAATGCTACAGGGAAATCCTGCATTCACAGTTTTTCTATAATATTTAAAATAAGATTTTTTTTGTTTGAAATTTTAACCCTGGGACTGAGATCTTATTACTAAGATTGCAATCTCCTGTAGTGGAGATTTTTTTTAATGAAAATCACATACCTCCCTCTCTATCATAATCACCCATTTCCTCCTTTTGTTTTAAATCAACAAACACTTCACAGTCATTTTTTTATTAGAAAATTATTTTAACCGGTTCGATGGTTGTCTTTGCTTTAATTATTTATGTAGCATGTTCGTTCATTCTTTTATTCGAATATTTTATAATTCATTAACTATTTGCTAAATGGGAAACGTAACTAATATTTTATACCTTTCTAGCCACGGTCGTTTCTTCTCGCCCAAATAGCGTATACCATGAATTGTACTATAATCGCAATATTCCTTGAATATGGCCATTGCCGCCTGACCACCAGTTCCATATTTAATTTTCTGCTTTGAATCCACACCCTCCTCATCGCTATCATTATCATCGGTTTCCTTAGTATCTGAAAACGTCTTAGCCATAATTGCAGCACGTTTCCTAATGATAAAAACAAAAAAATATTCCCAAAAATTATGATGCACAAGTAAATTTCACAAACACTTGAAAAACGTAAACGGAACACAAATTAAGACGAAGAAAACTAAACTTCACACTTTAAACTTCACAAATTGTTTATACCATTGTGCTGCCACTGGCTCACGGTCTAGTTGCGGCTTTTTGTCAAACATATTTTGACTCTCCATAATGTAGATGATGAACGACTTTTTAACACGACGACCAACGTAGATATGTAAAATTCAAGAGAGCGTCCGAGCATGCGATTTCGAACGCAGCGATTCGCGTTGTAAAACGTTTGTGCAGGTGCGTTTTACAATGTTGTACAGTATTTATACTAGTTGCTTCCTCAGTTGCTCATAGTGGAGTACAGTGGGTGTGGTAAAGCTGTATTTACCTAACTATACCATCGGGAATCTATACAAACAATGTGTGGAATAAATTTTTTCGTTGGTAATTTGATAATCATTTAAATATCATTGATGCACCCCGAAAGGGTTACATATTCACCCATTTACTGTACGTGTGTACCTCACCTTGCTCTCATACTCATTTGAATGAGTCTCTTGTGTGGAAGAAATAAAAATGCCTTTTTGAACTTTATAACACTTGCATACCACCTACACACACTCTTGAGTAAATTTACACTTGAGAAAAAATGCCATTAAAGTTACCGAAAATCGTTGGTCACTAGTGTTGGAATCAATTCGGTAGATATAGTCTCCAATGCGAGCAGCATAGCCGCTCAACTCCACTATAAACTTCTGCAATCTTGGATAGCCTACATAAATCAATGCCATAAAATGTTTGCCTAGGAGACTACATCCTGCTCGAGAGAAAATAAGTATTTTAGAATTGATTTCCAGTTAAAACTTTAGCTTGACCTTAAATTGCATTTAATAGATGTCAAAAAAATTGAGCATTAATCACAATGCTTTCTCCAAAACGAGAAGAAATGATCACCATTTTTTCAAAATTCTGAGTTCCCTTAGTCACAAAGAAATGAGTGTTCATAAAAGCAAAACTGTTGCAATTTGTACTTATACTTATCTTAGTATATTTCAAATCAAAGAAAACTTATAAGCTTAAAATTTTATATGTATGTTATTTCCAGGTCATGTAAAAACTTTAGACAATGAATTAAAAATTTCCGGTTCAGACCATATACCCGTCTAAAAATCAAATATAAATTCAAATAACCATACCCTAGCCGGGAACCGAGGCCGGGACTCCAGAGACTAGGCAAAAAGGCCTAAATAAGACCGAAATTTAGGCCAAAGATTAGACCAAAACGCTGACCAAGAGAAGACGAAATTCAAATTGAAAAAGGGCACAAATTCAAAGCCAGTCATACCATGATTCAGGCAGAAAGAAACCTAAATTTTAACTGAAAACCAGACTAAAGAAGGATCAAAAACCAAAATAACCAGACTTCAGAGCAAATATGGAAAAAAATGTAGAGACCAAATGTTGACCAGGATTCTGTTCAAAAATAGTTCAAACTAAAATCCAGAGCTAAATTGAAACCAAAACTCTAGTCCCAATTAAAAACTAGTCCCAATTAAATACTGTTTCACTGATCTCATTCGCGGGTGTTAGTGCATGTTCAATAGAATACCAATTAGCTTCTATGAAGTTCCTCATAAATACTCCAGGGTCATAGTTACCAGTTACGAAGGATAACGCGGAGGCATTGGCTTATATTATAACAGAATATTCGAAGTAATTTTTTTTTAAAACTGTACGTTCGTGTACGTTCTGCTGGGTCCAAAAATCTAAAAAAAAGGTTTATTGCATACTCAAAAAAATTTATTGCATATTGCAAGTACATACTTTTGAGAATATATTTCATTAAGATCGGAGCACTAAAACTTAAGTTACAACAATTTACGGCCCGCTACCTCTCGAGCATTCTCGAAGGCAAGACTTAAAACTAACGCGATTATCTCGGAATCATATTTTTTGAGAAGTTCCGTTTCTAAAATTTTGAGGTATTGTTCCCAATTTTAACAGCTTGTTCGTGAATAAAAGGATTTCCAATTGAATGAAAATTTTTATTTTTCCGGACAGAAAATTCTATTTTTGAGATTTTTTTTGGAAACCCATCGGTCACGAACAAGGTAATGTACAAATGTATCTTTTTCGGATGCCAAACGTTTATAACTCCTTAATTGAAATAGCTTGTAAAGTAACAGTCGTAGAATTTTTTAAATCAAGTCAATAGCCATGCTTATCTCCCAAACATTTAAATCCTTCAAAGGGGAACACAACAAAATCTATCGTTGATATTTTTTGATAGGGTGTTTAGGTATTTAAATTTCAGCCTCGCCCAAACTTTGTTTTCCATCTTGCTGCTTATGCTTTTTCTGATCTACATTTCGACTGGTTTCTGACTCAACCTCGTAAGTCCAATTTTTTGGCATTTTACGTTTTTGATGCCAACATCTTTAATTACGGCCTCCCCATCCAGTAAAAATTTATATAAATCGAATCTTGACAATTAAAGCTAAAAAAAAGAGTATGCACCAAACTCGTATGTAAAACACTATTTTTAATTAATGCAATAAACACGTAAAGTACGTACACCTGTAAGATATACTTGAGCTCACTTAACTTTCGTGCATTTTTTAAACAATGTGTTGGCAACGCTTAATCAAGCTACAGTTATATTTGCAAATGTCATTTGAAAAATCTTTTTTGGTGACTTTCCTAATGTTTTAGCTTTATGTGTTCAATCCCATGTGGAGCCAACAAATTTTTTTTTTTTAAACCTCATGGAATCCTAGTATAAGTACAACAAAAAAAGATTCCATTTTTTATTTGCTGTGTTTGAGTGGCTTGGTTCTAATGCAAAAAATTCAGTTTTTGCATTATTTTGCACTTCGGTCATTCTAATGTTCCAGAACTCGTCATAATTTTTAACAGGGAACAGTTTCTCCAAATACAATACAACAGTATTCTCAACGGTTCTTTTGTCGGCCATTTATCGAAAAAGGGGGCCTAAGACCTAATTTTCAAGAGGAAGGGTAAGAGCTGAATGAAAAGTGTGTATAGAAATATTGTTTATGCTCAACAACTATGCTTCAGAGATCAAATTTGTATCTGTTAAAATAAAGAATTTTCTTAAGACCCCATTTTTCCGACTTCAGGTCCATATTTATGTACAATTTCTTTTAAAGAAATAATGTGAAATCTTAATTTGGGTAAATTTGACAAATAATTTGAATTGGAGGCTAGAATTTTAATATATATATATATTTTTTTTAAGTATTATTAACTAAACGTTTAAAATTAGTAATTTTATAAAATACTTTGATGTTATTTAATTTAAACCAGGTTTGGTTAAGAGCAGATTTCCATTCGGCAAGAATTAAAACCTCGTAAGTCCACATAAAATATTATTTTTAATAAAGCAGCAACCTCGCAAGTTACATAAAGTCAATTTAATACTCTTTTTACTAAAATTAAGAAAGAGATGAATACATTTTTTTAGTTTTTTTTTTGTTTTCTGAAAACTCGTCATTTTACCATTACGAGGTTGAGTCAGAAACCAGTCGATTTGTGATCCACAGGTCTACTGATTGTTTCCCCAATAGTACTTGGAGATAATATACGTAACACTATAAAAATGTAATAATTACTGAACATGAACATTTTTGTACTTTGTATTTTTATGTTCAGGTATTTTCCATAAAATAAATTTAGGTTTGCATTAATTTTTCTTTGAGTGTTACCGCTCTCATATAATAATAACTTTTTTCAGGTGGAAAATTATATATGTACTCAATTAACGCAATTCTTGTTGTCTAGCTCTTTTTTTTTGTGTTTTGAAGTCGGTTCCTTTGGGATTTAAGCTAATACATTGGGCTTACCTTTAATTATAATCAACTTAATCACTATGCTTACCAGTTAGATTCTGCGCAACAAAGGTTTGGTTTCATTTATAGTTGTTGCTTTTAGTTTTCAAAGTAGTAAAGAATTCTAAGTAAATTTACCTAATAATTTATATAATTATATGTATGTAGATTTAACCTTGGCTTTCATAAAAACAAATAGTTAACTCACAATTTTCGCTTCATAATTAAAAACCTAAATTTAATTCTAAATTTTTTTTTTAAGAATTGCTGTGCTGACATTGTAATCTTTACCCTTTGAACATTCGTTGGTAAATATTTTTGAGTTTGCCCACCTCTGTTGTTATAGCATAATATCGTCAAGTGTTGAAATGTTTTTGAGTTCTTTATTTGGTATTTTTTTTCTCTATTTTTTTAGTTGTTTGTTTTAAGTTTTTGTTGTGTGCATTTTAATTTTCTACCTATTTTTGGTAGTACAATTTCATGTTTCTGCTGTTGCTGCTACTGTACAGCATAGCAGTTGTAACCTAAAGTACCTAAATATGTAACCACACAAAAATAAAAAGAACAGCAACAGCCAACATGCAACAAACGAGCAACAATTTTCGGTCATCTCATCCGCATAATGTTGATTATGTTAACGTAACAAAATGTTGTCTGTCTGTCTGTATACACAACAAAAAAAAAAAAACGAAAAAAAAGAAGAGGAGAGAAGAGAAGAAGTGTATTCTCTTCATTGTATGGGCATGGTTGTTAAAACTACTTCTACTAGAAACGCTATATCTTTCTGCTGTTGTTATGCTTGTTAAATTTTGTAGCAACGATTGCTGTTGCTACTGTTTTTGTTGTTTTGGCAAAATGTTGCCAAATGCATTTTAAATCAACGAGTGCCGCATGTGCTTAAGGACTTTAACATATAACAGTAAAAGCAGTAGAAGCAGCAACATTACAACAACTACAAAAGACCAACAATAAAAAGTGAATTCATCGTTGCAAGAGCCAACAACACCACTAATACAACTACAACAACAGCAACATGCCCTTGTACCGCTTAAACAGTAAAGGATCTTCAAAAAAACAATTTTTGAGGCTTTTAATAAAGTTAACTGCATTTGTGACTAAATTTTGAAGCCTGAAACTATGCTAAAGTGTTTATTCGCTCTCATTCTCTCTCCGTTACTCAAGCAAGGTGCACTGCAGTGTTCGTTCGCCTGTGTGCCACACACACATACATATCATTGTAAATTTTATTGTGCTACCATTGTATTACAAAAGCTATAGTATTTTTATTTTGGGGAGACGGGGTAACAACATTGTATGTTACCGGCTCTTGTTATAAGCTTTTCCAGTTTTATAAATACCTACGTGTGCGCACAATTGTGTACTACCAACACAGGCCATTTCATATTCTATGCTATATATATATGTGTATATGTATGTGGTAGTAACAACAGATTACATTTGGCGCCATTGAAATTTGATCATTTAATTTAATGAGGTTTTTGCTTGGCATAATGAAAATTCGTGTATGCGTGAAAGTTATTTGAAGTATGACCTTAAATTGAAAATTAAGATATTTATGATTATCTCAGTTTTGGAATATTTATAGCTTTACTGGGTGAAATAAAAGGCCAATCAACTGATGCTTCAATACCATTGATAAAAGTTGCTATTAATTGGATTTGTAATCAAAGAAGAGTAATTTCAATATCTAGAACTAAATTGTTCGGATTTTCTATATGTCTGCTGAACAATATAAGCCTGAATGATAATTAGTTAATGAGTGTTTCGATATGAAATATGTAATAGATGTCGCAAGTTGCAAATGTGGAATAGGTGTGGCAATAATATACGAAAAGAGTAACAAAAGTTCGCTAAGTTAGTGGTATTTTAATAGTATTTGAGAAATCCAAAATTGTTAATCGATTTGTAATCAACTCAGGCCAGTGCAAATTTTTCGCGAATGCCGAGATGCAAATGGAACGAATGCGCCATCCCTTGTGACTGTTTTCAAATGGTTTTAAAGATTCCAGACCAGACATTTTTTCGTTGAGGGCAACCCTCGTGAAGTTCGCCCGAAATTTTCGACCGGCGATACAAATATGCGCCTGGTGAAGACTAAAATTAATTAAATCCAAGTTGAATCCAAGATACAGCACCTGATGAACTGTGTCTGAATACTATAACTGTGTCATGCATGTTTACTTCAACAGAGCTAAAGTTGTAGTTGCTATTCCCTTGAAAATTGGAGTAGAGAGTAACTGCTGCATATAGAAAATTGCTTACCATACATTTTCAAAACCAGTCGTGAAACCCGAAAAAAGAGGAACTGAGTCAATATTTTATTTACCACGGATTATATGCGCGGATCCAGATATT